>JAJMJR010000001.1:0-600000 GCA_030569075.1 Suzukiozyma sphagnicola | reverse complement strand
TTCCAATTTGGTAAATCTCGATAAATTTAAATCTGCAAGATTAGTTATTCTTAAGTGAATTAACTCAAGATAATCAGTGTCAGACAGAATATTACTAGTTAAATCTTGATCAGCATCGATTTGTTCCACGTTATTGTCCGGTATTACAGTTCCAGGGTATTCCACTGGTAATGGTTCATTGTCTTCGTCCTCACCATCTCGAGTATTTTCAACTTCTTCTTCATCTTCAGTACCTGAATAAATATCGTCCTTTGAATCATGACTGATTGAAGCGGTATTGTCGATTGAATGTTCGCCACTTGTAATTATCTGTTCAGTAGGTTCCATTTTCAATTCACTTAGTTTATGGTTTACCAGATCTTCACTCATGGTCAGTATAAAATGCTATAAACGAATGCAAATCAACTTGGATCCTTAGTAATGATGTATATAGAAAATCTCCCAAAAATTGCTTATGTAACGCCATCCCAGGACTGATACTTCTTGCAATTTGCAATGCCAACGAAATCGCTGTTAGTAGGTGCAATAGAGCTGAAATAGCAATATATACAGAATTGATAATACCCTGTGCTTTGTTTCATCACACCTCGTTGATGGACGCTTTGTTTGTTCTTGTTTGTTCTTTGTTGCTATTGCACCCATTAAGAAAGAAACCTAAATCTACGGAAAAAGATGAAATCAGTTGAACAAGAATAATGGAAGATAGATTGAATGAACAAGAGATAAGGTACACTTTTCTCTTATTAGTCTTCTCTTGAACTATTCAAGTTGCTGTTGAGGAGAGTTGCGGTTTTGCAACCTCTTGATATTATAAATAAACAACTAAACAAGCAAAATGAAGGAAATGAGCACTTTTGCAGCATTATGCTAGTTAAAAGTATTATTAAAGTATATCGTGCTAGAAGCAATATTATTGGTATTGTACTACGTAGTTAAACCTTGGTCAAAGGTTGCAACTTTAAACAAGAGTCTAAACCGGTAGCGCCGAATTATCACGAAGTCTACTACCATGGTAAACTACGATTACATAAGCACAGGTTCAACCAATTACAAAGAATACGAAAGGCAATAGCTTGTGGGTATCCTACGAAACCTATACAAGGCGGCAAGAACTACAGCATTAGTTGAATGAATTTTATTGAGAACAAAATGATAAGAAGAATGTATATACACAAGTGAAGAAGAAACTAAAATAATGATACTACTAATGAGCAACTGGATGGAAGCGCAGCTGAACACAACTAGATGGGGGCATTAGACGAGACATAGGCAAGTACTGTACTGTCGGGCGTAGAAAGCTATCTAGTTGTGGTGTAAATCATGTAGCATGGCAGCTAAGACTGCATTATAAGCTTATTTATAATTTTTGTTCTTCTTGATAAATATAGTCTACTGCTTCCTGGACAGTTTTGATTTCATCGGAGATCTTGTCAGGGATTTCTAAATCGAATTCTTCTTCTAAAGCAACTAATGCTTCGACAGTGTCTAAAGAGTCTAACCCTAAATCTTTTTGGAAAGATGATTCTAAAGTTAATTTAGACTCTTGAATGGCGGTGACGGTTTTTAAAGCTTCAAAGGCTCTTTTAGTCACTTCTTCTTTAGTAATTGGTGCCATGGCATAAAATCTAGAAGCATTAATAAAATTGTGACTGATGGCTACTTTGCCAACTGGTGCTCTAACGGAACGTAATGCTAATCTAAACATTTTAATCTATTGTACTGGTTAATTTATATATTCACTGTAGAACTAATTTGACTGGGAAATTTCCGTTGGTGAAAAGTTTTTGTTGCAACACACGACTCCGGGTGTATATAATTGTAGCTCCCCAGCTATAGCATGGTAGTAGAACAGTACTGTAGTGCTACGTTAGGTGTACTTGGCACTGAATTGGTACTGAATTAGAGTGGTGACATATATGAATAGCGTTACGGTGTCGTAATTTGAAATTGGCTGAAGAAACTAGTTTCGACCTCATGAACAATGTGGAGCTACCATAAGAATGTGTAAACATAATTAGACATAGTGTAACTCCAGGAAGAATTGGATAGATCAATTGTATATTTATATACATGTAGTTTGAGAGAGTTTGATGTATTGTAAAATGAAATTGTGTTAGCTTTGAGGTCTCTAGCTTTTTGATCTCCAATTCAATGCAGTTCTTCTGGATTTGAAAGTTGCCAAACTAAAGGCACTTTCGTTTTTTGTGTATCCAGATGAAAGTCCTGAAAGTGCTGAGTTTGAAGATGTAGATGATGCTCTACTATTGGTTCTATTCAATTTACTAGCCAGGAGCGACACCGAACTAGCAATAGCACTACTCGAAGACAATCCAGATACCGATCTTTTATCGTTTGTCAGTGGCTGCTGTATAGATGGTGTATGGGAGGAACTGTGTGATGTGCTATGGATATAAGCAAAATTATCGTAATCAGTATTTAATTTTAAGTCGATTATTTCATCCTTAAAATTCTTTTTGAATAAATCAACCAAAGCATCTTGTGATCCTTTCATGGATGGAGAAACTAATTTACCGTGTAAATGTAATGTCCTATTCAAAATTGTAGTGAAATCATTAAATGCATTCTTAAGCAATCTAATTTTAATGGCGTACTCTTTAGTACCGTATTCTTTATCATAGAAAAATTCTCTATATTGTCCAACTCCTCCATTCACTGGCGCATCAACAGTACCGGCAAGTTGTCTGGATAAATCAGTCAAAAAGGTACTATAATCTCCTTTTTCCCCATAAGCGATATTAATCATGCTTTCTAATTGAATCAATTCATTGTTCTTATTAACAATATTTCTGATAGCATTATCCAATGGTGATAATCTAACGAGTTCTGTAGATTTAATATCACTTCTATTCATTAAAGTTGGAAATGACAAAAACGTTTCAAAGGTGGTTTCTTCCGTCCATAAATCAAATACAGATGTAGACCCAGGGATTTTCTTCATGACAGTGAAGAATCTTAAATCCTTATTTCTAGCGTATTGTCTTACCCCGATAGAAGTATTAAACAATTTGTCACTAATTTCACTAACTGGTTCAACCGTGTTCACGTGTAAATATCTACCAGTTGGCACTTTTTCTTTTAATTTTTGGGCCTCCATATCATCAGAAACTATTCTGGCCCCAGGGTACAATTTTAATAACCTTTCATGAATGGAGGTTATATGTTCAAATGGCAAACCTTCATAAATTTGCTCTTTCCCTCTGATGTTTGTTGGGAACCCAGCACCAATAAATGCAACCCTAAAGAACGAAGGACTTAATTTGTCTGAAGATTCTAAATCTAAATATAATTTGGCCAATTTACTATGGACATAGGCAAAACTTTTCAAATCATAAGTGTGAGAACTGTACGCATCTAATAATTCGTTATAAGTATCTGTTGCCTTTTCCAAGCTATTTCCTTTGACATAACTAGCAGCAACTGTCTTAAGAAGTGCTTCCTTTCTTTCGAAAGAAGTTTGTTCAGGAAATTTGGGTTTGTAGCTTGCAGGAACCATTGTGATATGGTCCCAAGAATAACTGGACGCCAATAACTCTAAAGATAAAGCTGCTTGGATATAATCATTCTTTGAAAGATTCTCTTCGTACATCGAACTAATGAAGGAATGAAATAATTCAGGTTTATTAGCATTCTTCAAATAAGCTTTAATATTCAATTTATGGAATGTTCTATCATCATCGAATTCTGGACCCACGGGAACGCTGTTTAAATCATTTAATACCAACATAAACCCTTGTAATGTTTCGATAAACTTATAAATAATGCCAAACGCCTCATCTTCACGATCCAATCTAATAGTCAACTTCATTCTTTCAATGAAGCTAGTTTGTTCTTCAGGCAAAGGTTTATAATTGTTTCTATTATATATTACCTTTAACCCAAGTAAACATTCTCTTTCTATATCAACAATATTGTCACTGACGATATATTCCGAGATCATAATAGACCACAAAATTTTCACTCCTACTGCTTGACATTTTGCATTTCTCTGCAACACAAACAACATTAAATCTTGCAAAATACTGTAATCTTGATTAATGAATTCAACTTGATAACCTCCAAATTTTTTTAAATTGAATCTAATTATATCGTCTCGAGTAGCATCCCAAGACAAACAATCCCAAGCTTCATTAACCAAATAAGCAATTCTGTCACGCATTGATTCAGTGATTTGGAAACATGATTTTCTGGGAACATCTGATAAATGTTCAATAGCAACAGGAGCTAGAGTTCCTAGTTTTAACAAATTTAACAAATAGTTACCCCAAAGGACTCTATCGAATAACTCCGAATCTTCAATTGCAGGGACGTAGTAGCGAATTAATAAAGGTCTCACGAGTTCTAGAGATGACAAACAACCTTCCGCTAACATAGAATAAAATGATAACCACTTCTCTTCCGGGAAAAATTTACCTATACGAATAAGTTTCACTGCAGAGATCAAGGTTAAAACATCTTCGTTTTGAAAATTATTTGCTAAATACTTTTCGGGTAAAAAGAAATCATTCTTGATTTTATGTTCTAAAATTTTGCTGTAACCTTCATTTCCACCCGTAGAACTACCAATCTTTGCAATGAAACAGAAAACAGTAGCAACTTCACACAAAATTTCAACTACCACTTCATCATTCACGATTGAATCAATTGAAACCTCTTTAAAAGGATATTCGATAGGAAATATTTGGGTAAAAGTCCTTTTTGAAGTGAAGAAATCATTTCCTCTAGCAAATTTATTGAACTTGATGAAAGTTCTTGCAATAGCTGGTAACAACTTACTTACCGAAAAGCACAAGTCAATTTCTTCCGTTAACCCTTTCACAAAAACCGTTTCCCAAAGTAAAGTACATACAGCATTGAGAATACTACACGCTAATCTTGATGCTTCTAAATCTGTAGGACCAAGTAATACATCCATTGCCCAAGTTACCGACCTCGAAACCAAAACAGACCTAGAATTCGCTGTATCAACCATTTTGGTACTAAAAAGACGATGAATCAATAATAACTTACTTATTATAATCATATGATCTTTTGGCACAGTATTACCAGCTTTTCTTGAATTCAAAACTTCTTCATTCGCACCTAAACCTCTAATTCCAATAGATTCAATAAAAGAAACTATGTATTTTAGCATTCGTGCTTGATCTAACTGCTTGCCAAACGTTAATATACAATCAACAGTTTCCACAAGTAAAATTTGATCACTAACTAATGTAGAGTTTTGAATCGCAACGAAAAACGAACCAGATTCAAAAAATGTACCCAAACAATTGTTAAGAGTTTCAGTGTCAGCGTTTGGATCAACTGAATTTAGGGCCAATTTCAAAATCAAGGATACAACACGGCAAAGAGCTCTAGACAGGGAACTCCAGTTTGTTTCCGCACTAGCAAAGACCTCAGATGTTTTATTAATCAAAAAGACACCAACGGATGGTAGATCGGAGTACTTTTGAATGAAATTGTCAATCAAATACAAGTATTGGTCTTGCTTACCAAAGATGGCATCTAGCAAATGAGCAATTGCCTTAAAAGTGTTATCGAGTAAAATCTCAATACTTGATGTAGCAGTCTGTTGGCTGAAAGTATCCACAATGGAATACAAAGAGCTTAATAACTCTGGGAAATACTTCAATAGTTGTGAAATATCTAATTTACAGAAAGCGATCAAAGCACTGCTTAATTCTTCTATGCCTTTTTCGCCACTTCTTAATGAATTTTCAAATTGGAAAATTCTGTCAATAGAAATGTCCGAATTATAGATTTTTCCAATATATTCCGTGCTCAATTCAAGTTGCGCCATCGGAACATTATGAGCAGTGGAAATAATCTCAATAGTATAGATCTTCTTCTTGTTAAATTCAACCAATCTATTGCCAGATTTATAAAGCAATCTACCAGATCCTGCTAATAAACCATTTACGTATAAGGACAACACAATATAATCTTCTTTTGGAGCCTTTTTGGCTGAATTCTTAAGCGAAATACCATTTACTTTGATAATTTCACCAACAACTTCTTCCGGGTAGACAGAAACGAATTGCCAAATGTTCTTTTGTTGTTGGTTGGATGCCTTCGCAAAAGTGATCATATCGTTTTTTGGAGCACTGACCTCAATGGTTAATAAGTCATCGTTATTACCGCTTCTTAATAAGCTGACTTTTCCTAGTGATAAATAAATCCGCTCGTAGTTTTCAGCCAATGGATCAAAAAAGATTGGTTTAATCTTTGAAATAGGGCCAGAAGCAACCGGACTAGAACTTTGTCCGGAAAATTGATGTTTAAATTCTTTCACGGACACCACCAATGTTTCCGCCCTAGGATTGACTGCAACACCATGGTTGGAACCAGAGATAATTCTGTCAACTAATTCACCCCAACCATTGTTGGAAACATCTGTACCAGATTCCAGCTTTCCTTTCTTGTTATTCATGTAAGAACCAAATAGCCTGATAGTAAATGGATGAGCTTCACCAGACTCTAAGGAACCGGCATTTTTTGAGAACACACGAGTAATATCAGCTGCCCCAGCAGCAACCCCTTTCTTAACTCTACCAATCAGAGGGATGTTTGTGGATTTAAGATTCAAATCCACCTCCTCTGTTAACACGGCAACCAAATAGATCCGAGTATTTTCAATTTCACTAGCAGGAATATTCCTAAATAGCGAAGCAGAAATATTTTCTACATGAACTAAATCATCTACCGAATCAGTGTGGACAGCAAACGCTTCTGTTAACCTTTTACGATTGTTTCGGATATACAAGTAAGCTGTCATCCCAGCAAAACCAGGTGGTTGATACGCAGAAGACCCGGAAACCGATTTAAAATCAACCAAAATGTGCGATGGAGATTCGTGAACTAGTCTTTTATTTGGAAGAGGATTCAAAGAAAACTGACTACCGTTATTGTGGGAGTTAATTGGAAAATTAGGTGCTAAAGCACATAACAATTGATTTAGAGCCAATCTGGAAGGAATGGAGTTTCCATTGGATAATAATTCACCTGAAGTAGAATCTCTGGCCAAGATAGCCTTATACCCAGAAGTGTCACTATACTGGTTATCTAAATCGTAATTGGTACTGTTTAATCTAGCAGCCCTGGAAGCCAATTTTTTTGGAATTTTGTTTAATAAAAACGTGGCGGTTTCTTTGGCCACTTCGATTTCATTGGAAGTTAACAAATTATGAATTAATTTGATTCTTGTTTCATGTAAATTATGGTAAATGGAAGATAATTTGTTGAACAATCTAAACTCACCAATCGAGTACAACGCAAAAATATGACACGTCAACAATTCCAACGCATGCTTGATTTCAGTCAACAAATTATCGTCCTTATCTAACTTATATTGCGGTAAATGAGGAATTTTGCTCTTGGACTCATGAATAAATGTAGTGCTACCAAGGGAAGCTTGGGTATGAGCAAACTCCAAATCTTGAATAGTTGGAACATTGTCTCCGTTGGTGACATTATTCAATTCCTGATCAATATGGATCGAGGAAATGGGTACCTTTTCTAATAATTGAAAGTAGTTCAATGGGAATACAACTACAGCAATATTAACCCCAGGCAACTGGTCCAAGTTCACAGAAGTGATGGTGAAGTCGTTAGGGAATGGCTTACTAAGACTATACCCTCTGGCCCATCTATCATTCTTGATTTCAAAAATGTACACTTCGTCTCCTGGATAAAGATTAGTGAAGTTGTCATTAATCAAGTTCGGATGTTTTTCAAGCGGTAAAAATGGCTTGACGATTTCACCACGCAAAAACTGATCCGTTGGTTTCCACATATCCGTCAATCTCTAATGTTTAAACTGTAGTTATGAAAAGTTTGCAATTAACCGCTTAATGTTATTAGTTGAGTGCTGTCGCACGGTTAAGCGAAAAACGCAACATGCAAGCCTTCGTCTATTTCGCATGCTGCTGGCCAGGTGGCTCTTTAAAGGGAGTGAAGAGGCAATCTTGCGACAGCGAGGGATCAGTTGTGAGTACGAGAGTTGTTGTAGTTTAATGTTAAAGTGTCTTCTATTTGAAATAGTACAAAAGTTTATATACTGCAATGTTCAGTTTTCATAACTGACAGAGTGTGCGTATCTCGCATACTGATGCTTCGACCCTGAATAAACGTAACATTGACCAACCAAAGTTTGCAATGTTGAGGTGAGTGATACGTAGTGTATTCCTTGTATTCCTGTAGACTTAGGCAAGAAACGAAACGAATTTATGTGCAACATCCTTTATGTTCCTACCATTATAGGTCCGCCCTTGTTCCCATAACACTCTATCCATTTCAGTTCTACCGGAATCAAAATCTAGTTGTTCCAAACTTGGAATTCTTGAACCTTTAACAATGGCATAACCAACATACAATATCACAAACCCAATTATTGTGCCGTAACTTGAAAAGAAAAACCAACTATTCCATTCACCTTTTAAAAACACCACCCATCCCATACTCAAAATAATAAAACCTGACCCAAATAATCCCACAAATGCCGTATATGGTTGAAATAGCGATCGATATGGATATAGCTCATCCTCTCGACTAATCATATCTGGACGTTTCTTTAGCCCGTAGTAAAATCTTACAAACGATAAATTCATGGCAAACCATACCATAATTCCAGAACTAGATATGATACTCGTGAAATTTCCAAAGACAATGGTTGCTCTTTCCGATACTGCTAAAAATGCCAATAGCCCAAAACTTGCCGAAAATAGTACGGCAACATAAGGTATACCATATCGATTGCATTTTGTCAAAATTTTAGGTGCTTTTCCTTGTAATGCCAACGAATACACCGTTCTGGAACTAACATACAATTGCGAATTACCACAACTAACAGCAGCAAACACTAAAAACCCATTGATCACCGCCAGGGCATCGCATAGATTCGCACTTTGTAACGCTATAATCCAAGGACTTTGAGCACCACTTCCAAAACCACCATAAAGTTTGTTCAGTGACTGACAATGATTACCTCCCACGTATTCGATAGCATATTGAGCGGTGGGACTGGTTAACAGAACCCCACTACCATCGTAATACCTTAACAATCGGGGATCTCCAGCATAAACATTTAAAGAAACCATAAATACTGACAAGCAATAAAAAATGAGAATTCTCCAGAATACCCGTTTTGTAGCTGAAGGTAAAGCCTTTCTTGGGTTTTTGGCTTCACAAGCAGCAATACAAACAATTTCAGTCCCCGAATAAGCATATGAAGTAACCAATATCGCCACAAGTAATGACAAAAATCGTCCTTTATCTCCTCCAATACCAACCTCACCTGTTCCTTGATCATGCAAATTGAAAGTATCTCGAAACACCCCAAATATTAGCCCATTTTCAAAATCAGATTTCGAATATTGCCAATACTTAAATCCTATATATTCTTTTACCCCTCCGGCATTCAAAACTATCATCATAACTATCATTGCTAATATTGATATTAACTTTATTAAACTTGAAAAATATTCAATTTCTCCAAACACTCGAATATCCACTAGATTACAACTCACGGTGATAGTAATAAACAAAGCAACAAAACCCACTATTGAGCCAGCTTTTTCAGTGATATTCAAATACGGATAATATGCTAACATTATTACACTGGCAACTATTTCCCCAGCCAATCCTACGGCAAAACTTAAGAAATATAGCCACCCGATAGCAAATCCGAATGCATCGTCAACAAATCTACTTCCTAAGCCGGATACCCCATCAACAACAGAGACAAGCGTTACCATTTCACAAAACGATACCACCGTAGCTAGCACAATTATACCAGTAAAAACAAAAGCTATGGTAGCACCTAACCCTCCGGCAATATTGATTGCCTTTCCAGAGTTTAATAATAAACCTACCCCCATTGTCCCACCAAATGAAATCATTTGCAAATGTCGAATTTTTAGATGTCTCTGTAAATACACCTGCTTTGGTTTAGAAGTACCATACGTCACGGTGAAATTCTTTTGGCTATTTGATGAATCTTGAATAGATTGCGGGTACTGGTTGTTAATGGTTCTATTATTATCCCATCGTAGTTCACTTATATCGGATAGTGAAGCATTCTTCTTATTAAATTTCCAATAGTCGACCCATGACGGCTTTGGTTTTATTATTTTATGGTGGTTTAATTCGAAATCGAAATTTCCCACATACCCTGCCGAAGATAGCACATTTGTGGGCAAGAGGTTATCTTGTTTCTTCAGTAATTCGGAAAAAATCATATTGTTTAATTCCGTCTGTTTGACGTATTTTTCGTAATCATCGAGGTTATTAATATCGATATCATTGGGGTATTTATCATTGTTTAACTTTTGATAAATTTTTAAATACTTGAATCGATCTGTAATTTGATTCTGGGATGAGTTCAATACTTGATTCATTTGTAGTAAAATCGATTGATTCAAACAATTTTCAGTCTCGGAATTAGAAGATAGATCCACCAGTACATCTTCCGTATGAAACATATGATTCCGTATTGAATCCTTTTCCATATCGCCATCTTTGTCATTAGTAATCGCATAGTCACTGGCTTGTTCCAACTCAATAGAAATGGTACCATCTTCATTAACAGGAAACAAATCCTCGCCTCCCTCGCCTAAACTACCGTCACTGACCTTCTCCTTCAGTACAAATATATTGGGAAATATATCATTTGCCCCAGCATTCGATTCTTCTTCAGAATAGCTTTGATAACTACAATTATCAGACCCTGTAGGGGCCATTTTTCCAGACTGTTACAACAAGAACAACAACTAGAAGCTAAACCAAGTCAAAAACAAGTTAAAATCTCCAAATAGTTCCAAAATCGCTATACTTTCTGCAAACACCCTTTAAGGCAAAGCAATTAGTGATGCGCACTGGTTGGTTTCGCTTTCCTGCTCACCAGAAAAATTGTTGCAACCCCAACTATTTGCTCAACTTCGTTGCAACTCCTAGTTTTTTGAAGCAACACCTACTATTAGTAGACGTAGCTTGTTAAGAGTAGTGGAAAGAACAAGCTGGAGAATTTTCAGCAGTTTTTTCCCATTTTATTGCGAGTTTGCTTCCATTTTCTAGTGGTTGCAAAATTGGTAGTAAAGAGTGGTAAATATTGAAGAACTGAGGTTTAGTAATAGTTTAGTAGTAGTTTAAGAGGGATGTCTCAAACATGACAGCCGTTTCTAGGTGGAAAGCGAAATATTGTTCCATTTTAAGGAGCTACTGAGAAATGTATGACTTGCAATTATCTAGAAAAGGTAGGATCCATGCTCCAGGAATATTACTCTACAAATATGAATAAGTGAATTAAGATCTTAAATATGGTTCACATGTTTTCATTCTACAAGTGGGACACAATGCTAATTTAGGTAGTTGCTGAAAAGTATTTGGAGAGAGACTGCAAAGAGACTTCATTTCTATAGATAAGATTGGCAATAATTAAACTTGAGCAACAAAATGTTAGAAACACAATCTCAGTGCTACGGTGAAACTACAAGCTGAGGTGCTAAAAGATCCTGATTGCCTCCAAACTAGCTTTTGTTTGCAAAGTTGAAATTAAAACAATTTTATACGGAAGAATCGTGACTTTTCCCAAAAGTAAGTTTTACGAAAAACAAAATATTGGCAACATTTCGAACCCAGAAATACGACTTATCAGTGATGACGTAATTCTGTATGAATTGAGTTGCGAGTATCAATTGGTATATCAGAATTATAGATGCATACTATAAGAGCTACTTTTGAAGTCAATTTACATTCTAAAGAACAAGGGTTGAACCATTGTTGAACTTTGTTCTCGCAATTGGTCTAATATTACGTTCGCTTTGACCCAACGTTCCTCAATGTTTAGATTACATTTGGAAATTGCGTCTTTCATATTCGACAAATTAGATGTTAAATCGAAATTTCGGTTACTTCTAGCCATTGCTCATGATTCGAGATATAAACAGATATCCACTTGGTTGCAATCTCTGCCAATTCATTTTTCATTCAAAAACTCGAACTATCCTAATGCGAACAACGATGAAGTAAATATGATCGATGCCCTGCATTTTTTGCAGTTTGATTGTACCTTTGATATACATTTTAAAATATCATCGCATCTTGATCAGTACTTAATTTACGATTTTTTGCAACAATATTTCCATAAAATCCATACCTTTGGGGTCAGTTATTCAACAAAGTCGGCCAAAATATTGCTAGATCCAAGTTGGTATGATAAATTGGTTGAACTAAACTTTCTTTATTATGACACTCCATTAAATAATGCCTTAAATTATCGACATCTAAAAAACTTGACGATTCTAACAGTGCAAGGTTCTGAAATGGGAAATTCGATTTTGGGCACCCTCGTTGATTCTGAAATCCGAGAATTGAATCTTAATAGTGTTCGAACTATCCACCACTTTCCCAAATATTTGAATAGTCTTAAACTTGTCCAGTGTGATTTAGCTTCTCGTTTTGCAAGCTATCCCAATTCATTGTCGAACCTCTCTCTAGAACTGCCAGATTTCTCAGATGATACAATAAAGCGCTTCATTTTAAACAATCCTTCTCTAACTTCATTAGAAATTACAGAAGTCAATGTTGATATGGAAGATTTAATTTTGGATTTGGAAAAATTGCCACATTTGACAACTTTAATTACTGATGTTGATTTTGATTTACTGCTTATTCAAAACTGCAATTTGGATTATGTTGAATTGACAATGCACAGTTATGCCGATATTTCCATACATTTAAATGAATTAACCATCAAAGAAATGACTATTAATCCAGATGTTGGTGTCTTCACAAATTGTAATTTGAATATCCTAAGAATTGGATGCGTGACATTAGAGAGAATTGATGATATTGAATTTTGCGATCTGTTGTTAGAGCTACACTTCGAAAGACTCGATGTGTCTGCTTCGTTCGGAGATGACATTGATGAGGATCTGTTTGAAATGGATGGTTCGTTTATCAAACTACCTCAAAAGCTTAAAAACTTATCTATTAATTCCTTTCATATAAACTCTCTTCCGAATATTCCAAAGTCGATTGAAATATTATCATTGAATGATAACAAATTCAGGACTGTTGGCAGCTTTGAAGGATATGATGACCTTCACTCTTTAACATTAGGTAGCAATCCGTTAGAATCCTTGCAGATACAAGCGCCAAACTTGCAATCTGCATTTCTAATGTGTACCGAATTGAAATATTTGGTTATAAACGAAGATATTGAATATCTATACACCGATTGTCCATTCCATTCAATAGAAACAATAGGGAGTAATTTGACCAGAATACACCTGGCATATTTGCTGAACTTTTCTGAAGAATTGGTTAAGGATGTAGAATTCCCATGTTCGTTGCTAAATGTTTCGCTTGTGTTCAATGTGCTACAGAATGTCAAATTCCTCAGTGATTATTTAACAACTTTGAGTTTTCATATTCCAGTTCCTAGCGAAAATATGTTTGTAAATGTTGATTTCCCACAAGTTAATAGGTTAAGAATTTGGACAAAAAAGCTGGAGGGGTTAAATCCAACAGCTTTTGCATTTATAGAAACACTAAAAGTAAGAGAATTAGCTATTTGCGCCAGTATTGCAACTACGGCGGATGATCCTTTCCGATTACCTTTGGAAATCGAAAAATTATCAATTAATAATTTTTGCAGTGAAGAAATTCATCTTGAATTTCCTTCAGGTTGCAATTCAAATCTTAGGCAAATTGATCTTGCTAATTGTGAGTTTGGAGTAGGCTATTCTCGATTTTCATTTTACAGTCTTGGACATGGTAAAAATAATAGCTACCATGATCAATTACTTCAAATATCAAGTGATGTTCCCCCAACCTTTACTACTGATGTTACGGCAAAAGTAATGGAAATTATTAATAATGAAGAAATAGATTGGACATCATATGAGTGGGATTTAGATTTATTGCGGGACATATTCCAGGATCCCGAAACTCCAATGAATTTAATTCTGCTAATTCACAAAAATGAGTATAATGATTTTTGGAGAATTTTTAATCCAAGGTATAAAGAATATGAGAATCAAATTCAAGAAAAGTTACTCCAATTGAAGTACGAGGATGTGTTAGCCAAAATGGCGAGATTAAAAGATTTGCTATTTCAGACAGAGGCAAACGATGCAGTTATATAGCCACTCTAAGATTGTCATACTTTATCAATTTTAAATCATAATTATATCCATACAATCATAAATTAAAATTGCGTCAGAAGCCTAGAGTGTAATAGCAACGACACGATGAAATCTTATAGTGAGCAAGCCCATCTAATAAAATCTCGTAAATTCCAAAAACTAAGTAACAAAATTACGTCATTTATAATGACATTTCAGTTGTTATACTGAAAAGAACAGATACTACACTTGATCTAAGCCAAAAGGCAAAGAGATTTACTTTTTCAAAACTGGATTGGTAAGGGGAACTGCTTCTATTTATACTGCTGCTCCAAATCCGGGTAAATGAAAACGTGCGGGTAACCTTAAATACCACTTACCATATATTTGCCATCAATAAGTACCGCAGGCAATGAAGCATCATAGTAGCTGATTGCATACAAAGACCGAGGAAATACCCTTACGAGACCAATTTCAATGTAAACACAGCTTTTTAACATACCCAACCTACCCGTTGCTGCGTTTCTATGGCACCTATTGATTGCCAGTCACGAACTCCTAACGACATTTCACGACATTGTCTCGTCTGCACCACTGCAAACTTTTCACTTGAAAACTTTTCACTATGGTTCTACGACCATCTACTGAGAAAAAACATTTTGTTACTGTGCCAAATTTTTTCTTCTGCAAATGTTCGTGTAGAATGGCTGGTTTGAGAATGCTTTAGATTTAGCTAGAAAATTTTCCGTGTTCCTCACTTTAACGTGATTATGAGCCTCCGCGTTCATTGGACCTCATCTCATCTCATCTCACCGTGGTGAAAAATTGTAAATGGTCGTAAAGGTATTATATATAGTGTACCAGAGCGTTTATTTTGTCTATTTATAAATTAAGCTAGATTTCCTTATCCATATATCGAACTAGGTTTACTATAATTGAACCCGTTTTAATTTTGCTTTACTTAATACTTGCCATCTAACCAAATTTCATAGTTGAATATGCCAGTTTCTAGAAAGTCGTCGTCAGTAAGATATAATCCTTACGCCAGTTCTGGTAAATATAGGAAATACTATTACAAACAACCTAAATCCATGGCTTATGTTGAAGAGCCTACCGATGAATCTGATGTGGAAGACGAAACTGTTGAAGAGGAAGATGACGTCTATTCTTTTGACCTTAACGATAATCGTGGCAAAAACGCAAACGATGTATATGATGTTTACGAAGTAGAATCCGATATCGACAGTGATGGAAACGTGGTTTATTACGCCAACGACTCTGAGATTGAATCCGACCTGGACTCCGACCTGGATTCTGAATCTGTTGTTGGAAATGACCAACTTCTTCAAGATGCTGTGGAATTTTTCGTTGATAACGGAGAAATTGAAGACATAAACGATCAACTCGTCAGATATTATGACGAAGATTCCGAAGACTCTGAAGATTCTGAATTTGATGCATGTAACGATTCCGATTGTCAAGAATGTGAATTGGACTCCGAAGTTTCTGAATGCGATGATTCCGAATGTGATGAATGCGAAGAACAATGCGACGATTCCGAATGTGACGAATGCGAAGAACAATGCGAAGACTCCGAATGTGACGAATGCGAAGAACAATGCGATGATTCCGAATGTGACGAATGCGAAGACGATTCTGATGATTCCGAATCAGCTGAAGATATTTTAGATATCGTAGATTTAAATGACCAATTACAAGCTCAAGCTTTTTCTAAATATGGAGTTTTTGAACCAGTTGATCAAGAGTTATCCGACGAAGAATTGATTGACGATGACGCATTAATCGAAGATATGTCTGATGATGAGTTATTCGACGAAGTCTTTGGTGCTTTTATTGAACAAGACAATGAAGATGACTCAGATGTTTCTTCTACTACCGAAGAAATTGATTACTCCTCAGATGTGGATGTTTTAAGAGATCAATTACAATTAGAAAATGTCAGACAATATTTTGAAGAAGATTTAGATGATGAGACTTCTAGCTCCGATGAAGATGATGAAATTTTAGGTGAAGAACCTGAATATTTTGAAATTGATGAAGATGTAAATGATGAAGCTAATGATTCTTATTACTCCGATTCCGATGAATCCACTGATGACGAAGGAATCACTATCTACCGTCATAGATTCGATTTACCTGGTTATGAATCAGACAACGATTCCACAGATGATGAATTAATTGACTATGAAGGTGAATTATTAGCTCACGATTCTGATGATGATGATGGCTGTAGAGTTATTGATTTATCTAATGAATTGACCGATTCTAAAGATTTTGAATGTCAAGAATTTGAAGATCACTACAAAATCAATATTAGATTACCTGCTATCAATCAAGAAGAATTGAAAATAGACTTCTTGAAACATGAAAATGAATTAGTTATCACCGGTAAATTTGACTTCAATGTCGAAGAAATCGAAGAAAGCGAAGATGAAGAAGACGAAGAAGAAGAAGAAGAAGAAGAAGACGAAGAAGAAGAAGAAGAAGAAGAAGAAGATGAAGACGAAGAAGTCGCAGAAGTAGAAGAAGAAGACGAAGACGAAGAAGAAAAAGAAGATGCTGAAGAAGCTGAAGAAGAAGAAGCTGAAGAAGATGAACAGATTGAAATTGACCAAGAAAAAGAAGAAGTAGACGATGACGAAGAAGAAGAAACTGAAGAAAAATCACAAGTTGAAGAAAACGATGCTACTGATATCGTTATTGATGAAGAAGACAAAGTTGAATCTGAAGATGAAGACTATGAACAAACTTCCGATGAAGAAGATCAAGAATTCTCTGGCTTTATTGATGAAGAAATTCAAGAAGATGCCGAAAAATTAATCAACGATTTCAGAAATCAAGAAATCTCCTTCGAAAAACATTTCCAATTCGACAAAATCGTCAAGTTCGACGAAATCAGTGCCAAATTCATTAACGAAGATGAATTGGAAATCATTGTTCCAAGAGAAAACATTGATATCAGTGAAAACAACTCCATCTCCATTAATATCTGCAAAGAAGCAATCGAAGAAGACGAAGAAGAAGTAGCATACGAAGATGCCTCCATGGAACAATAATTCCTTTGTTGTAAAACTCCCATAAACATAATAGCATGTTCATTTCTAGACTCTTAAAAAATTGTTATTTATTTGATATATATTTGATTTTTACTTGATTTATATAAAATCCCTTCACCTATACTAGTTTAATACAATTTGTTAATATCAGTTCTATATGAGTATGGTTCGTAGACTCAAGGCTAACAGCTATTTTTTGCAACGGAACATTTTGCAGCCATTTTGCGCGGCAGCTAAATTTAACTTGATTTTACCGCTTTTATGATAAGTTTATTAATTGTATATTTCTTAGTTGTATACTTAGTTCAAATAATGACCCCTAAACTCGAGCAAGTCGAATCACTCGACAGTTCAAATTTGGTAGAGATCGAAGATGAGATTCCTGTCTCAATTCCGTTTCAAGATCGTTTTGCATCCATTACGAGCTTCAGAGGTATCACTCTTAATAAATTAGGGTTGACAAGCGAAAGGGATGCATTAAAAGCGTTGAATTTAGATAGTATTGGAACTCCAACTTTGGAAGTTGTTCGAGTTCATTTATTGAAAATCTTGTTGACGATATTGATTAGTTGTTTACTTGTGGTTAATCAGTATCAACAATATAAAACATATGTTTTTGAAGTAATTAGTAATGGGTGGTTTCAGTTATGCTTTATGAGTGAAATATCCAGGTCAAGATCCAGTTCAAGGTTTTTTTCTTTTATTTTAGATTGGTATTATTATTTAGTTAGTTTCTCCAGGATTTTGCCTTCAATATTGTTAAACTTGGTATATGAAAATTTATTTTGCTTTACTTTAAGTGGTCTAACAAGTTATCGAAACTCATTACCACAAGTCAACACTCCACAATCCATTTCAATTATTTTTGATATTAATATAATCCTACTTGATCCCCCGCCACCAGTACCAAAACCTTTCTTAGATGCTAGTAAGAATCTTCAAATACCTTCAAAGAGACAAGTTCAACAAGCCATCAATTTAAGGCACGAATATATATTACAAAATAGAACTCACATTGCTGCAGAGAGAGTAAGATTAATTACTGAATCTTCAAAATTTATCGTTTGGAATATTTTGCAGCCAACTATTCAAACAATCAATATTTACGAAAAGTTAGGGATGCTTTGGGAAAACCAAAATATCGAAGAAAAACTTCAATTGCTAAGGCAATCAGTTATCAATGAAATACGCTCATTTGCTGATAGTTGTAACAACGAAGAATTTAGTGAACTATTGACAATTTTACCCAAAATTATTGTTAAAGATCTATCTAGTGGAAACGAAATTGAAATCACTGCCATGTTTGATAACCAAATGAATAGTGAAAGAATTGTCTTTGTTAATTTATGCGATCATGGTTTCAATTCTAATTCCTTACACGGTACTGAACCTGAGATAATGTCAAAAGTTTTCGATCTTGTATGTCCAAGCAGTAACCTTACAATTATTCCAGGAAAAAACAAACAAAAAAGTAAAAAGTTACTTGGATATTTGGCAATCGATAATTCAGTCGGCGAGTCTATCGATTCATATATTTACTTTAGTGATCTAAATTTTGGATTTAAACTTTATTCTCATGCAATATTCAGTTATGCCTTCAATGTTGCAAAATCGCAAGCAAAACCTACAGAATCTTTCTCGATATTAAGGTATTTGTACCACAAAAGGAAGGATGATAAACAACAAAACCAAATAATCGAGAACCAAAGCGATTTGGACTATGTTAACCTGGAAATTATCGGATTGTATCTGCAATGAATTTTTCTCCAACCCAGGTCGCTACCCACTTCCCATTCTATTTCTCGCTAAAAATCTTGTGCGCCAAAAACAGGTCTTGATTATATAGAATTGCTTACCATTCTATAGTGTGCTTCAATAAATATGATAAGGCATGGTTTGAATATACTAAGATTGCATAGAGGCATATATCGATTGCCCAAGAGGGTGGCTTCACCCCAAATTTCCATGGATTACCGTAGAGCATTGTCCATCAGTATTCATTTATCTAATGAATTAAAGGAAAACGAAGCAAACAAAATCCAAGAAAACAGTTCCGCCGATCCTCCATCGAACTCAGAAAATCCCATAGTGCAGTCAAGTGAACCTATACTAGAAGGAGAAATAGCAGATACCACACCACCAGAAGAAGATACATCAATAGAAAGTAAAGATTCAGAATTCTTGACCACTATATTTGAAGAGAACGACCCATATATGGATACATACGAAGTATCGAAACAGTTAATAGGAGCAGGGTTTACACCTCATCAGGCAGACGAGATCATAAATTTACTATGTGAACAATTGAATTCTAAATTATCAAAACTAATGGTTCGATATTGCGAAACCGTGGAACTAGAAAACGAGTTCTATTTATTCGAAAGTGCTCGACAAGAGATCAGAGTTGATATAACTAGATCGAGAGAACAGCATATAAATGAGCTGATTAGTTTGACCAATTTATTAGAGCGAGATTTTAAAGGGATCAATGATGAATTGAATAACGATTTTATTCAAATGAAGAATGATAATCAGGTAGCAATGTCTGAGCAAAAATCGGAGAATACGTTGTCTTCCAAGAGAATTCATTTAAAAATCCAAGAGACGAATCATAAAATTACCACAGAATTGAATTCGGCCATGAGATCGGAAATTGAAAGTTTACGATGGCATTTATCTAGATGGGGGTTAATTGCCATTTTGGTTTCGGTATTTTCAGGCTGCACTGCTTTTTATATTAACAAATCCAGAACCACCAGGGCAGAAAAAACCATCAATGAGTTTTCTCCTTTAATAATCTACGAACCGAGTGAATTAGATGAGGATGAGTACAGTTCAGATTAGAGGAAAATACCATCTCTAAGGAAAGGAGTAAAACGAGAAAATGCATGCCAATATCATAAGAAAGAGTTTGCTTAGTGAAAAACTAGGAAAAGATCAAAGCTAAGAAAGACTCAATTGTACTACTATATAATACAACAAGTTAAAGTAATCAAAGTATTGTAGTTCAGTAATAAAGAGTGGAAACAGTAGTGGCAGAGCTAGCGCGCAGCTACCACTAGCGTAGCAGGCGCGGTGGTAATTATAATACTACATACTACATTCACTAGAAATAGTTTCATTTATATTCATCTTGAATATGTCAGAATCACAGCAGGTTGATGCTTGTAAGCCTCAAGCTTGTGCGATTCAAAATTGCTTACAAGTAAATGGATATAATGAAAGTAAATGTAGCAAACTAATTGACGAACTTTACCTTTGTTGTAAAATTTTTTATCAAGATAATGGACCAGATGGCCATACCGTTTGTTGTCCAAAGTTTAATCTATTACAATTAAAACTACAACAACGAGCTCTAGGTAAAATCGATGCTGAATTAATTCAAACTACAAAGGGGTGAAATACATGTAAATAGGTTAATAAATATTTCATACAATTGTAAAACTGTAGACAAATCAGACTACACAACATGAACAATATTGTTATCGATTAGTTTACAAAATCAAGTGAAAAAGGTTCACCTACAATCACCCTAAGTTTTCGAGATGCTTTCACATTCTGAATTCTACATCGATTAAGTTTAAATTCTACATCATGTAAGTTTAGAACCGCGAACACTTCAATAAGAAGTGTCGACGCTTGGGCCGTATAAACAATTGATCTAAGGCTTACCCGAGCACGAATAATCACATAGTGACGTAGTATATATGTAGAAGAATTATCATATAAACCGTGACTCTAATGGGCGCCTACGTTAAAAGACATTGTATAAGGAAAAGGAAAAAACTGAAAAATTAATTTTAGAGGTGCTTCTTATATACTGGTAGCGAGTAAGCCGGGTAACCAATATACCACTAGATTGGTTTAGGTATTTATAGCTATCAGTGATATCTACGATTAATGACTACTGCAAAAAACCAAATTCAACTAATATTAGGAGAATACCAGCTCAGTAGAAGTTTATTTCGTTTTGGTTCTTGTAAGATTTACTCTGTAGTTATGAATATTATGGAAAGTTCATTTTCGTCATATTAATCTAAACTGAATCTATCGTAAGTATGCATGATCTATAGGCTCACATCATTAGCATCTGGCTACGTTAGCTTCTTCAAACGTTGCTAAACGCCTAAACAGATGTATGCTCTCATTTCATTTTAATTTTCACTTTTGCTCATTTGACTTCATTTTGTTTATCATAGTCATGAGTATCTGGAAGAAACTGCTTCAAAGAGGAATCATCTTGTAACCATAAAGTTTGTCCTGAAATATTGGCAATTGAACTATCAATTTTGACATTAGATTCAAATTGAGCAATAGCTTCATCAATATTGATTGGATCTATACCGCTATCAATTAATTGTTTTCTTAGTAGTGCAATATGAATTGCCATCTTAAAATCTCGTTTGGCAACTTGCTTCCGCTCTTGAATGATTTGAATATTTCTTTTGTTCCTTGCATTAATGAAGTTAGTTTGTTGTACTTGTAGTGTTTTTAAATTAATGGCATTAGTTTCAACTGCTACCTTTTCTAATTTTATCCGATTTATATAATTATCAACAGCGATATAAGTCAACCCTCCAATCACAATCAATTTGGATATCTCGGCGAATATATTAAAGTTAGACTCATGATTATTGTTACCGTTGGAGCTGCTATATTCAGCTTGTTTTCCGTTCGATGCTTTAGTTAAATTAAATGTTTCTGGCAATGCATTTGGATTATTGAAATGTGCTGGTGGCCGACTTAACCACCTCTTGCAAGTAGTGGATCGTATGTTTCTCATTGTGTTGTTTTTAGCCACCCTTCTGTACCTTTGTACCTTGGTAATTGGGATATTTAGTATCTACTCGCGCAAGTATCAGCTGGGGATTTTGATGCTCAATTATAATACATCCAGAATAGAGCAAGATGCGAACCATGGTCATTTTTGAAACATCTTGTTGGCACTGTGTGGATAAAATCACTTGAATCGAACTAGCACTCTAAATATGATATCACTCGAATAGAACGTACTTGCTACCCACAGCACCTTTTCTATTACTTGGTAAAAGTATCTACTATATTTGGAGCACTTCTACATAGTTGAAATTAATTTACAATATATTATATTATATTTATGAAAGATATGTAGATTGGTAATTAATAAACTTAATGTTTTCTTGATTCAGCGATAACTTTGTTCATTTCTTCAACTTTCTTTAAAGCTCTTTTGTGAGTACCTAATCTCTTTTTAGCCAATTTCTTAGCTCTCTTTTCACCAGCATTTCTGATTAATTCGATCAATCTTCTTTCATAAGGAGCTAAACCAGAAACTTCTTTAACAATATTTCTGACAAATTCAGTTCTTTTAGATAATCTACCTTTAGAGTAAGAGATTTTTGGTGCGACTTCTTTAGCAGAAGTTTTGTGACCTTTGTTTAAACCAATAGCAATACCTATATTTGTTAGTAACATAATTAAATTGGAAACATGAAAAAATATCCAAAATGGTTTCACTAGCTCAAGCCATCTCAACTCTTAAATATGTAGAACTTGATTCACAGTATATCTAACAGGATTGAGTAGACAATATGCCACGATATATATCGTGGTATGCTTATTAAATGGTTGAAACAGAACTACCACTTTTAAAGTCATCGAATGCCAAAAAATATGGTAATCTTCAATCAACTTCAGAAGCTTGTTACTTCTATAATACAAGAAAACAACACTTTGGATATGTTACTCAACAACATCGTGTTGTTGTAACCTCATAGACATAAAACATACCTGATCTAGCCATTTTTATCAATATAGTATTAACTTAAAATAAAGAAAATTCAATTTTAAATTTCAATATGTACTCTACTTTGAAAAATTTTCCCGTACTATTGGATTTTTCCTCTACAGATAAAAATCGATTATGTAATCGAAGATATTCGCCTTAACCTGTAATAAATTTAATATATGCGGTTGCGACTTCTTAACGTAACATGTAAAATACTTGTATTTCGGTCTATATACAGTAAACATCATTTATAGACAATTGGTCACGTTTTATCGAATGGTTGGCACGTGATTAACACCTAATTGTTTGTGACGGTCGATTATTGCAGATTTTCAACCCAAGCTAATTATTTCGCCAGGAACTGCCATATTAGGAAATCTATACCAATGATAGTACTTTGCTACAAGTGAGTAGTAGAGAACCAACAATGCACACAAGACGGGAGGTCTACTAATGTTTGTACATTAGCAAAGTTAGCTTGCACTACAAATCTCTACCTTGTCACTATTGTAGCGGTTATAAAATATTTATAATATTAGCTATTTACACTATGCACAATCTCTATTTATCGTGGGATGAGAGTATAATTGGCGAGGACTTTTGATGTATGGGGATGATCTCGTAGATGTTGTAGTCTGAATTATGTACTTTAGATGGTGATTTTGGAGAAATCATAATTGTATGATTGTAATTTAGTAACGAGTTGTTCGAAACCTAAATGTTTGTACTGATGCTGGAATTTGGATGGTGGTAAGTTATGGTAACTATCAAGTTTAACTAAAGGATATAATTCTTTTAACAATCTATTTTTCCCTACGACGAATTGTTTACCATCTTCATGAGTATAATAAATGACTTGATTATTGACGACCTCTTGCAGCTGTTTCAGCAAAACATCATACCTTAAATTCCAACCAACTTTACCTAAGGTTTTGATTCTACCATTGGAATTCTTAGTAAGGTAATTATCTAAACCACCTTCTTTTGTAATAGTTTTGAGCACTTTTGTAGACACTTTCACTTTGATTTGTTTATTTAATGTAGAACTCCATAATTTCCCTGTTTGAATATTAGGTATATGGAATCTTAAACCTTTATTTCCACTTTCTGAACATGTCTTACTACGTTTTCTTTGTAAACCACCAAATAAACCTCTATTTTGTCTTTTGAAAAACATTGCTTCGTAATGGTATGGTGGATACTTGGCAGCAGTCAATGGAACTTTAACTTGTGAAGGGATTATTTCACCAACTTTATATTCGGTTGAATCGACTGGTTTTATGTATCTTAAGATTTTGTAGTATTTGTCCTGTTTGACTCGCGAATTACTCACGATAGAGGTGGTAAAACTCCGACTAGCCAACTGGGGGACACTACGAGCTGCATTAATTCCAACAAATTGAAACATGTTATAGTTGTTCACTGGTGTATTTAGTTAATCTTCAATGGTGGAAATTTTGAAAAAAATGTCATTGGACAATATACAGGAGATAATATATTGTATGCTTCAAATTAGAAAAATGAGTTACTTCCTAAAAAGGAAGTCAAGCAGAAACACGAGTGGTGTGTTCTGTTTGAGTCAATGTGGATCAAGAGTACTGTAAAGAAAGGATAGTTTAATTTGTAAGACTTGGAGGGGTGTGCTGCCTTTAATTTGTTTTTTGAAGCAAGTAGTAGTTGATTCCAATGGCTGCGAAATACCATGATAAATCGAATGAAGTAAAACGGGAATTGGTTCGTTCTACGCCTCTAACCACCAAAGCTACAAAAAGCCACAATAGAAGTTTAAACTGTATTTCTTAAGGAGATAAATATATTATTATGTGAGAAACATGCATTATTGGAGGCAATCGTTGAGTTTACGCCTATGGCTTTACCGTTGAACATCGGTATACTAGGAGCTGCTATTCATCCACTGGGACCAAGCTTTGTCTATTGGGACTTCCAATACTACAAGAAACGCAAGCAACGTTCGAATTGAGGTGAAGTGGTTAACTGAAGCAGAAAATTACAACCACAGAATCACATGGCGTCTTCAATATGGACCAGCTGTTTAACAAAACAATTCCAGCAACTCATAACGAAATCGTGAAACTAGCATATTTCTCAGCGCATACCAGACCTCACTATTTAGTTCGATATCACTATTAAAGATACAAATACCTCGAGCAACACATCAACCCATCACATTCTAGAAGCACAACCGTTAACCGTTTCGTGTTTTGGTACTGTACACAGTCCAATGCCACTAGCCCAACGCATTGACCGATGCTTCTATGAAAACAAAGCATAGCAACAGCGAGCAGCTCTAACCATTCAATTCACCTCTACACTTCCCCAACACCTCACCAACACCTTTTCTACACCTCACCACCTCTTCTTCTACGTCGTCGCTTCCTTCAACCTTATTCACCTCCGTATCGTCCACCATTGTTCCAATTCAGCCTACCAATGCGTCTTCATCGTCTTCCTCCATATAATCGAAAAGAAATTCAGAGATAACGATAGGGATTAACCAGTAACTAACAGCCAATTGATCCAAATACCCTGCTGTTGCACATCCCAGCCTTCTCCCTACTCCAATAACCACCAGAAAAACCACCTACACCCTCCATTTGTCCCCTTCTCCCTCCCAACTATGTCATTAATATTCGACCTTCTATGACGAAAACCTACAGCATACATGACAAGACACCCCGATGACTAGGTAGACAACTAACCAAAGTATCTCCGTCAACTGTAGCACTAGCCATTGACAAACTTGCACAAGGGCCCTATGTAGTAATGTCGTCTGCAACACCGTGGTTTCGCTGTCATTGTAGTGTGGCTGCAACATAGTTCCACTCGGTAGTTTTTGAGGCATCGCCGTTGTCGATTATAACCAGGACAGTAAATTTTAGAGGGAGGATTTTAAAAATGTTGTAGATTATTATCTTTTTATAACATAATTTAATTGTGATACATTTTAATTGTTCGATTGGTAGATCCAGCTTTATCGTGCCGTTACTATTGTTTTCTGTTGTCAAAAGGTTTGTTTTCATCGTGAAGTGTTGCTTGTTCCACAACAATAACTCTTGTCGATTTGGATTAATAATCTTTATCTTTGCTAGTACCAGACCATTTATTGTAACTCTGGAGATACTTTCTATCAGTTGATGGTAGATTTCACAAAACTGATCTTTGGCTTTAAAAAGATTCATAGCAATTTAGTTCCCAAGGATAGTAACACCAGTGCTACCATTGATATTAATCATACAAACTCTCCCTTATCGCCAAGCTTGTCGATCACCTCCATTTCTCCTCCGATGAATCTGGCCAAGTTTTTGCCCAAGTCGTTGTCCAACGTGGCCGCGCCAACCACCGCTCTCTCCAACTCAAATATTGCTTATGGTACTACGCTGTCTTCCAGCAACCTTCAAGCGCAACAATCATTTTTAAAGAATTTACCAGATAACAACGCTAGCACCATCAATGCAGCACCATCGTCTCAGCATCATGTCCAACCCCATCATATTTCCCACGGTTTAACCACCGGGAAACCTGGCCAACCAGTTATTATCACCACCGACGAATCGGGCCAAAACGTCGATACTTCGGAAGTAACGCAACCAAAAGGGAAATTGAAAGTTACCATCATCGAAGGTAGAAACCTTGTCAACGAAGCAATCCAGCCATATGTGGTCTGCACCTATGAATCTTCCGAATTCGTCACCTCTACTGGTTCTATTGGTAAATCGCCGTTAATTCAACCTCAGAACCATCACCACAATCAGACCCATCACCATAGCCAAAACCATAATCATAATGTTCATCAACCTCAACCATTTAAACAACCAGGTATGTACCAAAGACAATCTACATTTCAACATTTACAAGTAAGCGGCGATACTCCAGTTTGGAACCATATTGCTAATTTTGATGTTGTTGGTTCAAAATCCGAATTGGATATCTCATTATACGATGCCAGTAGAGATGATGCCTTTTTAGGTCACATTAGAATCTTTCCGCAAACAATTAATAATAAAAAATCCAATGAAGAATGGATCAATTTAAAACCAAGAATCTTGGGTGAAACCGTCAGTGGTGCCATTAAAATCAACTGGGAATATACCTCTTTAGATAACAAGAGATCTTATGGTCCCGATGATTTTGAAGTGTTACGTCTTTTAGGTAAAGGTACTTTTGGCCAAGTGTTTCAAGTATCTAAGAAAGATTCGGGAAGAATCTATGCCATGAAAGTTTTATCAAAGAAAGTCATTGTCAAAAAGAAGGAAATTGCCCATACTATCGGCGAGAGAAATATCTTAGTCAGAACTTCTGCCGCTCAATCACCATTTATTGTAGGATTAAAGTTTTCATTTCAAACACCAACCGATTTATACCTTGTTACAGATTATATGTCAGGAGGTGAATTGTTTTGGCACTTGCAAAAGGAAGGTAGATTCCCTGAAGATAGAGCCAAATTCTATATTGCTGAGTTGGTTTTAGCCTTGGAACATTTGCACGATAATGATATCGTCTATAGAGACTTGAAACCAGAAAATATCTTATTAGATGCCAATGGACACATTGCCCTTTGTGATTTTGGTTTATCAAAAGCAAATTTAAATAACGATGGTACCACTAATACATTTTGTGGAACCACCGAATATTTAGCCCCAGAAGTGTTATTGGATGAAACTGGTTACACCAAAATGGTTGATTTTTGGTCATTAGGGGTATTAATTTTTGAAATGTGTTGCGGTTGGTCGCCATTTTATGCTGATAATACCCAGCAAATGTATAAAAATATTGCATTTGGTAAAGTTAGGTTTCCAAAAGAAGTGTTATCTGTTGAAGGTAGATCGTTTGTCAAAGGCTTATTAAATAGAAATCCAAAACATAGATTAGGAGCAACTAATGATGCAAGAGAATTAAGAGCCCATGGATTCTTTAGTGATATTGATTGGGATTTATTAAGATCCAAAAGCATTCCTCCACCATTTAAACCACATTTAACTAGTGAAACTGATACCTCCAACTTCGATCCCGAATTCACCTCAGAATCTACCAGTGTATTAAAGAAACAAATGGAAATGGCCTCGACACCTTTGAGTCCAGGAATCCAAGCCAACTTTAAAGGGTTTACCTATGTTGACGATTCGATGTTTGAAGACCATTTTGGCAAATCGCATAGAATTAATACATTTAAGAGTTCTGGTAGTTTCATTCCAGGAAACCCAAACTTACCTGCCGATGAAGATGTCATCGATGATGATCAAATTGACGAAGGTGACGAAATGGAAATCGACCATAACATGGACGACGACGAATTTGTCAATGGAAGATTTGACTTGTGATCACCCCTTGCATTCTACTTGGCATCAAATTAACAGTTTTCCCATCAAAGTAAATGTTTGACAGATTGTACCTGTGCCATCAACTACCACGCTTATTCGCACTTAGGGTCAACTTGAAGTACATGTTTGTTGCAAAGTTATCTGATACACTTCAACTACATGAATCACATGAACTACACATACTACAAGAACCACAAGAACCACAAGAACCACATCCACTCAACAGCTACTGACAAGTTACTTCCGTAACTAATACAGATTCATCTAAGGCACGAATTTTAATAGATATAGACATTACCAATTTATTTCTTATAAATCTTTTAATTCTTGGACATTCACTGCTCCGTTGTTTAATTATTCAATATAAACTTATTCATACTTCACTGTAACCGTTTTTGCAACCAAAATGACCAACACCTCCTAAGAGTTACTGCCCAGTTAGTGCTGGAGCTAGCCACTCGATTACCTGCAGGACACGAACCTCAGTGCTTGTGAGCGCCAAAACAAAACCGTGAAACTGTTGCAAGTTTCTTTAGTGAAGCCGAAGTAACAACAATCAATCTGTTATGGGACATCCTGGTAGACCAAGGGGCCGAAGCAATAAGCTGAAGTATGCCGCACCTCCTCAACAGGCGATTCCTAGATCTCAGTACAATCCTCACATCCATGGCTCTACCCAATATATTCCACCACAAAATAGTGTTAGCACAGCTACAACCAGTCATCCTCGGCGAGAAGAACTGGGTACACAGATTCACGACGAAGCCGATCTCGTGTCGTTCAGGCTGGATGCATTGAATCGGTTTATCTCCAACCAAGAGTACATGGACAATGTCACCTCGAAATATATCCATAGTTCGAAATTGGTTCCGCCATCGTTGTACCCGATACTACCTAAACGTGAAGTAACGGTAGAAGAGTTGAAACCGGAAGAAATATATTTCGGTGATAGTGGTTTGATGAAACAAAAGGTTTCTCAAATTGAAAATGTCAAGAAATCGATTCTGATTGATAAATATCTACCCCATAAGGAATACAAGTTTCAAAGCAAAATGACGGACAAATTGACGAAGTTGTATAGTGAATCATCAATGGACATTTTGGAAAAGCAGTTGAATACGATTTTGGCTGAATATGAATCGAAATTCGACAAGAGTTATTCTACTACAACAATGAAGAAATATTCTATAGACGTTGCCAAAATCTCCAATATCAAAGTTGAATCGGCACCAAAGAATTATAACCCAAGACTGATCAATACATTCCTTAGCATTAACGATAGCCATCCTTCTACCAACGGAATAGATAACTTAGCAAATAATTACGAGCAAGGAATGTTTATGAATTATGAAAACCCAGAAACGAACGGGTTTACCAATGGTTCTTTAAATAATCTAAATTTGACTATGGGTTCAGAAATGAATAGTGATTTGAATGAGAATTTAGCTACTGGCTTAAGTTCAAACATCACCAATTTGCCAACGAATTCAAGTACTAACCAATCTTCTAAAGTTAATTTAACCGAAGGAGTCAACTTTGACGCCGATGTTGATATGAATTCATTATTCAAGGACGGCACTGATGATTTGGACACCAATTCTGCTGTTGTGGATGATATGGGGGACTTGATAAATTTTGATAACGATAGCGAGAACGAAATTCTTGGTGCTGGTACCTTTGAACAAGACTTTTTAAGCGATATGGGCCATGGCATGTAATAATTCTCACCTTTTCAACATCGAGTGAATATAGCTCGTTCTAGAGCCAACGTAATACTATCGAGTCAAGTGAAAGTTGGATCAAATAGTCATCTACACGAATAATCTAGATACTGATTACCAATTCTATTGACAGCACTTGTTGGTTTGCCAGCAATAGAGGAAAGAATGCGGCTACGGCAGTTCTGGGTCGAAAACAGTCATATCCCATGCCGTTTCTCCGACGTATTACACGAATGGAATCGCACCGCAGACATACGTGGTCACCATAGTCTCCAATGGGGCCTGTTACAATGTAATAACTCGCCAATGTATACCACTTCATCCTATTGCCTACAAATTACAAGCACAATTGATGTAATATATAACCTGCCAAAACAAGAATCGGCACAAAATATGTACTATTTAGATCACTAATAAACCAAATTACAACTACAGCTACATAATAACAACTCTTCCGCCTTAACTGATCGAATTGCCAATTCTACCTCCAAAGTAGCCAACCATCACAGCTTACACCCACTACAAAATCTGTTCCAAAGCGAAATTCCCAATTTTAAAAAAACCACCAACAACCTCAACACCGTATCTAGTAATCTACAGGCGTTATCATACAATTACCAACATAGAACACCATGTTTAAGCCGATAAAGTACAATGTTGTCGTGTCAAACTGAAAAATTTCATTTTCGATTGTACGCGGTACTTTGACAGGCAGCCTCTAGCAATAACTACTGGAGTAGGCAACTGATTTCAACAAACCGAAACAGGGACGATTTGCAGTCAAGGTTGGATTAATGGAACCGGTTCAAGCAGATGTCGGTGCTGGAGCACGGCAGCGAATATTTAGTCAACCGTCCATTCAACTACAGACTCGATCCAAGATCCGGCAACAAAAGTTGAAAGTCACATTTATTGGCTACATCATTGTTTTGGTGTTTCTTTCGGCAGTGCAGTTTATTGGTATTGGCTTCTTCACCTCTGGGTTTCTCTTATCGAGAAACGTCTTGCCCAATATTGCCCATTGCAGCGATATTAATTCTTGTTTACCACCAAGATTCGAGAAGACTATTTTCCTAGTCATTGATGCTTTACGATTCGATTTTGTCATCCCAATCGAAGGGTCAGAGGAATTCTATCACAACAATTTCCCTGTGTTGTACGATTTGTCCCAGGACGATAATGGCCTCTTGTTGAAATTCATTGCTGATCCTCCAACCACCACCTTACAAAGATTGAAAGGGTTAACTACAGGCTCTTTACCTACTTTCATCGATGCTGGGTCAAACTTTGACGGTGATGCAATTAATGAAGACAATTGGCTTCTCCAATTACATCGTAATAATAAAACCATTGCCTTTATGGGAGATGATACCTGGGATGCCCTTTTCAATCAGTATATTGATCCAAAGCTAAATTTTCCTTTTGATTCTTTGAATGTTTGGGATTTTCATACTGTTGACAATGGAGTCATTGATCATTTATATCCTTTGTTGGAGCAAAAAGATAGTTGGGATTTGTTAGTGGGTCATTTCTTAGGAGTAGATCATGTTGGCCATAGATACGGCCCAGATCACTACACCATGAAACAAAAATTGAACCAAATGAATGAGGTTATTTCTAATGTAGTAGACAAGATGGACGATAAAACGTTACTTGTGGTCATTGGAGATCATGGAATGGATTCCACTGGTAATCATGGAGGTGATGCTCCAGATGAATTAGAATCAACTTTATTCATGTACTCGAAAAACGCAAACTTTTCCAAGAAAGAGATGCTGAATTATGATATAAGCAATTCAGGATCTAACTACCGTCAAGTAAACCAAATTGATTTAGTGCCGACAATTTCCCTTTTGTTAGGATTGCCTATTCCTTTTAATAATTTAGGATTTCCTATAGATGAAGTGTTTTCCAATGAACAAGAATTAAATTCAGCATCTATGAAATCCATTTTACAATTGCATCAGTTCAGAAATTCCACTCCTAATCTCTCTCCTGAAGTTAATGATTATTTCCATCGAATCATGAACGATTATACCCCAAAAAAGATCATTGTAGACGATGCCAAGTTATTCCAACTGAAATCATTAGAAGAATGTAAGCAATTATGGGCCGAATTTGATTTAAAGTTGATTGCATTGGGTCTTGCAATCATCTTTTTGGCGCTTACGTTTATGCTTACCTATGCTAGATCCATACCGTCGATTAGGGTTCTGACCATGTCCTTTGAATTTATTGGCTCCGTAATAGCAATGTGTTTATTAGGACTAGTTCTCAGTTTCTCTATATTCATTGTTTTCAGACCAACTGGGTTTAGTCTTAAGAAGATGCTCGGTGTTGGTGCTGCCATAGGGACTATCATTGGATTCTGGGCTCCTATAATGGACAGATTTAGTATATGTTGGTTAACTCATTCAGTAAGAGACTTTTTTGTTTATAACTTCAATTCTTGGTCATTCTTGGGATTGATGTTTGTTGCATTCCATACACTTATATTTGCATCCAACTCTTTTGTTGTCTGGGAAGATCAAATGGTTTCCTTTTTCATAATCACATTTGGTGTTGCTTGTGCTTTTGGTTGTGCTACAAGTACCAAGTTGACAAGACTGCAAAAGATTTTAGGTTTTCTGCATGCTACTACATTTACAATCTTAGCAAGAGTAGTATCCACAATTAGAATTTGTCGTGAAGAACAACGTCCGTATTGTGTTCCTACTTTTCAGACCACTTGGTGGTCGATTGTACTATTACATTGTTGTTCTTATTTACTTCCTTCTATTATCAAGCAATTTTATAAATTGTCAGATTCATACCATTCAGCTGCTCCATTGTGGATCGGAAGCGGACTTAAATTTGTATTATTTATTAATGCAACATATTGGACATTGGAATATATTCAAAACAGTGAATATTTCAATGAAAATGTCATTTTAAACGGACCGTTATTGAAATCTATAAAACTAGCCATTGCAAGAATTGTTTTGTTTTCCTCTTTGGTTTTATCTAATTTTAGTTGGTCCAGGGGGCCATTATGTGTCAAACTAGTACAGCAAGAAAGCGAAGTCGATGACGAATCCTTAAAGAGACCAACAATCTTAGGGTATGGCAATGTTTACGGTTCGTCGTATTTTCTTCTTGTGCTTAACTTTGCAGTAGCCATTATGCTAGTCACTAAACCCTTGGGGGCTATTTCACTTAATATCCTACTAGTACAACTCTTGTCATTATTAGAATTATTTGATATGCTTGAAATAAGAAAAAATCTAATTTCACCAATAATATTTGGATTGTTAGGATATCAACACTTTTTCAGTACTGGTCATCAAGCAACAATCCCGTCCATTCAATGGGAAATAGGGTTCATGACCTCCGATTCAATTATCTTTCCCATCAACCATTTGAATATTGTTTTAAATACCTTTGGCTCTTTTATCATTGTTTGTTTAGCCATCCCCTTGATAACGCTTTGGAAAATTGTTCCCTCCAACAAACCAATCACCATATTATCGCAAATCATTACCAACATCACCACATTGTTGACCTACCAAATATTCATCAGTTTATCAAGTTTGGTATTTGCTGCTCATTTTAGAAGACACTTAATGGTATGGAAAATCTTTGCACCCAGATTCATGTTAAGTGGATTGTTGCTCATTGTCCTCAACCTTGTATTGGTTGTGTTGACGTTATGGTTTGGCACTGGTAAAATCGTTACCCAAGTAAATAGAATTTTTGGTAAATAATTGATTTTGTAATATAATAGACACCTTTTAACAGAACTACTTCGCCAACCGACTGGTTTGCTACAGTTTCAACAAATTTACTACAAATTTAATACAAATCTACAAATTCACTACAAATGAAACCACTCCTGTTCTCTATGTTCTCTACTGCCAATGCTTGCCCAATCTCAGTAAACTCCATTGAACTCCTTTCAACTTCAGCTCACTCTCTTAATAGCAGTAGATTCAAGACTCGCGCGCAAAGAATTGACAGCCAAACCAGATCAAGTTGCCCCATTTGCATCGCTATTCTTGATAAGTAAGCGACATTGGCTCAATTAAATGATCTTGAGCACCAATAGGTATTCTCTACTATGCGTTCTAATATGGTGTTTTAGCTCAGTATGTTGTACCGACTTCAATTCTTCATTTACACCTGAGCATATTCGATATCTTCAAAATGAAACGAAATATCTATTTAAACACGCTTGGAGTAGTTATATAGACCATGGCTTTCCTTACGACGAAGTCACTCCTTTAACTTGCAAACCGTATGGCCCTGACTTCTCTGACATCGACGACACCGTGAGAAATGACGCTATGGGCAATGCTTCTCTGACGGTGCTAGATAATCTAGATACATTGATTATTATGGAGCAATGGGATGATTTGGAAGATATGCTACAGTATTTACAGAGCAGTCCCGACATCTTTGATCTGGATACCATTGTTCAAGTATTTGAGTTCTCCATCAGATCATTAGGTGGATTATTGTCTGCTCACTTATTATTGTCAGACGTTGCAAACAAAGCAACTTCGCCACGTTATAGAAGATTCAAACAAATCAGTGACAATTATAATGGATTCTTATTGAATATGGCCCATAAATTGGGATTGAAGCTAATTCCATCGTATAAAACTAAGACAAATATTCCCGTTCCAAGAATAAACTTGGCCAAAGGCGCCAAGTCCGTCCCATCTCGACTACAGAGAGACGCTTGCACTTCTGGAGCCGGAACTCCAGTTCTAGAGTTCACCTTGCTCTCGTTACTAACGGGAGATCCTCAATTTAAGCATTACTCCCAATTGACCTTCTGGAAATTATGGTCTTCCAAGCTGAATTTGAATTTAATGCCAATGACGTTTGACCCAATTTCCAACAAGTGGAAAGATGCATTGACAGGGATAGGTGCTTCTATAGATTCATTCTACGAGCACGCTGCCAAAGCTGCCATAATATTTAATGATGACTATATGTGGTCAGTCTTCAAGACCTCGTACAAGTCGCTACTAATACACCTGGCCCAAGGTGGTGGACCAACAGATGGGTCCATGGTTTTTAAAAATGTGGGTACGAATGACGGGGTCATATTTGGAGACTGGATTGATCTGTTAGGGGCATTTTGGCCAGGATTACAAGTTTTGACTGGTCAAGTAACAGATGCAATAAAAACTCATATGGTATACTTGAAGATCTGGAATTATTTTGAGCTGATACCCGAGAGATGGAGATACGAAATACCGGAAACTGATAATGCCACTGTTGCTGATATTATAGCATTGGAGTGGTACCCTTTAAGACCGGAATTTATTGAATCGACATATTACTTATATAGAGCAACGAGAGATCCAATGTATCTACAAATCGGTGAGCGAATTGTACATTTATTGAAAACTAAATTTATGGCACCCTGTGGATTTAGTGGTATCCAAGATGTTAGAACGGGGGAAAGACAGGATAGAATGGAGACATTTATTCTAGGAGAAACATTGAAATATTTATTTCTATTATTTGACACAAATGACGATAGTTTTCTTCATTCTGACTTAATGAAGCACAAAAGCTGGATATTCTCTACTGAAGCACACCCGTTATGGTTCCATAAAAAGTTGATGCCAGTGAATGAATCAAAATTACCCAATGAAAATTTGATTAGTTTTAAGAAGCCATTTTTACAAAAATGCATGTCAGCTCTTGATATTAAAAATGGGAAGAGTTTAGCTGATGACAAGGACTTTGGATATTTTCAAAATATAACTTTACCTACAGTTAAAAAGACCGAAATGAAAGGAGCATCGCATTTCTATAAACAAGATCCGTACGAACAAAGGTTTGACCAATGTGAATTGAGTCCATTTAAGATAGACAACACTGACTTTTTGTCTTCGTCATTTTACAAGTGGGATCAAGTATTTAATGCTGATTTTGCTTTTAGAAACAGTTTAAGGCGGCCACATTATCTTCTGCAAGATCTTCTTGATGGAAGCTATGTTGAGCTAACGAAGCCATTTTATGACAAGTTCACCATGTTTGCAAGATCGCCCAAGAATGAACTATATTTACAGTGCCCCAGAATGGCTACTACTAAATCGAGTCAAGTTTTTATTGGAGATTTACAAGACATAAGCCAAATTGAAATCAGTCAATTACAATACAAAAATCGTACGGCAAATATCGAAGAAGACTCCATATTTGAAGGTGACTTTTGGATCCCTCGCTTTTCATCGTTAAGAGTTGAGTTTGAGAAAATATCCGTAGGTGACATTGACACTACAAACAACAAAATTACTAGAGAATATATCGATGAGATAGGTGTTGATTATCCAGAACAACATGCAACAGATACCCAACCTCAATTCCAAGACTCATTCTTAAGAATCCTTAAAATTAATGGAATTTTCATTCCAGTGGGCCTGGTTATTTGGACTTTACCTTTCAAAAATGCAGATGTAAACGTTACAAATAGTGGAAGAGTAATTATTGAAGGCACCATTGTTGAAAACCTTATCGTATGGTACGGGTAGCTCTCGATAACGTTAGGGCTTGATCGTACTTGCCATAATGGATAGTTCCAAGTCGGGCCTGTACCGGCTGAAAAAAAATCTTTGACTCAGAGGTCTTGTGATAGCATTGTAAATAGCTTATACCAAACGCAAAGTTTTAATAGCATAAGTTTATAGAAGTTAACATGTTTGGAAACTTGCTAAGAGCGAAGAATATTTCGTTATGTCGCAATTTGGCGGTGAGGTATAATTCCAACGCTCCAAGTGGATTGGATGCTTCAAAGTTGGTTATAACCAAGACCACTACACCAAAAGCTAGGTTACCTAACGAGCAATTAGTTTTTGGGAAGACATTTACTGATCATATGCTAGAAATTGAATGGACTCAAGAGCAAGGTTGGGGTGTTCCAAAAATTTTACCATATCACAAGTTATCATTAGATCCTTCAACCGTCGTATTCCATTATGCTTTTGAATTATTTGAAGGTATGAAAGCTTACCGTGATAGTAACAATAATATCAGAACCTTCAGGGCCAATAAAAATATGGAAAGAATGAATAAATCTGCAGAAAGAATTTGTTTGCCTACTTTTGACAATGAAGAATTATTAAAATTAATTGATAAACTTATCGTCACTGATGCTAGCTTTGTCCCTGAAGGAGCAGGATACTCGTTATATTTAAGACCAACTATGATTGGAACAACAGAATCTTTAGGTGTTGCTACTCCTGATAAAGCTTTGATTTTTGTTATTGCATCTCCTGTCGGACCTTATTATTCATCAGGATTTAAGCCTGTGGCGCTTGAAGCCACCGATTATGCCGTTAGAGCATGGCCAGGGGGTGTAGGTGATAAAAAATTAGGTGCCAATTACGCTCCTTGTATTTTGCCTCAATTAGAAGCGGCAAAAAGAGGATATCATCAAAACTTATGGTTATTTGGTGAAGAAGGATTTATCACTGAAGTTGGTACCATGAATGCATTTTTTGTCTTTAAAGATTCAAAGACCGGTGTCCATGAATTGGCAACAGCTCCATTAGATGGAACTATTCTTGAAGGTGTCACTAGAGATTCTATCTTGGAATTATGTAGAGATAGATTACCAAAAGAAAAATGGATTATTAGTGAAAGAAAATTCACCATGAGTGAAGTGAAAGAAAGAGCAGATAAGAATGAATTGGTTGAAGCCTTTGGTGCTGGTACTGCAGCAGTTGTTTCTCCAATCAAGACTATCGGATGGAAAGGTCAAGATATCGATGTTCCAATTGTTGCTGGTAATTCTGGTGAATTAACAGCTCAAATTGCTGAATGGGTCAAAAAGATTCAATACGGTGAAGAGCAATATAAAGATTGGTCTAGAGTTGCCAAATAGATATATTATAGATTTTAGATAAATATAGAATACACTATTTTAATGAGCAAACTATGTCTAGTAATAGGTGTTTGAGCCGTTCAAGTGCTCGTAAAGTAATTTCTGAACTTCAAGGGAAGATCCATTTCCTACAAGATTATATTGACCTGTTGCAAGGTTTCTCGCTCTTTCTAACCTTTGATCTACAGTAGCGGAATAATTTGAGCCCAGTTACCAATAATAATGTCTCGAATATTGATATTCATGGAGCTACAATTATTTAACTATTGATATAATTAATTATAATATAAAACAAACATATCTATGCTACATAATAATAGAAAGATACTTTCTATTAGTATACGTATACCTCTTATGACCATAATCATAACTTTTTTCATAATTTCATTAAATTGATTAGTATACTAATCAAATATGTATGCATCCATATTTCCAAATATTGAAAACTACGAATTAAAAGACATCTCTACCATTTAAATTGTAAATTATTAGTGAGCATTATTTTATTACTTAACACTTATGCAATTTATTTGAAATCAAAATACATTTGATATTCAATTATTAAATAATAAAACGTGATTCAACTAATTAATGGTACGTTTGCAAAACTTTATTTTACTTCAAATACCAATTAATCTAAAGTGACTCTCATATCTTCTTTTGCCATAGGAATGAATTCATCTAAATGAGAAATCTTTTGCTTCAAATTTAAATCGTTCCAAGCATGTGGAGGAATTAATTTTGAATTTATTGGAGGTGACACACTTAATTCTCTATCATCAAAATCAAATAATTGTGGTAATTCTTTCAAATCTGGTTGATTGGCATAAATTTGGTAATTTGCGTTATTGGAATGTGAAGAATTATGAAATTGTTGCGAAAATATTTTTCTATAATTTGGCAATTTTGTTTGAGGATTTCTTAATTCATCAAAATAAGGATCAATTAATGCAGATACACAATCTATTCTATCGATTGGAGAATATTGTAATGTTAAAATTAAAAAGTTAATTGTATCTTGAGACATTTTCTTGAAAATTTTATGTAATGGGATTGGTTTAATTTGAGGAAATTTATGTTCCATATAATTAGGGTTCATGTTTTTGATTTGATCTTTCGAAGGAGTACCTAATATTTTAATAATTTCAACTAATTGATCAATACCAGATTCACCAGGAAATAAAGGTTGGCCCAAAATTAATTCTGCCATTACACAACCAGCTGACCAAACATCAATTTTAGTAGTATAATTGGTAGCTCCAAAAATCAATTCTGGAGCACGATAATATCTAGAACAAATATAAGAAACATTAGGTTCTTGAGGATTTAAAATCTTTGCTGAACCAAAATCACATAACTTTAATTCACCGGTTTCTGGATTAATCAACAAGTTTTGAGGTTTTATATCTCTGTGACAAATACCTTGAGAATGAATAAAATTCAACGCCCTTAACATTTGATAAGTATATAATTTAACTTCCAAACTTGGCATGGATAATCTTTTAGAAACATAATAATTAGAAGCTTTATAAAGGGTTTCCGGAACAAATTCCAAAATCAAATTCAAAAATAATTCTTGCTTTTCGTTATTGGTGTAAAAGTAATATTTCAAATCAGTAATATTTCTATGATGAACCAATTTCATAATTTGCAATTCTCTATTTTTATAACGTTTATCTTGCAAAACTCGTTTCATAGCAGCAATCTCATTAGAAGGTAAAATCTGGGTTTGAAACACTACCCCAAATGAACCATGACCAACCATTTGTGATTGAGTAAATTGAATGGTTTCAACTTGACCCGTATGTCCATTATTCACATTTTCCGTTACGATCTCTGTTTTATACATTGTTAGTAAAATTAATCAATAAAGTTAAAAAATAATAGTTGAATAAATTATTGATCATAATTTAATGAAAATTATGGAGAACAAGAAAAAATGTTCGTTGGATTGTGTGCAGGAGGATAATATCTTCCGGCGAATAAACACAAACACTGGCAAACTAAATCAATGGGAAAGTAGGATAAAACTAGCTCGCCACTGAAGGAGGAATGTAGACAAATGTAGATGACTTTTAATGAAAATAGAACACGATGAAATTGGAAACGTGTAAAATACTAAATGCAAATATAGCAGACGAGCAGAAAGTGGCAGAAGTGGCAATAAAGATGAAATAGATGAAATAGATGAAACCAGTAACTTTATCTATCGCTAGTTACACACAGGAGACGAATTAGATGATAACCAAGGAATGTGTGTGATTCTAAATCTATGAAATAAACAACAAGAAATCAACGGATGTGTGCGTGCAATGAAAACAAAGATCAGAGATCAAGGATAACGGATGCAATGGAGGAAAGGAACAGGAAATTTGTCTGCCAAAAAGACTACTGCAATAAAGTATACAATCGAACCTTTAATATTAACCAATTGAAATATTAATTGGTACCCAAAATACTTTATTCTTCCCTGAAAACATTTCATCCAATTATTATCCCTTATATAGTGTCACTCACTCAATTCATTTCCCCACTCCCTCCGCAAAATAAGCCCAATTGCGTGCAGGATGCACATATGTGGTTTTTCCGTCGTGGATAGTTTGCTAGAACTAGTGGGAGTAGAGTTTGAACACATCCGTATTTCAATTTTATTATACCACTGGTGTGATTTAATACTTCATTGTAAAATGAAGGGTGAAAATTGAATATCGAATCCTTTACAGCCAGTGAATTGTAGAGAGTACTAGGAACCGTATACCACACCAGAAGCAGACGTACGGATCGGAGTGCCGCAGTCGCAGGTTTAGGTAGTAGCAAATACTCTTGTAATTCTACTGATCGATTGAGGAAATTGCGGTTCGTTGGTGATGCCAGATTTCGTGTTGCTTTATTCCCGTCGTTCTTGTTGTAGCGTTAGAAAGTCGTCGAGTCGTACTACGGTGCTCGCACACATTGTTAACCCCTAACAGTGGTAATTTCCCGATCTTTTTCCCTGTTACTGGAAAATTCATGATTTCATTGTAGTATTCCCACTATGTCTTCTTGCCTAAAATATTAGTATTTCTTCCTCCCCTGCCTTCATACTCTCTGCTGGTTGCTAAATTTAGTGTACTATTGCTTTCGCATTTTCACTAACCTAGAAGTGCATCCCAATCATCTTTCTAATCATTTAGTAATCTTGTAGTCAAGTGTCATTATCATTCTATTTTCCCTCACAATTCAATTTTCATTTTTTTGTTGTTCGTATTATTCATTTCTATTATCCTTATGTTTGTTTATACGTACCTATCTTATTAATACTTCCCCTTCTATCGTTCAATTTTTTAAACATGTTCCACCGTTTTCCAGTGGCTGTACTCTTCGTTTGATCATAACTATTTGATCTTCTTCTATTATCCACTTCTTTATGACTATTAGTAGGTGCATGAATGACATTGTTTTCTGGAGAATGAGAAGAGCTTGGTGGTGTTTCTCTCAGTTCATCTTGTGATTGTTTCATGAAATTAAAAAATTTGGATGCAATGGAGTTATTTCTTTTCGAAACAATTGACGATGATCTTCTATCGTGTGTTGAGATGGAATAGTTTGATAATTTAACTAAATTGTTATCATATTCATCGAACGGATTCCTGAATTTAATATCGTCTTCATCTTGTTTCATATTTTTACGAACAATAGGTGATTTTGGAAGATTAGTTGCTTGCCTTGATGTAACTTTACGATATGGATCGTCATTATCTTGTTGTAAGTCCATAGTAGACCCATTTCTCAACTGTCTCCTTTCTTGCCTATGATCTTGTCTTAGTTGTTTACGTTGTTCGTGTTGTTGTTTGCTTAGCTCTTTCTTTTGAGACCTTATGGATCTTCTATCCAGACGCTGGTCAAATGTGTCACTCACGCTATTTCTGTCAACAGTGCTTTCGTTATGAAAACTAGCAGTGGTATAAGTATCATAGTCATTATTGGCATGCTCAACATGCTCATGGCTAGGTTTATGTTGGTTTAAATCAAATTCATCTAAATCTCGATATTTGTTTGCATATTTTTGTTTGAGTAAACCTTTCCTAACGGCCCGCAACTTCTTGACATGTTTGTTGGCGTCCTTATAAATGGGTTTATCAACAATCAAATCTCTTAATATCGGGGTGGAAATACAACTGTTATGAATATATTGCGGATAGTATTTATGTATATTGTACTTCCTCTCCAACATCTCATAATTAACTTTGGATAACATATCCAGAGTAATGGTATCGTCAGGTATTATCGATTTAATCATGGTGCTGTTTCTAAATATAACCTTCTACTATAAAGTTGCAAACTATTAATAGAAAGAAGTGATTTAGTGGTAGTAGAAAAATCTTGAAGATAAACTAAAGAACTTCCCTATTTTTGCTTTTTACTACTGCACGGTTGTGGGGAACAACATCGGGGTAAAATAATTATGAAAATTTAAGCTTTTACTGCCATATTCGGTATTGAGGCTACTACCACCGATGGAGGTAAATCCGCCCAGTAGTAGTAAACTGTGGTCTGGGTGTAGTAAGTGTTAAAAATAAAACTTAAATGCGAATCATGCATAAGCTACTAACCTTCTCTATATTGCTAAGGTAACTGTGCAGTATGTAGCTTATAGACTGATTAAGTTATAAGTCCGGTTGGCTGGGGTTATTACGTCATGAATCATCATTTCTATGGATTGATGATTGAATGTAATGTAGAACAAGACAAGACCAGGAATTAACGGAGGCAATGCTTAGGTGGCAAATGTATCTTTTGGTCATTGTAGGCGCATCATTGGTCATGTCCATTGGTTACCCCGTTACAAACTATTCTTTTTGGTAAATGTGCTATTTTTTAGGTATATAGTATTAGACGACATAATCTTCTTGATAAAGAAAATATAGCACCAGTTGTGCAAATTTACAAGTAAGCGAGCATATATTCAAATATGCTAATATTCTTCGCTGTTAGACGCGTTTAATCTCGTCGAAGGGTATATTTGTTGTCACCCACTATGGGAGAACACTCGAATCTCGAAAGTGGATAACTGTGGCCAGAAACCTTCTACTGGAGATTATTCCTGGTTCTCAATAGTTTTATTCGATTTCAGGGAATAATATCCTTCAATTGCACAAAATTCTAGCTCTGGTTATGAGTAAAAATTAATTTCCTCGAACTTTGATCAATTTGTATTATCACTAGCTTGTAATTGATATTGAAAATAATATCTTTAGCTGATTTATAAGTGTGCAATTCTAAACTCTTTTATTCAGTATTTGTAGTAATTCGTGTTTCAATTCGCCTGAAGTGATTCTTTTATCACTTTGGTACATCATCATCCGATCAAACAATATTGCAATATCTTGATTTTCACATCTAGGCAATAACTCCTCTATAGATTTCCTAGGATTACGAGTAAATTCAAATGCTTTGAAATGATACTTTTCACCGTCATCCATTTGTGGCCAAAACAATGGGTCACTAGTAGATTTATCACTTGCAGAAGTATACGGAGTACCGAAGCAATTGAAAACGGCACTCACTAACGAGATATCATTAAAGATTTCGTATTGTTCTAATATTGAAGTGAAATTCGCCGAGTATAATATAGTAAACATGATCCCTAAGCACCAAATATCAATTTCAAAACCATAGTCAGTTACGCCAAAACATAATTCTGGAGGTTTATATATTCCAGAACATACATCGGTAAATTTTGACATGGGTACTTCTTTGCTGATTTGGCGTTGGTCCTTGGTATCGTAGCTAATACCGAAATCACCGATTATTGGCCGAGATATATCTTCATCAACGAAATAAATATTTGATGGCTTCAAATCTCGATGGATAATGCCTTGTTCATGTAAATAACTGATGGAACTCACCAATGGCACGAGAAATGACTCGATTGCGTCGTTGGTGATTTTGCTTGAAACTACAACGGCATTGTTCGTTAAATCATCGTAATTGAATCTGGTTGTTTTTCTAGTGAAATTAATTTCCAACAATTGAATCAAATTATATTTATAAAGTGGCGTCACCAAATATATATCATCTAAATACTCAAATGAATCGAGAAAAGCCAACACGCCGCTATGATCTAACTTCTTCAAAATGGCTATTTCTTGCTTAATACTATGAGGTTTGATAGTGATATCAATATCAACCACCTTTAGCGCTACAGAGATGGATCCAATTCCATCCTTCGCCTCATAAATATCAGAATACGGTCCACTATATATTCGCTTTCCTTTAGTATATCGTTTATTCAATTCCATATTTTGCAAGAAGAACTACAAATATCGAAGTGATTTCTGCGATGCTGTTCAGCCGTACTTACATAAGAGAGCGACCTATGGGAAAGATGCAATTTTCCACTTTCCACTTTTCTTGTGGAAAACGAATGTACCACATCAGTATGTAGTATAGTATAATCTCAGTAATGGAGCGTGCCACCTGCTAGTGAACTTTGTTCAAAAAGTGTACAGTTTCTGACGCTTTCTGTAGTCTAGTGCTCAAATACTATGTATGGTAGTGAAGAATGGTACAATTCAGTAGATTACAAGCTACAAGTTGCAAAAGTCGTTATCATTAGCATTAGCAGTATTTACATATTATCTTTGTTGCCGTTTTCTGACGTTATTCGCGGATAAGTTGTTATCATCCACATTTCGTTTGAAGTTATTATGACCAGGAGGATTATTTGATTGAATATCAACGTCATCAGTGTATATTCTTCTCTTGGGATAAGTCAAATTCTGGCCGTCGAATGCATTCTCTTGCACTTTAGGCAATTCTAGGAAGTATCCATGTTCCAAGGCTTGATCTGCTGTTAACCGACTTACTGGATCGTATTCGAGTAGACCTTTCATTAATGATAAGCATTGTTTATTTGTTCCGCCGATAACTTTGTACCAATTGACCAAATTTGCTGGATAATTGGTAGTAATTTGTTGTTGAAAGGTCAAATATTCTGGATATTTATTCAAAGTGGGCCAACTTTTTAAACTTGGCGTTCCGAGAATTTCAATAATCTTTAAAAATTGATTCTTTTGAAATGGTACCGATTTCTTATTATTTAAGTCGATCTTAGCTTCCTCTCCTTTAAATATGGGTCTCAAAGATAACAATTCTGCGAGAATACACCCAACAGCCCATAAATCTATAGCAGGACTATATTGTCTAGCTCCCAATAAAAGCTCGGGAGCTCGATACCAAATAGTGACAACTACTTTATCTCCAGTATAAAGACTTTGTAAAGGGTTATTGAATTTTCTCGCCAACCCTAAATCTCCAATCTTAACCACTCCATTGCTGGAGATCATAATATTGGCTGGCTTTAAGTCTCGATGGAAGATCCAATTCTTATGCAAGAAGGTCACCCCATTCAAGATTTGCCAGATTAATGATTTCATCGTCACTTGGGGGATTGGCTGTACTTCTGGGTGAGAATGGTAATGAATGATTTGTAGTAAATCGTGCTCACAAAATTCAAAAATCATATATATAGATTTGTTCTCTAGAATGATATCGACTAGTTTAGTAATATTTTTGTTTGATAGTTCCCTACACAACGACATTTCCCTAATGGCCGATTGTGAAATACCAGTATAATGGGTAATTTCCACCCCATTAATATCATGGTTGTAGTGAGTCTTTGTCAGCAGATGGTTATCTGATTTGAACTTTTTAATGGCAAAGAGTAGAGTGTTTGAATCATCGTCATTGACTGTTTTCTTGCCAACTTCACCGCTGTTGTTAGACACCTCCATAGAACCGCTATTGGCGGTGTTGCTGCTGGAAGTGGTTGAATTACGGTTTATTTTCCCTTTAGTAGAATCAACACCAGAGTCCAATTTGCCACCATTATTCTCCAGTTTGAACCGAGAATCGTCCACCATATCCTGACTCTTATCTGTATTATTCGTATTGTTCTTCAATTTAGCCTTATAAACCTTACCATAGGTTCCAGCAGCAATATAGCCAATAATGTTATACGTCGACAACACTGACTCGCGTGTGACATCTTTACGATGTTTGAATGGACCTATGGTCAATATGGAATTCGACGCCATCAAGGCTGGCTGTGGTATGCTAGTCATATGGGTTCCAGTACTAGCATTGGCTTGTTGATTGAAAGATTGCTGCATTGGAGTGATGCCATTGCCGCCACCATTACCAGCATTGGTCAAATACTGCTGATAGTTCGGATTGACCATGTTACTGTAGTTATTACTAGGTCGACTCGATCGCTTACTGCCATTGTTTATCATATTCTGGCTGCTTTGTACATTGGTATTCCTATGTAACTATTTTCAAGATTAGGCTCGTATTCACCAGCGCTTCAGCGCTACCATCGGGACCCTGGTAATGATTAGGATGAATTATAGAATAGTCTGTGATAATAGGTTCTATACGGTATTTATAGAGTTGCTGTATGAATTCTGGTCCGATTGAGTGTTGGTGGTGGTAGAAGCTTGAAGATCTTCTGCGAATTGCTTCAGTAATGAATCTATTTCGGAAATAGATAGGATATTAGATTGGTGTGGTATAGGTGAATTGGCGTCACCAGGGGCCAGTTGAAGAGCTATGGACTGGAAAGGAGATATTTGTTCTGTGTATGTATTTGTGGTAGTTTCGGATAGTGGATCGTTTGTTGTAGGTACATTTTGATGTAAGATTATAGGACTTTCCTGGCGAAGGACTGGTTCTTGGAGCTCCTGCTCCTCCTGCTGTTCTAGCTGAGTCTCTAATTGTTGCTGCTCTATAATAAGCTCTTGTAATACTTTTTCCTTAATCTCCAGTTTATCCAAGTTGTAGTTGTTTGCATCAAAGATGTTTAAATAATAGAAAGTTCCCGATATATGGTTATCAATTAGGATTGACCCCGACATGACACAAGTCTCTATTTCTTCGATGGCAATGTTGTAAGCCCAATTAAAGTTTTCGCTAATTTCTGTAATCGTGTTTCCTCGAAAATGAACCGTTTCTATGCTGTCGCTAAGTTCAAGTTTCAAGCTGTTGAATTCAAATTGATAATACTGACTGTGCAAGAAGTCAATTATGAACTTCCCATAGGAAGAAGCATTAGTTTGTATCGGTGACAACACTATTAGTCCAGATTTTTCATATTTATGGATGGAAATCGGCAAATCTAAATCTGGAAGTAATGCCAACGCTTGATTGAAATCTTGGGGACTTATTAATATGGCACCAAACCCTTGCGTCGTCACTAAATATCGATTGTAATTGGCAAATAGATCTTGTGAGGTAATCATTGACCATGGGGATGCTAATACTGTCGTGGTATATTCACTAACATGTCGGGACAACTCTTGAAAATATAATGGACTGGACCGACTAATCTTTAAAGCGGGAATGGCCTGTTTGACTGTAGTTGACACTTTACTGGTATTTTTATTGTTAACTGCTTTCGTTAAATGAATTAAATCTTGGAATTTGAACATCAATTGTTCCAAATCATTCAACGAACTTGTTAGGATATTTTCATTTGATTTCCGTTGTTGCTCGCTTAATTGTTCTAATCCTCTTATACCACCACCGATTGCAATTTCAGCTTTTGGTTGCTCGGGAATCTTTACTTGGTTTACATTGACTCCTCCGTTGTTGGTAAGATTCTCCCATTTAAGCTCGTCAAGAATCTTCGATAAAGCATGGTGAAACTTGGTTTCACCACCTTTTCTAAAACTAACTTTTATGTATGGCGACTCAGAAGAATAGGATTCGTCATTTTCCAACGGAATAGCAAGATTGGTTGATGGAAACTCCAGATATATCGCAGGTGATGATTGAGATATCTTGGACAATAAATTCTTCAGAACCGTCAATTGAGTGCCACAAATCTCGCAGTTTTTCATTGAAGGGTGATTTATAAACGTACAAGTGGGACAGCTGTCTGACGAAGTTGAATCGCTTTCTACGGCTGACGAATTAAGCGCCAGTTCTATGGTGGCTAAATTAGCCTTTATACCACACGACTGGCACAATGGCAAGTTCTGTAAATTAACAGGCTCGACCAAGGAATTCTTGAAGGAACAGATCTTGCAAATCCAATGGCTGGAGGTTGTAGTTGGTGCTATAGCTCGTGGAAGCGACTGTAAATATAATTTAACTTTAGGAGAGGAGCGCAAAAACCGTTCCACCACTTCGCTGGAGCTGATGGATCGCAAGTCAATTGACATAGAATTGGCTTGTGTCTCGTTATCAAAATATATCAATCTCATATTAGTTAAGTAGATTCTTCCATGTTGACGATTGACTATCTTTGATTTCCCCTGATACAAGCCGATATTGTCTTTGATAAAGATATTGTATTCGTCGTCAAGTAGAATCGGTCGATTGGACCGATTTATATATATAGGTTTCCATACTCCTAACCAAGACATGGCGAAGAAAGTACTTGGGTTTGGATTGATTAGCTTTGTTCATATAAAGTACTGAGAAGTGACAGCCTTCGCCAAATCTAGCGAGCCGCTGCGGCAGAACAATGAGACTAGGGCAATCTTTGGCTATTTGGCCACTGGTGCGATAAACTAAAAAGCGCCTGCCTACTCCCACTAGCGTCTATCACTAACTACTTCTACTAACTACTCCCACCACTATTTCTACACCCTAAAAGCTTCTCTCAAACACATAGAAAAACCTTAAATGAATGGCAATAACGTAATATTTCCAACTACATTCAAAAGAAGAACTGGCCACCCTCATCAGTCACCTTTTTGCCTGAACTCGCTACAATATTGCCAACTGTGGCTCGTCCCAGCTTTCTTACTTGCCTACGGTGAACCAATATTTTTAGTCGGCCCCGCCAATCCCACCCCACCGGCCTGCATTAGCCAGATAGACAGAACAGTGAAACCTTCGCCGATGTCGCATTACAGCTATCGTTTTATCGCTAACGATTGTCGGCGGTTGGAGATCAATGTCGTTTTGAAGTAAAATGTCGCACACATACATTTGTGTAAATGGAAAATAATTAACCGCTGAATCAATAGGAGGTAGCCTTTATTTTACTCATAGTATGAACCATGGCATTTCTATTCAAGCGAAATCCAAAGACCCCCCAAGAATTGGTGAGGGCATTGAATGAGTCAATCACCAAATTGGACTTATCCAATGACAATTTGAAGAAATATCAAGACGAATGTGCCAGGTTCTTGAAACAAGTTAAAGTGATCTTACATGGGGACGACGAATGTGAGCCCATGCCAGACCAGATTGGGCAATTGTCGCAAGAGATCTATGCCAGTGACACCTTGTATCTTTTGATCTACAATTTGAAAAAGTTGGACTTTGATTGTCGTAAAGACGTAGTGATTTTGTTTTCCAGTTTATTACGACGACAATTAAGAGATAAATCTCCAACAGTGCATTATTTGGTCAACACCAAACCGGAAATCTTGTTGATTTTATTGGCTTCTCCCGAATCCACCGAAATTGGCTTGATTTGCGGGCAAATATTGCGAGATTGTATCAAATTTGAAAAGATTAATCAATTTGTTTTGAACAATAAACTCTTTTGGAATTATTTTAATTATGTGCAAATATCCATCTTTGAAATCGCTACTGATTCTTTTACAACTTTACATGATTTGCTTACCATTCATAAAGATTTAGTGCTGAATTTCCTCGCCGATAATTATGAAAATTTCACTAGCAATATTAACAAACTTATCCAATCGACAAATTACGTGGTTAAACGTCAATCGGTGAGATTGTTGTCTGAATTAGTATTACAGCGTCAAAATAAAGCCTTCTTAAATAAATATTTCGATGACCAAAATAATCTAAAATTGATTATGTTGCTATTAAATGATAAATCAAAAAACTTACAATTAGAGGCGTTTGATATATTTAAGTTCTTTGTTGTTAAGCCAAAGAAATCTCAAAAAGTGTTGGATATCTTAATTAAAAATAAAGAGAATTTCATTGAGTTTTTTAACTCATTTAATATTCAACCTCAGGATTCAAACTTAATTGATGAAAGAGATTATATTATAGGTGAAATTCAAAAGTTACCGGAAATCGAACGATTATGAATTTCCGTTCTGTTGATCATCATTTTGCATCCTATCCATCTTATACTTGTTACCTATCAATTTTTATTCTAGAATCAACTGGCTCTACCTTTTGCTAATGAAATGCCTATGTAGCCCTATTGAAAACCTCCTAACTTAGTATTAGTTGATGAATAGCTATTCCATAATTTATACATAGATATCTCCCCAGGGCACTCAATGTAGAATCTTGACAACGCTTCTCAGTAGAATCCAATATATCTTGCTCGTTTCTTATAGTACATTTCGGCTAATATTTGTTCTGCAGAGTTTTGTTCTTTATTAGCATGCTTAAATACCCACAATCTACTCTCTTACTACAAATCGTGTGTCCTGTTAACGTCAATAGTTTGTTATAATTAAATATATTAGTAATACAATATTATATGATAATATTTAAGAATTATAGGTAAATGGAAGTAAGGTGGAAAAGAATATCTTTGGGAAACTTCAATGGTGCCATGGGCCAAATTGAAATTATATATTAAATCCAAAGTCATTCATAACACTTTCAACATCGTTCCAGAGCAAATCTCCTGTTAAGTCGAAGTCGATATTCTCTAAGGTTGCATGTGGTGAATCATTAAATACTTGAGGTACTTGTGCTCCAGATACATCCATGCCAAGGTGCGGATTGGCATGATGATTGCCGACATTCAAAGTTGGCGAGCGATAATCTGGGGGCCCCATTGGTTTCTGTTGCATAGACTTGGAACGGTTTGTTAGCTGCATGGTGTACTTATTGGTATCTGGTGATTGCAGAAATAATTTGCTGGAGTTTCCTGATGGTGGAGTATCTTTATCAGCTCTGAGAGAAGGTGACGAATCATTGGAAGTGTTGACAACTTTGAAAATGGTACTGCGTTTTCCACTTCCTCCTACTGCTATAGGTTGTGGGTCCAACGGAATAGTCCTAATGATTTTTCGAGCCTTAGACTCAGCATTCACGGTATTAGATAATGATCGGCGCTTCTTACCTGAAGATGTAGTACTTCCTGGCGTTGATTTTTGACTTGGATGCCCCATGGGATTGTCATCATTGTCCGAAACAATTGCTTCGTCGTTATTGTTAAATCCATAATCTTCTTCGTCATATGAGCCACCTTCTTCGTCGATATCTTCGGCATCTTCGTGACCCTTGGAGTCAGTACGATTATTTAATTTGATCATACCAACTTGGTCTCTCAATAAATACATACAATCAAAGAAAACTGAAGCCGACATCCGAGTTCTGATATTAATGGTAAGTGTGCTCATTTTCTTATCATCAAGAGTACGAAATAACTGCCACATATTCTTCATGATACCACTAGCTCTATGGGCAACATCGTGTTTCAAAATAGATGCCTTAGCAGCTAATGAAATAGCTGCTTCGTACATTTGCTTTCCGGACCCCGTATCAATAACCTTCTTCAATGATGAATGGGTCAACTTTCCAATTATACAAGCTGCTTGCCAGATATTTAAGATGTATACCCCTGGTAAATGTTTGACAAATCGCTTATTTCTGGCTTGAAACATTTGCGTATGGTTTATCAATGAAATTGCTGCGTCATACAATTGTATTAATCCACGTTGTAATTCAAACTGAGCTACCAAAGCAGCATCCATAAAATGATATGTCAATAAGTGTACCCGTGATGACAACAATTGGAATTTCCGGAATCCGTCATCATTGGGTAATTCATGGGCCATTCGAACCTCCAACTCATCTAATCTTCTAGTTAATAATTTCAATACCGGTAATCTTTCGGAGGCAGCCGCCAAGCCATATGTATCTAACGGATTGGAATTTAACGTTTTAGCAACTTGGTCTTCGAAATAGGCGATTTCCATCATGAATCGAATAGATTTTGGAATTTGAAGGATGGTGCCTGGTCTGAATAAAGTCCATATGGAAGAATCAAATTGAACAAAAGCAGGAAACCCGAACGAAGTGGCAATGATTTGAGAAACACAGTTACAAACTATCCAAGTTTTGGCGTTTTCTTGGGCCATGGCCAATTGTTGCGGAGACTTTTGCGCAATATCAGCAGCAAACAACTGTCCTGGCGAATGCAAGCCAATTCTAATTGCTTGATAGAATGCATTACCTACCGTGCTATAAGATGAATCAGCACTTAATGAAGATGTAATTGGGGGCCAATATGAATATAATAAAAACGCTTGAATGGCATAAGCGGATAAACCATTTAGAATAGGTTCATCTTCTTCAGTGGGATTATATCTAGTAATCGGCGAAATCATAATTTCTGCAAGCACACCTTTCACTAAAGGTGATAATTGTATTAATAATGTTTTCTCGGAGTCCTCGTGGAATCTTCTCAAGGAAACAAACATAATCACCCAGAATAATGCCGGACATAACTTGTAAATTCTTTCCGGACCTTTAGTCACATCTACCACTGGTAAAATCGGATGGTAATTGTCAACATACTCCAAGAAGAGTTCCCGGATAGTTTCCGCTGGAATGGATACCGCATCCAAATGTTTATCTTCACATATCAATGCATAATTTGGGATGGTCACCTTTTCTTCGCTATCTTGGCTCTTCGCCTCTGGGTTCTGGGGATTATATGTGGAGGACCCGTCTAGTTGCCTGGCAATAGATGGAGTATTTGGAATTGAATTATTCGCTTCTGACGATTGACGGGAATATCTTTCAAAAGGCGAGGCCACAATAGGCAAGCTCTCCTGATGATTCGAATGAGGACGAGAAATCGTCTGTTGAGGAGGATAGTTGTGGTAATTGTTATTTTGGCCAATGGTCTGGGCTACAGGTTGGGATATTTGTTGAGGGATATGGTGATGAGATGTGTGGGAGGGTTTCTGGTTGTTTGGCTGCAAATAAGGATAATTCACCAGGGGCTCGTTGTATATTTGTCGTACTGGCGCCTGATGTAACAGGGTTTCATTCTGGGCCATTGGAGGAGGAGATTGAGAAGTAGGAAATGGATGGTGATTGAGAGCCGCGATATGGCCCATCTCCAGTTGGTTGACAGAAAGCGACTTTTTCAATTCGGTGAATTCCTTTTCAATCTGTGCTATGCGAGCTCTCTTGTAAGTTCTCTTATAGTCCGACTTCAAGTCGCATCGAAGACCCTTCTTGGAGCATCTAGTACAAGGGTTTGGGTGTTTTTCGTGAGCGTCACATTTGGACTTTTGCTGTCTACACTCGACACAAGCCATTCGCTTGGATTTGCTCGACTTTGACATGGAATGGCCATTGTGGTCCAACGACATCATGGAACCGTCTTCCTGTAATATTGGCGATGGCAGGATCTCGGATTTAATCTGGTGATTAAGCGTCTTTAACTCTTGCGACATATTGGCAATCCGCGCCAAATTGTCCAATGACGACTGTGGTGTATCACTACTCATGTTAATGACACTGGGGCTATCCCTTGGGGATTTGGGACTGGAATATGAATGTTATTCTTTACTGATACCGTAAGGCATTATTAAATTTTTCAGTGCGACATTTCACACAGTACGATGGCTCTATTCTAGAAATGGTGTTGATGCCAGTTGTAGCATTATCATATATAAAATGGCAATTGTACACTATAAAAATCAGTCCCAACTATACACTCCAACAAAGTTCCAATCCAAGTCGAATTCTGGGGTTTTTGAGGCGAATTTCCGCAACATTGGCAACGTCTTAATCAGTTCGGCACTTACCTTGGCTATGGCTTCCTTGTTGTCGGGGTTTTTGTTCATGTAATTGACTAGGAAGTCGTGCAATACTTCATCGGGAACTTCGAATGGTAGTTCTGTTGTAGAAACGTAGATGTGGGGGTGGTTTGTCTTGCGTCTTTTGCTAACATAGCACGCAAGCTTGAGCAACAACTCCAAGTCTTGCAAATTGTACGCTCCTAATTCATTTATTCCTGTAAATGAACTCCTTCTCCGTTGTGCACCACTGGCTCCAAATGTCCCCGTATTCAATTGATCATATTGGAGCTCTCCAATGCCGAGAATATAGGTTCGATGGTGCATTAAGGTAGTCCATAGTATATAGTGTGATTTTTGCTGCAATTTGTTGGTGATTATAGCTCCTTGAATATTGGCATACTTGCGAACTTCTGCGTCTTTCGAAAGTGCAAATATACTTTGTTCACTTGTGTGCAACATTTTAATGAAAGTGTAATCTGGTTTAATCGCAACTTTAGCACTACTTGTTGTTACAACCGACGAAGCTCTCCTCTTTCCGGGTTCTCTTGCTTCTGTTGCTGGTCCTTCTTCCGTGATTTTGCTCGTGTTGGATAATCCAGTTCCAGAAATAGTTGATAATACATTGGCTGAGGGCGCCATTTGCAACGAGCTAATGGAATGTAAACTAGTAGAAGATTTCCTTTGTTGCTGTAATTCCGAATGGAAACTCGACTTATTCAATTCAGAAATGATTTGAATCTCTTTGCTTTGCAAGATAAATTGAATCAAATCTTGATCAGATTTAGAGTCAGCCCGTAGCAATTTTAATGATTTCCCAACATGACTGCCAGCATCATTAATAAGGCTCTCAAGCATAGTTTCGGATTCCTCGTCCACAATAGATAAAGGAATTGTGTAGAAATCAACTGGATAAGGTTTAAATCCAAATCTTTCGTAGTAGGTACCAGCAGCAGAATACAAGTACCAGAAATATTTGGAACTTAAATGATAGTTTGCCAAACTACGATCAATCTTACCGTTGACCGTGACCAAATTCTTAAAACTATCGGGATTATCATTCGATTTGGCAATTGCTTTGTCAATTAGTTCATTTTCAACAAACTCAATGACTTGTTCAATCAATTTCCCCGCCAAGCCTAGCTTCCGAAAATTGGGAGACGTGAAAACATGAGTAACGCAAATAAAGGTGGCGTTGCTGATACCAATCAGATCTATACTAGGAATGGTATTGAGGGGGTTGGTCGAAGGAGGTTTTTTATAAAACCCTTTGACAAGAAAAACCCCTGTTGAGCACACTGCCGCACCAGATGCTACATCTCGCAAATAAAACATAATTGGATCACCACCAGTCTGAACCAATGTACTAATTCTTGACAGTTCAATGTCACAATACTCCTTAGCCAGTAACCCTCCGGACCATTCAACACTGCTCACTTTGAAGATTTCCTCGACTTTTGTCGGGTCTCTAGTATAACCAAACTCAAATGACATAATTACCACGATACTGTAGTAGGACCTTCTGAATATCAATAATAGACCTATTTCACGTAGAATTGAACATATTATTAGTTAGTCCTGAGTAATGCGAATAGGGAGCTCCGCAACGTAGACCGCGCGGTAACATTTAGTGCGTCCAAGGTACCATCAAAAGGTGTTGTTTCTTTAAGATAAGCATTGGGATGAAAGGATAATACCTTCTGAATAAGTATCTGCCAAGCTGTTTTCCTATAGCTGTTGCCATGATAGAAGATCCTCGGACTGTGATGTCCTTCAACGGACCTTTATCGCAATTTACATGGCTGAGGTAATGGCATCGGACTAAATGCCGCAGCGGTCCTCACCGGCCACGCAACTTGCATGATTTTCAAAATGTGGTACTACTAGGCGATTATTCAGAAGTATACATCGATTGCGATCCTGTGATGTAGAAGTACTTATTCTAATACTAGTAGGCTCTAAAGAGATCGTATGCTAAGCAGAGTGGTAAGGTGGTCATTGATGTTTAGAGAATTTATCCTGTGCAACAGGGCAAGCGATATTTCAATAAAGTTCTTGGCCATCTTAAATAGGCATCGAGATCAGGACTCGCGTAGCCTATCATAATTATAGAAAGTACTTTTCTAGTACTGGGGCAACGAGAATATTTTCTTCGATTCGGAACTACATGAGAATAATCTGTGTGAGGGCTGCCAGACGAACTGATTACATGGATCATTAGCCAGGTTGCATAATCTTTGGTGCACATTTTAAATAAACTTGACTTTCTTGACATCATCTGTTATTCTGGAACCATTTTGGAAGAACTCGGCCCGAATTTATTTCTTCTGACATCTTCTAAGTTTAGAACTACGCTTGGCCGTGTCATAGCAACAAATTGGAATAGTCCATTTGTGAATCAAGAGTAGTTTACATGTTTTGCTCAATTATTATTGGCACTTTATATGATTAGTGTGACACTTGAGTAGGATATCTAGACTTTCAGGTTGTAGTAGTGAAGTTAGCGTGTAGGTCAACCAAGTCAGTTTGGCAGCTTCGCAATCTTATCTTACATTCGGTATCACCTTTTTATTTTATAGGAATGTTTCGCTATTCTGATTTTAAAGAATCGCTGAGCTTCTTCAAGGCTGATTCAAGTGGAAAAAGGGCGAATACTATGGGTTTTTGAACTAGGGTTTTGAACTAGGGTTATGAAATCATAAAGAAAATGGAATCCCTGTCTGGGCCAAATATGCTGCTGAGGGCCCAGGCTAGGTTTTCTAGTGAATTCATGGTTAGTAGAAGTAGGGGACTTGTGGGGGTAGACTGTAATCAATAGAAATTTGTAGAATTTCAGCCTCGATAGTTTACGAGGCTAATCTTCCTGTACCTGCTCTCAAACCCCACGAAGATCCTGAGGAAAGCGGTGTTTTCTCTCAATGTTGTAGATAATTTGAAGGATATATTGGAAATATGAGACTGGTGACATGATTCCAGGGGCTCTACTTGCTAGATGGGTAACAAATTGCGGATATCTCCTTATCTGTTACCCCAAGTTTCATATCTCTTCTGTGATCTATTTGATCTTGGGTAGAGATTGTCTAGCCCCCACTTTTGCTTTCCGTCAATAGCCAAGTAAGGGTATCGGTGGAAATATGACTTTGTCAGAGATAATGGAGCAAAATGTAAGAGCAAATGTTGTCAGAGAGCTTCCCCATCTTTTACCCTCCGGATATTGTTCATTTTTGGTGCCGACACAGGCTGCAAAACTCGCCGTTAGGAGCTGAGAATTTATGCACCATCCTAATTAGTGCGAATGCCGCATTTCTTCTCATCTCTGCAATTATTATTGCCGTAATATCAGCTCAAAAATTCTTGAATCAAGGTAATAATATTTCCCTACATGAATCTTGACTTAGCTGTAGGGGTTGTAAATTACTCACCTTTGACGTCAAAAGATTTTTTCTTATTATATATTGATTTCATCTCTTCGCATTTTCAATTTTTTTGTTAGCACTGTATTTTTCGTGTTAGTCTTCATCTAGCATGTCATCTTCAAGTATTGAAAAGTCAAATGAGGTTGATGTATATCAACAGAAACCATATACTCCACCAGCCAGTAATTGGCAAAACTTTAAAGATTCTTGGAAGAGAGCCGAAACAAAAACACTTGAATCTTCATCCGCAGAATCTGATGAAGGTGAAGGTGGTGCCCACTTGAAAAAGGGTCTTAAGAAGAGACAATTACAAATGATTGCTTTGGGTGGTTGTGTTGGATCTGGTCTTTTAGTTGCTTCCGGTATCGCCTTATCTCACGGTCCAGGTTCTGTCTTAGTTGCTTGGACCATTGTTTCTACATTCTTATATTGTACCATGCAATCATTAGCTGAATTGGCAGCTTTCATGCCAGTTTCTGGTTCATTTGCCATTTATGCCGCTAGATTCATTGATCCTTCTTGGGGTTTTGCTATGGGTTGGAACTATGCCACCTTTTGGGTTATTGTTTTACCATTGGAATTGGTTGCTGCTTCTTTGACCATTAACTTTTGGCAATCAAATATTAATTCCGTTGCTTGGGTAGCAATCTTTTATGTTTTGATTATAGTTTTAAATTTATGCGGTAACAGAGGTTTTGGTGAAGCAGAATTCTTCTCTGCTATTGTCAAACTTTTAGGTGTTGTTGGTTTCGACATCTTGGCCGTTATTTTGATTTGCGGTGGAGGTGATCAAGGATATATTGGAGGTAAGAATTGGGTACACCCTGGAGCTTTTGCATCTGGGTTTAAAGGGGTTGTCTCGGTTTTAATTACGGCAACCTACTCCTTGGCTGGTACCGAATTAATTGGTTTAACCGGGTCAGAATCAAAAGAGAGCCCTCGTGAAGTTTTGCCAAAAGCTATAAAACAAGTTTTCTGGAGAATTATTATCTTTTACTTGTTAACATTGACATTGATTGGATTCTTAGTCCCAAGTAATTCCAAAGAATTATTAGGTGGAGGTGGTGTTTCTGCTTCTCCGTTTGTTATTGCTATTAGAGCTGGTGGTATTAAAGTTTTACCTTCAATCTTCAATGTAGTTGTGTTAATTGCTTTATTGGCCATTGGTAACTCCGCAGTTTACGGTTTCTCAAGAACCATGCTTGGTTTAGCAGAACAAGGATTGGCCCCAAGCTTTTTTGGATATGTTGACAGAGCCGGTAGACCATTAATTGGTATCCTCGTCTGTGCAATTTTTGGTTTATTATCCTTTGTTGCAGCATCTCCTAAACAAGATGTTGTCTTTGCTTGGTTAGTGGCATTATCTGGTTTATCTACATTGTTCACTTGGGGTAGTATTTGTGGTTCATTTCTTCAATTCAGAAGGGCTCTTGCTTATCAAGGAAGGACCTTGGATGAATTACCTTATGTGTCTAATACTGGTATTTTTGGTGCGTGGTATGGATTGATTATGAACATTCTTGTTCTTATCTTCCAATTCTGGCTTTCATTATATCCAATTGGTAAACTGCCAAGTGCAATGTTATTCTTTCAAAATTATTTAGGAGCCATCATTTGTCTTGCATTTTATGTTTTCCACAAAGTTTACAGTAAGAGTTGGAGATTATTAGTTCCAGTTTCAGAAATTAATCTCGATTCGGGAAGAAAGGCAATTGATCTTGATTTATTAATACAAGAAAAGGCTCTTGAAGCTCAACGTCTTAGAGAATTACCAGTTTATAAAAGGATTTATAATTTCTGGTGTTAGATTAACAGATCGAGATTGCATTTTAGTTGCATATTTATGAGTTATGGTTTAGGGTTATTAGCATATTTTGTACAATATTTTAATTCGAATATTTAGTTTGATTGTTAAATGTAGTCATAAGAAAATGTTGTCATGTAATGAACGGAAAATGAAAAATGCAAGTGTACTTTGTATTTTGCAGTAATTTAGAATAATTTGCAAAATTTTATTGAAATCACCAAACTAATTAAAATATTTAATATTTGCAGTAATTTTGCAATGGAATACATGTAATACCCTAATCCAAATCATATTTCATAATTTACTTCAAGGTCATCTTAGTTCTGGTAGGTTCTGGTTAGGTTTACGCATCATTTTATGATGCGATAATCAGTTCTAGTTCAATAAGAAAATTATGTAGCAAATATGTAAATTTTTAGATTTTTAGATAGAGAGTTTATTAAATTAGCATTTGCTGCTCAAATACCCCTGAGTGACATTTTTAGAATCTCAATGAAAGATCTCTGATTAGAAAGTAATACGTATGTAAATAGCTGATATTTTAAATCACATAAACTGCCTGCGTAGCGTAATGGTTAACGCGTTTGACTTCTAATCAAAAGATTCCGGGTTCGACTCCCGGCGTGGGTTTCTTTTTTATATTTTTAAACTACAACGAAAAGAAAACTATTGAGCTTTCGCTAATGAAGGTATTGTACTCTCTCTCTTTACAACTTCAAATCAAACATTCCAATATCGTTTCAAATGACTTGGAACGTTTTCGAGTTCAGAATTGGAAAAAGTGACACATTTGGCAAAGAGACGACTGACTCTTGTCTGGCAATACTCTTACTATTTTAGAATGTTATGCTTCAATAACTCAATTAGATGATAGTAGTTTAATAGTATTAGTTCTGTCACACCGTGAACTAACCTTATTCTGGGAAATTTTTTGAAAATGCTTTTTGCAACTCTTCCCCATACTTTTCGCATCTTCAAGCGATGAGTTGCTAAGTATAGATTTGTTACACTTTTGTTTATTGCTTTACCAGATGCATTTGCTCAAGTCTTTCAGTCAATCGAATCTGGATATACGTATACTATGGGTTTCAGTATTCATTAGGATGGCCAGTTTTGGTTTATCTAATCAAATATTGACACTTTATCTAGAATCGTTAGATATTAATCAATTTGAAATTGGATTATTTATGACATTAACTTTAATTGGGGATGCTTTGATATCGTACTATCTAACTTGGAATGCCGATAAACTTGGACGAAGATTTGTGATGAGGTTTGGTACTTTAATGATGCTTGGTTCCGGGATAATCTTTGCCATGTATTCCAATTATTATGTGCTCCTATTTGCAGCAATCATCGGGGTAATTTCGCCTTCAGGAGATGAAACTGGACCATTTAAATCTGTGGAAGAAGCATCAATTGCTCATTTAACTCCACATAACCACCGACCGGAAGTATTTGCGTTTTATGGTTTATTTGCTACTGCCGGTGCCGCGTTGGGGTCTTTAATATGTGGATTGCTTGTAGATTATTTTAATTTAACTTGGAGATTCGAACTACAAACTTGCTATCGGTTCATATTTGTACTTTATTCATTATTTGCTGTACTAAAGTTTGGTTTAATGTGTTTTTTGTCACCTAAATGTGAAATATATTCTCCAACTGAAGATCCAAGTGAAGACGAAACTGAAGAAAGTTCATTATTGGTACAAGACCAGGACAGCAGTTTATCAAAATCATCATCATATTATTTACCAAGATTGTTGGCTATTTTCATGTTGGATTCTTTAGGATATGGGTTTATGCCTTCTGCTTGGGTCGTTTACTATTTGAAGAAAACTTTCACTATAACTGCAACCAGTTTAGGGGTATTATTTTTCATTACCAATTCTATTGATGCCATCTCTTCGTTACCATCGGCATTTTTGGCTAAATCTTTGGGTCCTGTGAAAGCAATTCTAATTACTCAAGCACCATCTGCTATCTTCTTCGCTACAATTACATTTGTTAATAGCTTCTGGGTAGTCGCAGCTTTGTTAATCTTATATTATACTACTTCAACTATGGATGTTGTTCCAAGACAAATTTTACTAACCTCAATAATGCCTAAAAACGAAATCACCAGGGTTATGGGAATTGTGAATATTGGAAAAACATTCGCAAGATGCATAGGTCCAATTTTTACTGGGAAGTTAGCATCACATAACCGATTATATTTTGGATTTTTAATTAATGGTTCGTGTGTATTATTGGCTGACATTATCCTAGCCATGAATTTTTTAAAATTGGACGAAGATATCTTACTGAAGCAATCAATTAATAGAAATATTGACTAAGTCTACGAAATCAATCTTATCGACATATGATTTATTGCTCATTAGTGATAGATACCAACTAGAAGTCTACAAAGTACTTAACTTTAACTATGTAAATTAGTGCAAATCCAATATAATCGAGGAATAGACTATTTTGGTCTTTGTAAATATACATTTATTTTCATTAACAATAGGTATAATTATAAAAGGAAACATGAAAACTGTGATTCAAGCTTGGGAATTATCATCATGTCAATAATAATTTACTGGTTTGAGACTACTGGTGATAATGGCAAGTATAATGGATCATATCTATAACATGCAATATAATTCAAGGACGGCTTAGAATAATCTCCACTGGGCATTCAAATAGGACATTTTCAAGTAAGAACAAAATAATGGACACAAGAAACATGTTCTGCTCCAAACAAAAAGATCTTGACATGATCTAAAATAACATATCCAAAGTACAACAAACACATAAAGCTGCCAAACATCCCATTAAACAACCCTCACTTCCACCTCCAGCTTTTTGCTGTTGGACATACACAGGCTGCTGTTGGTTGTAATATCCACCTTGTTGTGGTGGGTAGCCTTGTTGCGGATAACCCTGTTGTTGGTATCCTTGTTGCGGATACCCTTGCTGTGGATAAGCTTGCTGGCCACCGTAACCACGATCCTGGTTTTGAGAAGAGTATGCTGGAGCTGGAGCTGGAGCTGGAGCGGCATTGTACCCAGACTGGTTCTGATTGTTTGACCAATTTGGTGGGGCACCAGTTGGTGGTTGATATTCTTTCGACATAATTATTCTACAATAAAAAAATTAAAATGGACTGCAAATTGATCGACAATAAAACAACAATTTCAATTAAAAAATGATCAAATCAATAAATAAATACAAGTAAAATAATTCGATTACTTTAATAATAATTTATATTATTTGATGATTAAAGTTAAACAGAAATCCCCTGTTCTGCCACTGAACGTTGGCCACGTGATTACTTGGCAAAGTGCTTTTGTAAATGCAAGAAAGGAGAAGAGAGTAGGAGTAAACGGATGCGAAGGGGAAGGTTCAGTTGTTCGAAGAAGCTTTCCAAGCGCTATTCTTGTGTTTTTTAAGTTCAGTTGTTTGAAGTGAATACTTCAGTTGTAATCAGATTGCGCAAGGTGCGACTGGTTAAATGCGAAACAACGAAGAGGTTCATTCGAAGTAGTTCGCAGAATCTAGGAAGCATTCGGCAGTGATGTTTATGGAGTTGTAATGCATGGGGAAGTTAATAAGGTTTGATGTATATTTGTTGTGTAAGGTCACTTGGAAATGGATGGTCACTTGAGTTACTTCGCCTGGTCGATTTTGTGTCACCAAATTTCATCTTTCCAATCCAAGTTTCAGCCTGGAAAAAGAATCGATTACTACGAGGATGCTGCTGGATGTTGCTATTCCTGGAGCTTGATTTGTTCATTTCAATATACTTTTTGTTTCGGTGGTTCATAACCTTTTTCTTCTAACTCTGTTGACTGAATTCTCGTTGGCTCACTCGAGGCGGGATTCATCAATTAAATTAGCAAATACGCTTTGTAGTAGTTATCTAGTATATTAAGTAGAATTCTATGTTGTTGAAGAATCTAATTTGTCTCCAAACGAACTTCCCGGAGGGCTAGGCAATTATTCGAAGGAAATCATTATTTGTTACTTGAGCTAAACAAATTATTTAATTATGTTATCTTAACAAACGTCAAACACGAAGTAAGAGTTCCATGTAACTTGTAAGGACAATGCTTACTCTCAACCATTTGCCAACTTTCAGAATGCCTATTTTGCAGCCATTGTTGCAGCCATTTCATGAAACTGTAGCTGACACGACAATTTAACAAGTTCTACCAAACTGGCTAATCATCAACGACTGGTTACTTACATGTGGAAAACAGCTTTTGCCACATCTTTAACTATGGAAATGTTGTTGTCCATTCGAACTCCTTCTGCAAAAGAGAGATGTAAACATTGCAAAATAGTATCACGTGACATCTAATTTACATCGTAGATAAGGTTCGATATTCAAAGAAACCTATCAAAGATGAACTATATATTGTTGGAATAGAGCGTAACCCGAGCAATGGAAGGCAAAAGAAGATACAAGAAGCTTTACAGAGAAGCGAGATCAATTATGGATAGTTGAATGCACCTTTACGTCCATATGCAAAGTTCTATGGGTGGATCCTTGAGTCAAAACTACTCGCAGCAGGATAGAAACAAGTAGAAAGATGATAGTTTGGAACAGTACATCATAGATACAATAATCCACAATAAGTAGTAACAATGTTACTCTAATGATATTTCAATGATATCCCACAATTGAACCTCAGCATGCAGTTCATCAACAACTTACACATTAAAATCAAATGAAGCGCAATACCATTTATTTGGTAAAGGCTCACCAATTACTGCGCTGAAAACCTTATCAGTTCACAAGTCTAGTAGCAGATATAATTAGTTTCATATATCCAAAAGCATTTCGTTCTCTACTATCATTCAAGGTGACTAGGGCACAAGACCCAATAGGTCACGTTATACTCGTAACCGCGCAAAAATCATTATCGTGCACTGGCTAACATTAACCTTCCTATTTGGGCGTTTTGAGAATTTTTCACTTTCAACTCGATTTTTTTTAAAGATCAATAGTGAAAATTAGTTTTTTTTTTGAAAAATTTATAAGTTGATTAATAACCCTTTGTGCAAATATGTCTGACGTAGAAGAACAAGTCCAAATTGAAGAACCAGTTGTTCAACAAGAATTACAATTAGTTGAATTAGCTACTCCAATCCCAGCTGATGTCCAACAAGCTCAACAAGAAGTTAAATTATTCAACAAATGGTCTTTTGAAGATGTTGAAATCAAAGATGTTTCTTTAGTTGATTACATTCAAATCAGACAACCAGTTTTCGTTTCCCATACTGCTGGTCGTTATGCTGCCAAAAGATTCAGAAAAGCTCAATGTCCAATTGTTGAAAGATTAACCAACTCTTTAATGATGAACGGTAGAAATAACGGTAAGAAATTAAAGGCTGTTAGAATTGTTAAACACGCTTTAGAAATCATTAACGTTTTAACCGAACAAAACCCAGTCCAAGTCTTAGTTGACGCTATTGTTAACTCTGGTGCTAGAGAAGATTCTACCAGAATTGGTTCTTCCGGTACCGTCAGAAGACAAGCTGTTGATGTTTCTCCATTAAGAAGAGTCAACCAATCTATCTCCTTATTAACTGTTGGTGCTAGAGAAGCTTCTTTCAGAAACATTAAAACTATTGCTGAATGTTTAGCCGAAGAATTAATTAACGCTGCCAAAGGTTCTTCTACTTCTTATGCTATTAAAAAGAAGGATGAATTAGAAAGAGTTGCTAAATCTAATCGTTAAGTTATGCTTGACCTTTTGTTATCTATCCTCATTTCTCTCATCTATATATATTAATGTATAAAATATAATATTTAATTATTAATTTTATAATTGAACTGTAAATTAAATATAAATCTCGCTAATTTGGTTTGTATTTATAATTTGTTGCGTCGTTTGAGAAGGGTAAGTTAAGATAATACAAGGTAATCAAATATCCCGCTAATATATGCATGAGTTGGTTCGGGTCAAACCTTTGTGGGATAGAACATCCTTATGAAAAAACTCACAAAGTTAGTTTTAAGTAGTTTATCATAGCGATGGATTCGAGTTTGAAATGTTTCTGTGTCTTGCAGCTCTAGTTCTTTTGCAATTTCTTCTTTTCTTCGGTTTGTAAACTTCCTTCTAACTAACCATTCTCGATTAACTAGAAGCACTAATATTCCTGCCGCGAAACAAGCGCCTCCAAAGATCTGGGGATGCAAATATGGATGTTTGGAATTTGGTTCTACTAATTTTAATGCTATAACTTCTGATACCAAGACAAATAACCCTCCAAATGCATTTAGCACTGACCAGGCTCCTGGCAATTGCGCTGGATCTTGAATAATATCAAATGCCAATGTTTGTCCCATAGTGCTACTGACCCCAAAAAAGAGCCCCGACACAATGGAGAACCCGATTAATGATCCAAAACTTGTAGTATTGATCCACCAGCTATACACTAGAATTGTAACCATCAAGTTCATTAATATCGTAAAATTAGTACGGCCAAGCGTATCAGCATACAATCCCATCATTGGCCGTCCAATCATTTGACCAACGTTGATCAAGGCTGTAAGTACTGTTCCTTGACTTGCAGTGAGGCCAACCAGTCTGGCGAAAGGCGACAATGAAAATAAACAAAGAACATAACCTAAGAAAGCTAAACCGTACCACATGCAAAGCAACACCATGGGATATAGCTTGAAAATCCTGAAATTGAATATCACCTTATAATTAGTTGAGATAAACTCCTTTGTCAAAGTTTCTTTCAAGGGTAAATGCTTATTGACTCGAGGTCGTATGAAAAGGGTAGATATCACACAACATGCCAATGATACAAATCCAACCATTCGCAATGCCCATCTTTGATCTCCCGTTCTTGCAATCATGGCATTCACACCAAAAGCAAAAACACATCCACCAAGACCGATTCCCACAGCAGCAATGCCCATACAAGTCAGAAGGTATTTATCGAACCAAGTGGGTAAAACTAGAGTAGTTGGCAAAAATATTAATACCAAAGCTATCCCAATCATCAACCCTTGAGTAAGGTACAATTGCCATAATTTGGTTGCAAAAGAAGCAAGTATATATCCGGCAGTTTGTAGTATTATACCAGTAACAGCCAAGGGCCTATATCCAAAAATATTGTATAGCAATGCAGCTACAGGCGATAACGCCAATCCACAAAAGAATGCAATACTTCCTATTAATGCAAAATCATATTTTGAAGCCCCAGGGAAGGTTTCATGAGACAAGTAATATTCAAGAAATATCCCATAACTAGCATTAGCACCCCAAGTTGAAAAGACTGCTAAAGTAGCACAGAAGGCCATAAACCAAGCGTATCCTTTGTCTTGCGGTGGTAAATCAGCTTCCTCGCGCAGCTTTGAAGTATTATCTATCGCATTGTCTACATCAACTGATGTAGCAGATGAAAGCAAATCTAATTGCTTAACCAATTGTTGATTTGCTTCGAATAATGAACCATTCTGACTAGTTGAAATATCTAGATGGTAGTCATCCTCTATTCCTTCTACTGCCAGAGATACAGCAGATAACGTTGCAGTAAGAAAATTGTCACCTGGTGCCATTGCATGAAACCAATGAACTTCAATTCTATCAAATCTCAAATATATATTGGTACAATCCCATTCTATTTATTCGAACAATGTCATTAGTAATGTTAGTTTTCTTCTTTAAGAATTCGGCCCGCATTTTCAGTGGCCGTTTGGCATATTAGTGCAAGTGGGGGTTTTACCCCAGAAAAAAGTTGCGGCTATATTAACCATCTTCAAGAACCCTATGTTAACCTCAGCAACACCGAGGTGATATCAAGGTATTGTAGGGGAAGTAGAGCTCAGTTTGGTTTGATGTCAGCAATGTCTACCCCATTTCTTTATTCCAGCTGTAAAAACAATTGGAGCATGTTGTTCGATACATAACCGTGGTGTTTATTTTGCAGCCGTTCGTAAGTAAATTATCGATTTTTCTAGTACCAACCTCCATTTTTAGTAGATGATTACTCTGGAAATGTTAGGGATAGCAATTCGTAGCACTTAACTCTTTTTTTTGTGTATTCAATGTCCTGTCAAACTGGTTTCCTATGTTTTCTCGGGAAATAAATATGCTTTTCCTGTGCATGGGCTCATAATACTAAAATAATACATCACGATAAAGTTCGAATGTTCGCACTAACTAGGAATCTAAATGCCGAAGAAGAACTACATTTGTCAGCCTGTTTGGCTGTGGCGGTGATATAACCGTGGAAGATCCAAAATCAAGCAGCTTGTGCTTCTTTTGTTAAGTAAGAATTATAGAAAGTCAAATGCGTTCATTTGGTGGTCATGCCTCTATTATACATAGTCTATAAATTCTCAAACCCTTGCCGGATAAAATACCCTGATCAAAAATGACAAGGGGTCACTCTTCAATAGCTTATTATATCTTTCTATTCTTTGCTGTAATAAATCCCAATCTTGTGCCAGGTCTGACTCCTTGGTATTTTCTGCGGTTGCACTGAGTGCAATGTGAAGTCTTTGTTTTAGTTTTTTGCTAACCAAGAATTCTCGTATTAGTAGCATTACTATAAAGCAAAACACAAAACAGCAACCGGCAAATATCTGTGCATGCAAATAGGGTTGTCTACTATTTGATTTCACTAAACTTAAGGCTATAACTTCCGCCACTAATGTACATACACCAGTAAACATATTCATCACTGCCCAAGCTGCTGGTAACTCTCCTGGTTCATTAATGACTTCAGCCGCAACAGATTGTGCCATAGTAGACCCGACACCAATAATAAACCCAACTAATATTACAAACACTATTAAACTGGCATAAGACTTTGCATTTATCCAGAATGCTAGCAAAAAAATAGCAATCACAGCACAAATTATACTTGCACAATTAGTTCTTCCCATCGAATCTGCGCCTAACCCCATAAGCGGCCGGCCAATAATTTGAGCTGCATTCATTATGGACGTCAAGTTGGAACCTTGCTTAGCTGCTAAACCTACCAGTTGCGCGTAGGCTGACATTGAATACAACATGATGGTGTAACCTAAAAGCGTGATTCCAAACCATATAATTACAAGAATCAAAGGATAAGAATTGCATACTTTATAATTAAATATAAGTCTTATATTTTCACCAATGAATTTTTTAGTCATTGTAGTCTTGAATGGAAGTTGTTTTCCTGTTCTTGGTTTCATAATAATTGCTGGGATCAATGCAGTGACTAAAGTAGTAATACCAACCATTCTCAACGCCCATTTTTGATCTCCCGTTCTTGCAATTACAGCATTGACTGAAAGTGAAAAAACAAGACCTCCAAGTCCAGCACCACTGACAGTGATACCCATACTAGTTGCAAGGTATTTTTTGAACCAGGTAGGTAATATTAATGTAGCGGGAATGAAAACACAAACAAACGAGAGTCCTACTAGTAAACCTTGCGTACAATATAATTGCCATAGTTTAGTAGAATATGATGCCAAAATATATCCCAAAGTTTGTAAAACAACACCAATTGCCATCATGATTCGGAAACCCACAATATTATAAGCCAAAGCTGCCAACGGTGCTAAAAACTGAGCACAGAACATAACAAGTCCTCCAACTAAGGCATAATCATAACTTGAAGCATTTTCAAAAGTATCATTGGCAATATAATAATTTAAAAACACCCCGAAACTGGCATTTGAACCCCATGTTGAAAAGATGGCTAGACAACTACACATTGCCATTACCCAAGCCATACCAGAATCCTGAGGAGGGTAGTTTTCCTGGTCATTTTCATCAATATCGTTCTCATCATTAGAAGTTCGAGTATTTCGATTAGAGACCATATCTAGTTCATTGACTAAGATTTCTTCAGGCTCACCCGGCCCCAAAGAGTACGGTTCATTGACATCTTGTTGCCAATCATCTCGTATACCCAGAAGAATCAGCACATTAGACTTGCTTCGCACAACGGTATTATTCACACTGGAATCCACTAACTGGAGTGGTGCGAATGCAGCAGTTTCACCATCAGAACTAGTCCTTGATTTCAAACTAATAATAGAATCCTGTCCCATAATTTGCTAAGCTTTTACCTAGAGAAATACCATCCACTGGGAAAGATAAGTTTAAATATCTTGTTATTGTGATTAGTCACAAATGTAAAGACGTTATTTTCAGGCGCACAAGACTACCTTAACTTAATCCTCTGAAAAGCTTAAACAAAGCGTCAAATTTAAGTTTCAACTATAGCTTGCAGCCTTTGGAACCGGCCCTCCCGAAACATGTTATTTACTCCATAGTATCAATGTACACCATCTAGAAAGTGTGAATGAATGGGGCACTGTTGTCTTTGCACTGGCTCTGCAAGAGCACATTGCATCGCCTTGCGCCGGTAAAGGCACGAAATGCCGATTATATTTCTCTAAGCAATTTGCACGAGAATTGAGGTGGTTCATTATGATGACTCGCTTAAAGATGACTGGAATACAATTAGAACATAGAAAAGAAAGCTGTAGAAGGTTTCAAGTAGAACAGAAATAGTTTATGTAGTATCATCAAAAATGAGTTATTCCGTATGGAAATCCTTGTATGACTTATTTCGGGGCATAAGGTTCAGCTATGTCAACGAGGAGTTATACATTGGAGTATATCTGCATTAGTGGATTATATATGTAAGATTCTCATCATAAACAAGCAAATATTGCTATCTCACTAGATGTAGTCACAAGCCAGCTATAACTCCTCCGTATTGTTTGTCACACAGTTCAACTTGGTGTAATAACTATTTGCAACCATAGTTTAAATGGTTTCTAGACTGTTTACCAAGAAAATTGGTAAAATTAAACCAAATTTCTCCAAAAGTACCTTCTACCCATTAAGAACTCGTACATCTTCCTTCAAACTGCTTTCTTTGCATGGAAATCATTTTATCCTTACATTGTCGTTACTAGCTTTCGTCACCATAAAGTGATTCTTACCTAATCAATCAGCGCTACCAAGTTTAATCATGGTGGCATAATCTTGAATCTTGAATCTAGAGAATCGTACTAACGGCACCAGCGAACAAGAAATATTGACTAATTCCATAGAAGCACCGATCCAAGTATGTCAGGATCAGCGGATTTTTTATCTAAGGGAATAGATTTGGTGCAGAAGGCTATTGAAGCTGATAATTCTACTAGATACGAAGAAGCTTACAAGTTGTATTATAATGGGTTGGACTATTTGATGTTGGCCATCAAGTACGAAAAGAATTCCCAGTCCAAGGAATTGATCAAATCAAAGTTTACTGAGTATTTGACCAGGGCCGAGCAATTGAAAGATCATTTGGAGAAGCAGACGAAATCGAACTCGGCAGAGAATAGTTCTGGAGGAGGTTCTACCAAGGCCAAGAAGTCGGAAGGAGACGACGATGATGCTGATACGAAAAAATTGAGAGGGGCTCTTGCTGGGGCCATCTTATCTGAGAAACCAAACGTTAGCTGGGATGACATTGCTGGGTTAGATCAAGCTAAAGAAGCCTTAAAAGAAGCTGTCATCTTGCCGGTGAAATTTCCTCAATTATTCACAGGAAACCGTAAACCCACCTCTGGTATTTTGTTGTATGGTCCACCAGGTACCGGTAAATCGTATTTAGCAAAGGCAGTTGCTACAGAAGCCAACTCCACCTTCTTCTCCGTATCGTCTTCGGATTTGGTTAGTAAATGGATGGGGGAGTCTGAGAGATTGGTAAAACAATTATTTACAATGGCCCGGGAAAGCAAGCCTTCAATTATTTTCATTGATGAAGTGGATGCTTTATGTGGTCCGCGTGGTGAAGGGGAAAGTGAAGCTTCCAGAAGAATTAAAACGGAGTTGTTGGTGCAAATGAATGGGGTTGGAAATGATTCGGCGGGGGTTTTGGTGTTGGGGGCCACTAATATTCCCTGGCAATTGGACTCCGCTGTTAGAAGAAGATTTGAAAGAAGAATTTACATTGCGCTTCCCGAGTTGGAAGCAAGAACAAGAATGTTTGAGTTAAATATCGGCGATGTTTCCTGTGATTGTACCTCTCACGATCTTAAAATTCTTGCTGAAATGACCGATGGATATTCTGGTCATGATATAGCTGTTGTTGTAAGAGATGCCTTAATGCAACCTATCAGAAAGATCCAACAAGCGACCCATTTCAAACCGGTAATTGAAGATGGGAATAGAAAGCTTACTCCCTGCTCACCAGGGGACGTAGGAGCTGAAGAGATGAATTGGATGGATATCGGAACTGACGAATTAAAAGAGCCCGAACTTACGATTAAAGATTTCATTAAATCGATCAAGAGTAACAGACCAACAGTAAATAGTGCTGATATCGAGAAGCACACCGAATTCACCGAAGATTTCGGCCAAGAAGGTAACTAGTGCCTCTTTGCAAGACATTTTGTCCCATATTCATATTATTATAAACATTCACTTCATCTATGTATTATAGAATATAAATCTAACATGTTAAATCCGATATTTTTTTACTAATTAAATATTTCTAAATGCGATCAAATAAAAAGAATGCTTTCAAACTATTCACCATTCACCAACATTACTATTCAATACTCAAGACCATATGTATGGCTATCTTCTATCTCTCCATTTTCTTTCTCCTTCTCTAACTGGAGATTTGGTTCTTCTACTAGGCGATCTTTCCCTCAATCTATCGGCAAACAAATCTTCATCGTCGTCATCAAGGTCATTCTTGCCAACTTGTTTCAATTTATCAGCGAATAAATCCTCTTCCGACTTTCTACGAGAACTTCTTCTATCTGATCTGGCGGTTTCTCTATGTTCCCGCTTATAGAATCGTTTCCTTTCTGGTTCACCGTGTAATAAATAATAACGAGAATACTCCTTTGCATTCTTTACTTTCTTGTCAGATTGAAACGATTGTCTAAGGTTCATGACAAGATCGGACTCGTCTTCTTCCATGGCCAAATTCTCCTGACTGGTATTGACCTCCTGCTGAATATTCAATCTTTTAAACAAACTCTGCTGGTTTTTAAAGTTTATTGTTGGAGTATACGGTTTAGATTCTCTCAATTGAATGATATCGGTGATATACTCTTGGATGTTTTCACTTTTAGGGATCTCGTCTTGATTCTGGTTGTGAATAGACAACTTGGATAACGCCAAAAGTGCATTTTCATGAGTATGAAATACAATATTTACAGATGTATCATTAATCCATTCCACTTTGAACGTAATGGGATCAGGATTTTGTTCGTACTCAATCCTATCCTGTCCTTGATTAGCTACAAAATTTAAATAATAGTCAACATAACATTTGATATCCTCTGTCGATAAATTATCAACCCCTTTGATGTACAATGATTCTGGACGAATCTCTTCAACTACCCCATTGACAGTAACCTCAATAACCTGTTCTTGCAACTTGGCTTCCCGTTCCTTTTCTTCAGCAATTGTTTTCACAAGTAACCCACCATATGGAGCAGCACTAGGTTCCGTCATCACTGCTGGTTCTCTTCCAATTCCCACTACGGTTTCAACAAGTGTTTATCTAAGCAATTCCACGATTTTTTCAATGATCGCACTAGCGTTTGGCAGTGGAAACAGCGAGAAAACCTAAGTGGATCCAAGTACGGTATTTTGTTAGTAAGAATAGCGATATTATGGACAAATCATGTCGTAGAGTGGGTGAATTATGGAGATATCTGAGAAAATCGTTGGTTTAGGGATTCTGGAAGGGGTTTTAGCGTACAATCACTGATTATTTAGTTAATCTAACAAGTTTATTACTATTTAAGGCTAATATACATATAATACGAAGCACAGCAAGTGTCATGGGGAACAGCAGCATGTTAATTACTAAAAATTCTATTGTTTTGGCTGTTTGGTAAGGCAAATATTCTTTTTAACGAGTCGCTACTAAGGAGCAAGTAGCCAACATTAGTAAACATTGACCACATTTCAGGTATGTGAGTTCTCTCGTAGGGCCAAAGTAATCCCTATACCACTCCAAACGCTGAACTTGAGCCTCTACTGGTAGGCTCGACTCTTTGGCTGACTTAGAACAAGACTTATGGATCAGTCCCATCTCGGGAATCAAGTGGAATTTCCAGATTCTGCAACTGTATCCGTGTCCATCTTATCCCCATCTACATCTTGTCTCAAGAATAACACATTATTACATCTAATAAAGATTTCACCAATGGATTCTTGCTTAGTCTCATCATCCTCACGAATAACCTCAAACGTATTCTCCAATTGTAGATTCATATAGTTGTCAAACGACACCAACTTTCCCTTGTACTCTGTCTTATTCCATTTCAACCGAACAACAACTTGCTTTCCTACTAAAGTTTTTAAGAAGGGTTTGGGGTTAACAGGCTGAAACTAGATACGGTTAGTAAAACGATGAAAAATCAACATTTTCAAATTTTTGAAAAGGAATTAGGAAAACCCACAGGCGACTAAACCATATTCCCTAGTAAAACATTTGCTTTTACAAGTATACATACCATTCTGATGGAATAAAAAAGATATAATCACAATTTCTTCGCTGCCTCAATTTTTCAATGCGAATGTACCACGTCTTTCACCAAATAATTTCATTCATTGCAGAACCAGCGAATTGTATCACTCACCCTTTGAAATGACGAAATTGAAGCAGGTATTCATCATTGGAGGGTTAATACGGTTTTTAATTCCGACTTTGGTGCCCAATTTAGTGGAAATCTTGAGTTCTACGGTGGAAATATCCACCTCGATAAACTCATTCCGATCATTACAAGAAGCGTTGTTTTATATGAATAATGGCATCAACTTGTACGATGGCTCGGTTAATACCAATGCTCCTTTATATGTGACGTTTATGTCTGTGGTCGATTCATTGCCATTTAGCCAGATTTGGTTCAATTTGTTGTTCACATTAGTGGATGTTTACATTACTTGGAGATTGCTACAAATCAATAATTGGTACAACAAGTACAATCTGAAGCGCACAGGAAGATCTGTAGTTGGGTTCAATGACGATTTGATTGCCAGTTTTTACCTTTTCAACCCATTGATTATCTTTACTAATATTGCCCATTCGTCGTTATGTTTTAGTTTGATGTTTATAATTGAAGCCATAAGTCAAGTGGTGATTAATAGCAGTATTTCCAGGTCGATGATCAGTTTGGCCATGGCTACATACTTATCTTTCACTCCTATTTATTTGATTGTTCCCATTTTGGCCTTGGGACATGCTTTAAAAGTTGATTTAGTGGAAAAGATCTATGTCATGGGTATAGCATTATTCAGTTCAACAATGGGGTTGTTGATTCTTATTTCCTTTGCAGTAACTGCATCGTGGCAATTTCTTCAATCTACCTATGGTACGATTATTTTATTTGATAAAATCTCCCCCAATATAGGATTATGGTGGTATCTCTTTACAGAAATGTTTCAATTCTTTACCAATTTCTATATTGGAATCTTCAATTTATTCCAATTTGTTTTCATTATTCCTATCACTTTGAGACTTTTTGAATACAGCAAAATCGTCATCAATAAGGCAGATTCCCAGCCAGTAACGAGGTTAGTGGTTGATCAACATGGGAATTTAAAAGGTATTGATGAAGATGGTGCTATCACCGATATCACTGGATTGTTGCCAAATGAAGCTACAGCCGCTACTGGAGCATCAGTTCATGAAACTTCTACGGTATCGAAAGAAGATGAAGGTAAAGCACAAGAACAACTCACTACAGAAGAGCCAACGACCGAACCATCAGAAAATACAGTGGATAATTCCCATATAACGGGAGATTCGTTTCTTGCCGTTGTGCTTTGCTACGTTTGGTTGTCATTTACCAAATCCTATCCAACTGTGGGAGATTTAGGTTTTGCCTTAAGTTTGTTACCTATATTTAGATCTACGATTTTTCCCCATTGCAAGTATCCCTTTATAACCGGGTTAACGATGTTGGTTTGTTTATTGCTATCGCCAATTTTCTACTATTGTTGGATTGTGTTAGGGAATGGGAATTCCAACTTTTTCTATTCCATTAATCTTATCTGGGGGGTTGTCCATTCGCTAATTATCATTGATCTTTTATGGGGGAAGTTAACATTAGATTATATTATTCAAAATGGAATTGAAGAGTCTCAAGTTGATAAATTGAGATTAACACAAATTTAGCTCGACCATATCCAAAGCACATTAACGAAATAATCCAATCATAATACAATTCATATTCCATAATCAACATTCAGTCATCGTGTCAATATTCAAGAAAGATTATGTCATTTCTACAAAATATACTATTTTATTTATGTGTCGTAGAAGAAATCTTGTAGCTCCATCATAAATCATCACACATGATCATTTAATAGTGATTTATGTTGCTGATGTGGAATTGTAGTGAAGTGGAGTTGATGTTGGACACTGGTGCCATGGGCTTACTAATTGTAAAAAATCACTAATTATAAAATTTACCAATTAAACCTAATGAAGGGTATAATCGAATAAACACAGTATAGCAGAAGAACTATTGTTAGTGCTTCCATAGACAAAAGAGCCGTTTGCAAAAGTTATTGCCACAAGTACGTTTGGTACAATTACTATGGTGATTTATATTTCGCAGCCATTAGAAAAATAATGCAATAACTGAACCAAATCTCTTAATTGCACGGAGAAATCACCATAAACATGTGTATGAAGTTGAGAATGTGAATAGAAAAGATTGAATTATAGTGATGTTACTTTTGTTGCTAATTCCTGGGTTTCCATTGTAATTTAATAAGATTCCGTTCATAGTCATCGTCCTCGCTACTGTAGAAATGCAGCAACAGAGGAAAAAAAGATTGCAGCACGAGAGTTTCGCGTATGGTCTCCCACTACACTACTCAGTCTCGCTCTTAGCAGCTTAACTACAGTTGATCGGACGGGAAACGGTGCTTTCTGCTAGATATGGCCGCAACCGAAAGATATACAATATGACATGTATATCTATTCCATAGTGTTAATGTAATGCTGGAAAGAGAGGGAACTTTGAGGAAATGGCATCACGTGCTAAGCATAAAGTAGCAATGAACCTAGAATCAACTGTCAAGGGAACGTTATCATTTCCTATTTACCACAATGGCATGTTTGGAGCGTTTACTCGTTCAACATATTGAAAATTCAAAGTGCTTATGCTCGTTTCCATTCAACTGGAGTATGTTTCCAAATGGTGCAATTTCAATATCAATGAATTTTGCAGCAACCATTCTAAAAGATATCTTAACGAATGTTTCTCAGGGGTCGATAAATTACATCCAACTACATTACTACAATACCCCAACACATCCATCCTTCTCCTACTGCGTAAATTGCCTACTATGTCCATTTTGCCTATTCATCTAATTTTCGCAACCGTTCCATCTATCATACTCCATAGACTTGTCAATATTGACTTAAAAATTTCAAAGTTTTCTCCTGACAACTCAAAAATCTCTTACCAACACCCACATCCTAGCAACTACGCCTCCTTCGATCACCATCAACCCTGATATTCCACTCAAACAACTAAAATTGAATGTTAGTCGGGAAAACGCACGTGACACATTTTTCACCAATCAAGATTGAAGAAATTTCCACTATAGTAATAAAATTAATTGGTGAAAAATTTAAACCTCTAAAGTTGAAACTTTTGTACTTGGAATAAACCTAATCTAAATTGAAAATGTTGTCTCGTGTTGGTGCTAGAAGCTATAGTTCTGCTTCAATTAAGTTGACTACCAGAGAATCTGTCGGTAACTTATCTAGTGTATCTGTTGTTATCAATAATGCCGGCTCTAAAGCTGGTAAATCAGGTTTAAGTCACTTATACTCCAAATTCAACTTCTTAAATTCTAATACCAGATCTGCTTTGAGATTCACCAGAGAATCCGAGTTATTGGGAGGGATTTTTTCTTCTCAAGTTACCAGAGATTCAATTGTTCTTAACACCAAATTCTTAAAACAAGATTTACCTTATTACGTTGAAGCCTTAGGTAACACTTTAGTGAACCCAGCCTTTAGACCACACGAATTAGTGGAAGTGGTTTTACCATCTGCGCAAGCTGATTTTGCCAACGCCAGCACCGATGCTGCCTTTGTTGGTTTAGAATCTTTACATCAATTATCCTTTAGAAAAGGATTAGGTAACCCATTATACTACGATGGTACCCAACCAATTTCCATTGATGAAATCAAGCAATTTTCTTCCGAAGTTGTCAACTCTTCCAACGTTGCTATTTTTGCTTCTGGTGTTAACCAAACTGATTTAACTCAATTTATCGGTGAATCTGCTTTATCGCAATTACCAGCCGGTGCTGCTTCCACCGTTGCCACTGAATCATTCAATGGTGCTGAATCTAGAATTAGAAGAGCCGGAGAATCTATTGCTTTGATTGGTGTTCCAGTCAAAACTGCTGATTTCGGTAAATACGAAAGTTTATCAGTTGCCATTGGTAACCAAACCATTGCCAACCCTCAAGCTCCATTATCACAAATCGCAGGTGCTTCTTCCCACTTGTACAAATACGCCGATGCCGGGTTATTTGTTATCTCTGTCAGAGGTACTGGTGCCGACGTTGCTCAAGGTATTAAACAAGCTAAAACCATTGTTGATTCTGTTGCTGCTGCCGATGTTAAAGCCACTGAATTATCCATTGCATTACAATCCAGTTTCGAAACCCCATTAACTTTCAAACCTAGTGCCGCTAAGGTCAAACTCGACAAATTCAATTATGTTGCTGTAGGTGATGTTGATGTATTACCATATGCCTCTGAATTATAATTGCATTAATACAAACATCTGTACGTATGCCATTGTAACAGACCTCCAACAAACCATATACAATGGGAGTTAACAATCCCATTAATCCATGTATTCCATGCATTACTGATATCGTTGATATCGTAAAAGATAAATTTCCATATAAATTACCTCGTTTATATATGATTCAATATATTTAATTTAACTACCGATTGCCGAGGTGAAAGGGACACTGCAGCCATCATTATCGTAGCAAAGTCTATCAATCTACGAATCTCTCATAGTGGGTTGATTACGTAATGGTATATAATATGCGGTGGTATTTTGCAGCCAAAGAGCAAACACGATTTGCAACCAGAGATCGTTTGGTCAAGCGGAGTGTGGTTGGGAGGTTAAAGAGATTAAGCTGAAAGTAGAAAACTATGGATTCGAAGAGATCAAAAGACTTAAATCAGATAGTTTAGGATTAATGAGTTGTCTCTGCTTCGAGAGGAGTGGGAGTAACAGTTCTTATGATTGCTATACATGGTAGTAAGATAATGTGAACCACTGGGTGATTTGTTTGCATTGTTGGATCAATATTGAACTGTTCCAGATGTAGAATAGTTGCCAAGTACGATACGAGTTGTGAAATGTTGTAAGATACGGAAGGGGTTGGAGAAAGGCAGAAGCTACCAACTCGAATGGAAAGGTTAAAGTTCGATAGGCCAGTTTGAGAGGTGGATTAGACCTAGTCCTGGTTTTTCGATGGTTGTAACAAGTTTATTGAGAGAAACTAACTGCAGCTGGATTAGAACATTCACTCGTTCCCATGTGTACTTGACTTCAATATACCATCTCAATAGTACTCATCTCTTACTCAATTTTTTCCCTGATCAAAATCAAGCTTCAAAGTATTTTCCACATCATACTACATCCTCAGCAGAACCTACTACAATCCCAATCCCACTCCTTTCCCCGTAAAGATCGATTTTCACATTATTGAGTATGGCAAAATCTAAATTATCAACCAATTCTCACTCAAATTTTATGTAAATTTCACCAAAATTTCACCACTGCAATACCATACAAAACAAGAATACCCCAGTACCAGCATTGAAAACGAAATATCCCAAATATAACCTTTTCACCCACATGAATATCGTTAGCCAAAACAAAAGGGCGTGCGCAGGACAATATGGTATAAATAATTTTTCAAGCATCGAAAGCATCAAAGAATCTTGGTCAAGTCAATATACAACAAAGTTAATACGGTAAACGATGTCTGACTTTGAAGATAATGCATTTGCAGAAGGAGCCGAAAACTTTGATGATTTCGATGCTCCAGACCACATTTCAGATGAAGAATTTGCTGAACCAGAAGTTGAACAAAATGGCGATGTAGACATGAAGACTGTTGACGGAAAATCAATTGTAAACGGAGGGTTTGGACCTGATGACGCCAACTTTGCCGCTTCATCTAAGAAGACCGCCAAGGAGTTGGCCATTCCAAAAGAAAAGAGAACCACTACTCCTTATATGACTAAATACGAAAGAGCCAGAATTTTAGGTACCAGAGCGTTACAAATTTCGCTTAATGCCCCAGTATTGGTTGATATCGAAGGGGAAACCGACCCATTACAAATCGCTATGAAAGAATTGGCGCAAAAGAAAATTCCTTTGGTGATTAGAAGACATTTACCAGATGGTTCTTATGAAGATTGGGGTTGTGATGAGTTAATCATAGATCACTGATCAAGGAAAACATGCTGTAAACTAGTTTATAGGTATCATTGTATTGCATATACTTTAATTTGTACATTAATAAAACATAGAATTGAAATCTTTACCTTTAACAAATCATCTCTATATATGCTTACATAGTACTGGTAACTTCGCCTAGTCGATATAGGCCTCTATCCATTTCGACCCCTGGAATAGCCTTTTCCCGTCGATTTGTTGCTTAACAAAATCTTGCACCATTTTATCAAACACTGCTCTATCTAACCTATGATCACCAGAACCAATCTCTCCTAATTGCACCGAACAACACGCATCTTTTAGCTTCTCTACGTCAACTACTAGATCCTCCGCATTAGTGCTGGATTCATCAGCAAACACCTTCAAGGCATTATAGATGATGGTTCTATCTTCAAACTTCAGTAGTTCCTTGGACATGATTTGCAGAAACTGGGTGAAATTGATCCCTTTTTCGTGGTACTCCCCATCGATAGTAAACATCTGCACGATCTCTGACTCCAGAGGAGCTTTGGCTCCCAACTGTAGGTACATATTGATCAAATCTTGCTTCGATATGATGGAGTCTCTTGAATCACCATCTATCAAGGTAAAGGCATTTCGAAGTTGAGTTTTTTGATTATTGGAAAGAGTATTTAATGAATTCATAGCTGAAAATTCGATTGGCGCGGGAATTTACTACGGTTTTCTAACAATTTATGGTTTTTATCGCCTGGTGTTGACTTGTTCTTTGCCTTAAAGGTTTTTGTTTACCAAACGCGAATGGTTGAAAAATTTAAAGAAATCAAGATTGTGCGAATTGACTGTAGCCAAAGTCGACCAACTCATTGAAATTGAGCTATACGATTGATTATTTGGTTTTATATCGTTATTAGTTAGTGGATTACCAAATTTTAGCCGATTTCACAAGTTCATTATGGATGGAGATACCCTTTATAATCAACCAGTGGTGATTGATAATGGCTCTGGTAATTTGAAAGCCGGTTTTGCTGGGGAAGATAAGCCCAAGACGTTTGCATCTTCCATAATAGGCAGACCCAAGTATCAAAAGATCATGGCCGGCAGTTTGCTCGGAGATGACTCCACCAATTCCAACTACTTAAATCAAGAGACTTTCATCGGTGATTTGGCACAACAGAACCGGGGGTTGTTAAAACTACTGTATCCAGTGGAACATGGAATTGTCACCAATTGGAGTGATATGGAAAAGTTGTGGTACCATACCTATTCTCAGGATTTGAAAGCTAACGCTGAGGACCACCCGTTACTTATAACGGAGGCCCCATTGAATCCACGTTCTAATAGAGATAAAATGTGTCAAATCCTCTTTGAGCACTTCAACGTCCCTTGCTTGTTTGTTAGCATTCAAGCGGTTCTCTCATTGTATGCCTCGGGAAGAACTACGGGGGTGGTGCTCGATAGTGGTGATGGTGTATCTCATATAGTTCCCGTATACGAAGGGTTTTCCTTGCCCACCTCTATCAAGAGAATGGACATAGCTGGTCGAGATATAACCGAGCAGCTATCTTTCAATATTAGGAAAATGACGGGAGTGTCATTTACCAGTAGCTCTGAATTTGAAATCGTCCGAATGATCAAAGAGAAGTGTTGTTACATATCGAAAGATCCCCTACAAGATGAAAAATTGGCCGAGACTTCGTACTACCTTGGCAATAACGATAACGACTTGTTTACTAGCTACAAACTCCCTGATGGACATGATATTCAGTTGGGAGCTGAACGGTTCAGATCACTGGAAATTCTATTTAATCCGCAACTAATTGGAAGCGAATCGCCTGGTATCCACGAATTGACCTCATTGGCCATTGCAAAGACCGACTTGGACCTAAGACCTTCGTTATACCTGAATATCATCTTGTCTGGAGGAAATACCCTATTGAAAAACTTTGGCGATAGGTTATTATCCGAATTGAAACAACTACAAACTAGTGCCAATCCCCAATACAGTAATGTTTGGAATAAACAGATTGGACCCAGTAGTTACGATACGCAAATGAAAGTCAAGATATATGCTCCACCGGAAAGGAAATACTCTACGTGGATTGGAGGGTCAATTCTTGCTGGGTTGTCAACCTTCAAGAAGATGTGGGTCACAGCACAAGAATACGAAGAAAACCCCGACATTGTTCATATCAAATGTATGTGAAGAGTAGTAAATTAAGCATAATTATGTATATTAGATTGCACAGGTAATGAATGGTATAACTGTACTCTAGGAAATGTATTAAGCGGTGACTTAAATACCATAGTATCTGTCACCAAAATCACCTAAACCAGGAACAATGTACTTTTCGGCGTTAAGCTTCTCATCAATGGCACCTGTGATAATATGGACTTCAGGATACTTGTCTTGGAATGCTTTAATACCTTCTGGGGCTGCCAACAAGTTCAAAAAGAAGATTCTCTTGGCCAAAACTCCTCTGGACATTAACACTTCGACTGCCATCATGGCTGACCCACCAGTGGCCAACATTGGATCCAATAAAAACACGTATCTGTCGCTGATATCTTCAGGCAACTTTTCATAGAATAACTTTGGTAAAGCTGTTTCTTCATCTCTTTGAATCAAGATCTTCCCGATTCTCACCGATCTACAACAGTCTCTTAATCCCATTTCCATAGATTCCCCGGCTCTAACAATAGAAACACCACAGATCTTTCCCAAGAAAGTGGCTCCTTCATACTCGGTGTTCCCATGACACTTGATCATAGCCTTTTCTACTGGCAATTGATTCAACCCTTCCTCAACCAATAACCGAATGATTCTGTCGGAATAAAACACAAAATCCCCACGTTTGGTGTTCTGATCTCTAATAATTGAGTACAACCCAATCAATTGATTGGTTTGCCTCAACAAAATGACATTCTTACTAACTTCCTGATTGCTAGACATCGTTGATTGTGCAACAATCTTATCTTTTTCACCAGAGCTTTTCTACGATGAGGTGGGCTACGATTTATATGACGGAATGGGTTCTGGGGAAGACCATCTGGTGATTCGAAGGTAATTTTTGGGGGAATGGTTGCCGTTGACGACATGGAACGCGACGAGGGAACCATTGGGTTATCGATGGTGAATTCTACAGAAAAAAAAGTAAGGAAACGTATTAAATTGATTGAGTTATGTGCTAGGTTAACAGAACCGTTATTCTTGGACAATGAATGGGTTTTCTATGATTTCGCTGCCTTCAACTGGCGAAATGGTCAAGATAGAAGTACATCTGACGACGACCAACCCCAAATCTCTGGTTTTGTCGGTTAAAACACTGTCATCTTCTGGGTCTATATGGTTAGTAAAGTACTCTTAAGTTAACGAATGTAGTTAACAGTTATGTTTTTAGGTATGGTGGGGATTCACTTGGCATATAGGTAATTGGATATGGCTCCAGTCAGGTCTAACGGTCTGGTACGGTGGTACACTGGTATCCTATCCTTTAAACACAAAATGCTCATTCCGATGCTTTGCTGGACATATCAAAGTCCACTCACTCACACATTCACACCCTTATTCCGTATAGAAACGTGTATTCATTTCATGGTAAAATAGTGGCGGAAAGCATATTTTTCATACTTTGCTAATGCATCAATTTCAACACCTTGAGCCATTTGCAAAAGATGTGCCTATAAACTGAAAGTATATTTCCCACAGATACACGGAAATCGATACTCTTCCCCCAACAATGCTTGCGCCTGACCCTTCACCTCATACGCTACTCCAAATTAAAATACATACCTCTAAGTGTCTCTTGGACATTTTCCAACACCAAATTCATTAATTGATCGAATCCTTTCAAATAACCAAGGATTTGTCTTCCACCAATAAACTTGACTCTTATTTGCTGGTCCTTATATTGATTTAAGTCCAAAATAGCCTCTCTTTTGGGTCCTTCTTGCTTAGACCCTTGTTGGTTATTATTTCTTCTTCTATTTTGGTTATTGTTGTGATTATGACTATTATTTCTTGACTGTAAACGTTAGTACTGTGACCAAATCCAGATGATACTCGAAAATACATACATTGTCTGACATTTTGCTTTACTTTCTACTCAATACCGATTCATGCTTTTGGTGAAGAATTTCATCAATAGTGAAAAACTATAGAATTCAGCGCGCTACCATGTTTAAACGATTTCAAAATGGAACCTAATTATCAGTGAAAATGGCAGTGTATCGTGCTACAAGTGGTGAAACTTTGTGGAAAAAGTTGTGAAGTTGGCGTGGTTGCAATTTTGCCTAAAGAATTACAGAGTAGTTTCGAGATTTTGCTTCCCTTCCAAGCTGTTGTTCACTTCACGTTAGCTAACGTTGCACTACAGGGATATTGTAAAGTAGTAATTTACAGGTTTATTGTGATATATACATAGAGCAACATAGTGCTCCCAGATCCAGGCGAATGCTCCCCAGAAAAATCTGCATGACAACGTAGGTGTAGTATAAGTTATGGAGCCATTGCAGTTGTATTGGGAAAGCATTGTTGGAGGAATGATATGTGAGTTGATGCAAACGAACAAGAGGATTAAAACTCGCCTCTTAACCACAATTGGCTTCTTTTCAATTTGTTTTGTTGTTTTAACAATTGTCTATCAGTTAACTGTTGGGTTTTAGGGGTGCTCAATTGGCCAGATAAAACGTTAATCTTATTTTGAGGAAGGTCGAACTTGGCAGCCAATTTGGAGATAGTCCATGTTTCCGGGTCTTGAGCTCTTAATGTCTGAATTTGGCTAACTATATCCGGAGTAATATCGTATGTTCTATTCGATTGAGATGCATAACCTTGAATCAATGGATAATTTTTCAATTGATCTTGAGTGAATTCTTTTTGTGGCAAGGTTTTTCTTGGGTCTGTAGATGGCAAAAATGCTCTGGCAGTCTTTATAGATGGTTTATTAATAGATGATGGTGGATTATAAACCAAACCCTGGGTCTTTTTCGGTTTAAAATTGAATGCTGATCTCGCTTGGTTGTATTTATTGAGTGGAACCGGTTCAAATGGTATACACGAACTATTGAAACGTATGAAACTCCTCAACATGGTGATTTATAGTGATGGTTATTGTGGATACTTCGGTGGTACTTCTTGATCGTTTGACCATTGAAATTTTTTCAGAGATTTTCAGAAAAATGTCGTATACTGCAAATAATCTAAATGTCGGAAAATCGAAGAAATGTCGCAACTAGCCAATGGTCACAATATCTACTATCAACTATAGCAACTATCGGGAAGATGATCAGAGTGTCGTCATTAAAGGCGGCAAGAGTATAGAGCACCGGAAAGTAATTGAACTTTGACAATTGAGTGGTTTATAAAGCATGCGCCATATGCCATCGTAGAGTTGAATCATAGACAAGGATATAACATAGAGCACATAGACTTGGCTGCAATAATGGGATAGGAACTGCCCTTGGTGATAGAACTACAGCATCAGTATCCAAGTTGCGTGTTACCAGTTCTACAGGGCTCTAGTTGTTAATTGCGAATCAACAATATCTATTTTGCATATCTGCTCTTGTCGTGTGAGTGTATAGTCACTGTCGCTTTATAAGTTGACAAAAGAAGGAAAACGGTTTAGAGCATTTTCAAACGTGAAAGATGGAAGACACCATCATGGCATTATCAATCAATGTAAAGACAGAAATACTTCCTTGAAAATCCATTGAGTCTATTGAGTAGGAATGTTGTGATATCCAGCAATTACTGTTACTTCAAGTCTACTGGTAAAATCTTACTGAAATTGATAGTGATCACAATTCATAGATAGAGAAAATAATCACGCTTTCCTGGAATAGTGATGGATAAGCTCTTTTACATCGAGTCACTTCATGGAATTAGATATCGAATCCGTAAAATCAAAACAAAGCTATTGGAAATCGTTCTACCAGATTGAGAATAGACTACATGCAGTATTGTTGACAGCTGAAACCAAGGACAATAACGAAGGAAAAGCACAGAGAACAGACAAGAAGGAGGGAGGGATATAATCCAGATCGAAAATGACAACTATTCATTAGTATATAGATATAATAAATTCAAGTACGTGATATTTCCGTTGGAAAAACATTTGTTGTGAAAAAATTTATGGCGCATTTCCGCACCTTTGGAGAAGCCACAGGGTGTAGCAGCCAGTTGCTCCACTACTCATAGATCACAACTGCAGAAGTCATGGAATAAGCTTTCAAGGTTTGACGTTGCTGATTCGGGATGTGGTTTAGTTTACCAAGTGTTTGTTTAAACTGTTGATTTTGAGTGGGTTTCAGTAGTTCAGATACTAGATGAAGTATTGCCATGGTTAACAGAGACATTAAAGAGAAAGTGATACATGTTATTCAAATCTTGTAGGTAATAAGAGCTAGTGACAAAAGTCAATGGATGTGGCTGTTTTTCCCTAAGCTTGGCTGTTTTCACTTGTCTAAATCTAACGTCCAAGGTGCATGTGTTGCCATGTTGTACCAAGGTTGTAGTAACCAATCACTGTGGATAAGCTTAACGAATGCAGTGCTATATATTTACTCTCTATACTTAACATCCTCGGATGCGACTTGCGCTAGACCCTTATGAACCCAATATACCAATATACCAATACTACTAAACATGTCACCGAACGTTCTGCCATTATTCTGTGCGGAATCATGATTCTCCACAAAGTGTCAAAGCAAACCATCACTGATTCATTGGGTAACAACACTACTGAATCTAGATCAGAAGCAAAAAAAATCGACGCATAGTTTAATTGCTTTTGTGTGCATATGCCACTTCTTGGAGAACTCATATGCATCTCGATACATATAGACCAATCATATCCCAATGCAGCCGGAAATATTTCAAAAAATAATGTTTTCAATAACATTCTTAAAAAATTAAACCATGGTTTGATTCAATTTGTAAAGAAACATCCCGATTCATTGTATAATATTTCATGCAGTCAATTTAACACACATTAATTAGTCGTAAAATTTTTATTGCAGTTTAAAATACAAATAAATCCATCAGTCAATTTTGTAAAGGTTTTTTCTCTTCTTCATATTTCTAGTGCTACACTTTTTCTTATCACCTTTTAATAGTCTTAACTATAGTCATTCTTTTATACTATATTCGTTCGTTTTTTATACCCAAACATACCCTTGAAAATTTAATTCCAAATGTTGTCTTACTTGTCTTTGTTATTATTAGCTTCCAAAGTTTTAGCTGATGTTACCACCAGTTCTGCTACCATTACTGTAACTGTCACTTTGTTAACTCCAGAAGAATCAACACTTGCGGCTGTTTCTGCTGCTTCTGTTGCCTCTGTTGCCAGCGAAGCTTCTGTTGCTTCTGCTTTATCTGCTGCTTCAGTAGCCTCAGTAGCTTCCGCTGCTTCAGTTGCTGCTGCTGTGGCCGCCAAAGATGCCGTTGTTACTCCATTAACTGGTTTCCAAGGAGTAATTGCTGTTGCATCATCAGCTAACTCTTCAAGTAGTTATGCTCTTGCCTCGCCATCTTATTCTAATTCTTCTGTCGCTTTGACTTCCACTGCACCATTCCACAATTCCACCACCTCCATCAGAACTGCTTCATCCACTGTTAGAGCCTCCTCTGCTGTGTTGACTACCTCTGGGTCTGCTTCTCGTACTGCTTCTTCTTCTACTACAAGTTCAAGAGCAAATGGTTACGTCAATGGTGCCAATGGTGCTGTTTTAGGTATGGCTGCTTTAGCTGCTTTATTATAAGTTTTTTGAATTATACAAGATCTAGTGAGATATATCCATTACGATCTATTACTTATTTTCATGTTTTCATGCTGTACTACTATTTCTTTGGTGTTTGTTTCTTTTACTATAAAGCCACAACTCTATTAATACCCAATGTATCATTATATAACAATATTAGTAGATTGTGCAATATATAAATCAATTAAAACTATTAACGATTCGCAAATGAAAGTGTGCGAAAGCGAAGCTAACCATACTGTCAGTGATACGACATCCAAAGGACTCTTCAGGGAAAGCACTCATCTAGCCGAACTATATAGGCTAGCTAAACAGCTCTATAACGCTGTACCTCGCACTTCCTCATGTCTACACTGTTTTACGCGGTACAGATGCCTACGACTACTGTCGTCTCACTACAACGAAGCGGATGTACAGAACAAACAACTAACGCAAACCTTAGACATTGGATATTCAAAACCCCCATACAGACCGCTCACTAGCTCGAAAGAATGTACCTCAGTAGAACTAGCCAGACATCGTGGGTTTCTGTTCAATAGTTCCTCTTCACCTAGTTCATTTTCGCATCACTCGCTTATATTCATTGTTATTGTTTACATTATGCATAACCAACTTTAACCAACTTTGAAACCGTAGTTTAGCTCTTCTATCCAATTTACCATGTCTTCCAGAGATAGTCCTACTAAGAGCTACATTGAGCACCCGTTGTCTAGTCCTTCGCGAGTAAACCGGTCTTTGTTGTCAAGATCAAGTGTTTTATTGCAGGCTGCCACGCCAAAGTTGAACCACACAAGACCTAGGACTCGAAACGATGATTTGGTTGTTGGTATCTCTCCTCCTCGGAAGCGCCGTATCATCTCTCCTACAAGAAGAAGTGGCTCCCCTGAAAGGAGAGCAATAATCCATAATCTTGAGCGGCCGGACGAAGCGAAGCGAGCCACTTCAGCTAGCTTGAATAGTATGAATGAGAAACTCGATTTGTCGGAAGCTCGCCCTATACTTGTGGTAAACGATTCTCCATCGAAGCAGAAACGAGTAAAGTTCGATATGAATGTTGCATCTGCCGCTCCAAAGAATAGCGGCGGCAACAGTACTGATATTGCAGCCATTTCTTTGCTATCGATTGATAACAGAATATCCAAATTGGAACAAAATCAAGTGGCTATTTTACACTTGCTCACTGAGATCAACGAGAAGTTGAATCGCTCTTAACAGCAGCGAACTTTCACATCTTGAACGGATTTGTTGCAATGTTTGCACCCATATCCCACAGAGGCTTCCATGCAAGTAGACTTCAGCAACAGGCAGAGGCTATTCCAGGTATAATTAGCAGTTTGCTGGTCCAATCTACATTGACAGTTACATAATTGTCCTTTGGAAAATGTATTTTACATGCTTTATATACTACTGCTACTTAAAACTCAATGTTCTTCGTTGTTTGCTGACCGCCGTGGTCATGGTTATCTTCCTCCTTTGCCTCATCTTCAACTGGGATACCCCATTCTTCAATCTCGAATTTCTTTCTCCCGTTCTTAAATGCATATTCTCCAGTATGAATCATCATCAACCCTCTTTCTGACAATACAGGTAATTTTATTATATTAACTAAACCGTGTTGAATTTTTGCTGGTTCATTCTTATATGCTTTCTCTATGAATTGGGACATTTCCTGGTTGAATGGTTGTAAATGAATCACAGAATCGAAAAGCGTCTCCAACACGTTGGTTAAATTGCCATCTCTAGGATATAAATCTAAAGGTAATGATGAGATCAACGCAACGTTTTTGCTATACTTTCTTAAAAGTGATCTTAATGAATGAATAAAGGGATATATAAAAGTGGGACTGGAATAACTTGCATCGTATATAGAAGGATTAAGCAAACTAGGAATGATCAATCTAATAATTTTATTTGGGGTTGATTTCGTCTGTTGAACAACAATCTGTTCAATTTGCTTGATTATAATCAGAAAGTTCTTGTTCAAAGGAACAAACGACATATCTTGAACATTTGGACTAGGAACTAACTTTTGAGTGATATCAAATTGATTGGTATAGCCTTCATAGTTATTAATTGACGATTCATTAGCATCGACTTTCTTATTTAATCCATATCTCCAAGCAATTTTCATATCGTCGTTGGCTAGATTCGATACACTGACTTTAGACTCATTTTCTCGGATTTTGGCTTTCATTTGATCTTTAGAGGTACCCTTGTACAATCCAGGTAACTCCTTTGCCCAATTAGATGATAATGCAACTACAATGGAATGACAGTACAACTCATCTTTATTAATACGATTATGGATAATCCCTTGTGAGGCAAATGATCTCAATATCACTGAAGCAAAGTCAGTAGTCCCTGATTCTTCCACCAACAATGAATGACCAAGTGGTAGTCCTTGATGTTGCAAAATTTTATCAAAATCGGCACAACCGGTGGAAATTGTGGGCTGGGAAGTGATTAGCGACGGTCTTATGCTGGGATTCTTTGCTATAGCCTCCTCTTCGACCTTTTTCGACGCCAATTGCGTTCTAGTAGCTAATGATGCCTTCAATGGGCTGGGTGCGACCAAAGGATTAGTGGCACCTGGACCACCCCGATCAGGCAAACTGCCCAACGGACGTTGTGGGCCCCTTCCAATTACTGAGGGAGCCCCTCCAACTATCTCACTTCTCTTTCTGAATGACATTACTGAGCGGTTCTTGTTGTATCTTTAACTTGGATTGAAAAATTCCCTTGATGAGGTTGTGTCGAAAACGTGATACTGACGTAAACAGCGACACTTCCATCGGTAGTGCCAAAACATCACCCCAAAAGAAAGAACACACCACGAAAAGGAAAGAACACTGAACAATGCAAGATCTAATTTCGCCAATTAGTCGCCGCAAGTGCCATAGAACTATTTGAACTCTCTACTCTTGAAAAGACATCTCTGTTATAGTAAATTAATACACTTAAAGTGACAGTGCACGTGACTTTATAGAAAACTACCAGCTACCCGTAATTTTACCAATTTAAACCCTTTTCAACGCAGAAAACTATCTCAGACGACAGAAATACCATTCCATAGCCCAAATACGCCATCTCCAGTTGATTACAACCGTTTCCCCATAAATTAACTCTTCTCATATAACCACCTGTATACAACCCAAAGATACCACTGTAAATGTATGATTAAAACAACCCACCGTTTCACTTCTCTTCATCTACAACAATCATCATCAAATGGGTGCCTTAGTCTCGATACCGCTAGTTCCAGTAACGGCGCTTATGTCGTGCTGCGGTGCTACTGCGTGTTCTGCCCTTTGCTCCTCTATCGGTGGCACGTTTAAGTCTTCTATTATGACAAGAATAACCTACGCCATAATATTATTGATAAACTGTTTACTATCTTGGATAGCGCTATCTCCCTTCATAGTGCACAAACTAGAGAAGGCGACGTTTGGTTTTATAAACAACAAATGTGGGCCAGACGGCGATGAGTGTATAAGCTTTACTTCTGTGTATAGAATTAATTTTGCCTTGGGTATGTTGCACTTGATTTTGGCAGCATTATTAGTCGATGTCAAGTCTACTAGCAACCCGAGGGCAGTGATCCAAAATGGGTCTTGGAAACTCAAAATCATGGCGTGGTTTGCTCTTATTGCGGTAAATTTCTTGTTAATTCCTGACAATTTCTTTATCTTTTACGGTAACAATATCGCCATAATATTTTCCACCATCTTCTTGGGAATAGGACTTATCTTATTAGTTGATTTTGCTCACGCTTGGGCAGAGAAATGCTTGGAAAAGATCGAAATGGAAGAATTAACCGGTGAAGGTGATGCTAGTTTTTGGAAAAAATTACTTGTAGGTGGAACGTTATCCATGTACATTTCCAGTATTGTTTTGACGGTGTTGATGTATTGGTTTTTTGCTGGCGAAAGCTGTAATATGAATAAAACAGCCATTACCTTGAATTTAGTGTTTGCAACCATAATTTCCGTTATGTCTGTAAACCATTCAATCCAAGAATCAAATCCTCACGCAGGTTTAGCCCAGTCTTCGATGGTGGTATTTTATTGTACCTACTTGGTTATTAGTGCCGTTTCATCTGAACCGGATGATAAACTCTGTAATCCGTTAGTAAGGTCTAAAGGTACCAGAACTCTTAGTGTTGTTTTAGGAGCATTCTTTACCTTCCTCGCGGTAGCCTATACTACAACTAGGGCTGCAGCAAATTCTGCTTTCAGCTCTGACCCAATTCCCAACTACGTTGATACTCAGCCTAATGTTAGAAACGAAATGAGATATCAAGCCATAAAACAAGCAGTAGACGAAGGACTGTTACCTCAAAGCGCATTGAATCAAATTGACCTTTATGACGATGAATTAGAAAGTAGTACCGACGAAGAAATCAATAAAGTCAAGTACAACTACACATTATTTCACATCATATTCTTTTTAGCCACCCAGTACGTTGCTACATTATTAACCATTAACGTCAAACAAGACGATTACGGAGACTTTGTTCCTGTTGGAAGAACCTATTTTTCCAGTTGGGTTAAGATTGTCAGTTCATGGGTATGTTTTGTATTGTATGGCTGGAGTTTAGTTGCTCCAGTTATTTGGCCAGATAGGTTTGGGGTGCAAATATAGTACAGCAAAGAGAACGATTTAATGTGAATAATTAATGCAAATTCAAGTAACGATACAACTATGTAGGTCATGTTCCACTGTACTTATAAAGCAACAGTCATGTTTTACTTTAACTTTCCACAATATTGAGCAGATTCACAACCGTTCTACACTTCTACGTCAAATGGTTCAACTTCCTCTGAATCATCTCTTCAACTAAAATAACACACACAAAAAAAATAACGACGATTTTTTTAAAATGGACATCCAGTTGACTTAATACCACATCACCAATACCGTAAACTATTAACCTTGTAGTATTTGAAATTATACCCTCCTAAACTTTGACCAACCCAACTAAAGAATCACCCCCACAACATTATACTTCCCAAATAGGAAGTCTACATTTTGTCCCACTTTATTGGCTGAATAAATTTTCCATAAGAAGATTGAAAAATTCACCGTTGAAATTGTTATTGATTAAACACAAAATCGAAAATGTCTGCTATTATTTCCAAGGCTACTGGGTTTGTCAATGGTGTTGTCACCAAGACCACCGAATACACTAATTGTGCCGTTTACTGGACCAAAGTTGGTGCTGAATTAGGTAAAGCTATCTACAAATCCGAAGGTTTAGCTCCACCATCGCAATTACAATTCCAACAGGTGTACCAAAAGGCATTTTCCTTGGTCAAATCTCCTCAACAACAATTGGAGCTCTTACAAAAGGCTGCCCAATTCAAACCATCCAAAGAATGTGCCATTAAAGCTTCAGTTTATGGGGTTCAAGTGTTAGCTTTCTTCTCTGTAGGTGAAATTATTGGTAGAAGAAATGTCTTTGGCTATCCATCTGTTGGTCACTCTCATCACTAGATTTGACCACATCGTCAATTCATCGTTACTTCGTATAACTCTCATATATTTATTTTTCATATGATTGTCATTCAATCATGGCATTTGATTCCAAGTGCACAAAATTGATACTTTCACTACATTATTCTCCTACATTAGGTTAGTCGGTTTTAGAGGTTGGAGTATATTAAGTTTACTCTCACAATATATACACATCTATTCAATTCGGAATGTATTAAGACGATTGCTGGGCTTCTTCGGTTTTTCTTTTCTTAGAAGCTTCAATCATCTCTTCTCTTTGTTTTCTCTTATGCTTGACGACTTTAGGCACCGTACTGATTTGCTTTCTCTTGATTTCATGTTTCTTAATACTCTTTTTCTCATTTTTGGACAATTTACCCATATCTTCCATCCATTCACTATAACCGTGCTTACAGCCGGATTGTTTCATGACGTTTAATATTGGTTTCACGGCTTGATTATCGTCCTTGGTGAAGAAAGTCACTGCTTTACCAGCTTTTCCATTTCTACCGGTTCTCCCAATTCTATGAACATATGCTTGTGCACTTTGTGGTACGTCGAAATTTATAACCATGTTCACACCTTGGAAATCAACCCCTCTTGCAATGACATCGGTGGTGATTAACACCCAAACATCTCCTGATTTGAAACGTTCAATTACTTGTTCTCTTTGTTTGGGGGTTCTTTCCGCATGAATGACATCAACATTCAATTTATCATACAATAACTCATGAAATAACGCTTTCGCTCTATGGATAGATTGTAAGAAAATAATGATGGGTGGTTTAAATTCCCCCTGCTGCAACATTTGCCTTATAGCTAACAATTTACCTTCTTCATTTCCCGTGTACACTAACGATTGGTCGATAGTGCTTGATGCAGCTTCTTTGTGACCAATAATTACTCTTACAGGATCTTTCATTATAGAGTTGGCCATTTCTTCAACTCCAGAAGGAATGGTGGCAGAAAACATGGATTTTCTAAGTTTGGGATTACTACAGTTCGACAAGATATCATCTGTTTGCTCCACAAAACCTTGATCAAATAATTTATCTGCTTCATCAATGACCAATTGCTCAACTTTATCCAACTTTATTTGTTCTTTTTTCACTAAATCAATCAATCTTAACGGAGTGGAAACTATTATGTCGTATTTACTTGAATTAATGATATTATTGGTAATTTTCCCCGCCAACTGTTTTGATAAGATGGCTATTTTCAACTTTTTCCCTCTGTTTAACGTTTCTAATTGTTGAAAGATTTGAATTGCTAATTCGTTAGTGGGAGAAATGACCAATCCTCTAATTCCATAATTTTTAGTTGGTACTGGCAGTTCAATGATAGACTGAATTAAAGGAATGAGAAAGGCAAGAGTTTTCCCCGACCCAGTTGGGGCACAAGCGATCAAATCCCTATGGTTAAGTGAAATCGGAATAGATTCACATTGAATTGGAGTAGGTTCGGTGAACTCAGCTTCTAGTAAGTTGGACAATAATTTTCGGTCCAATTGAAATCTAGTTACTAAATCTTCAAATGAGCCGATTGGTAAAGGAATATCATCCCCAGTAACATTAGATTTATGCAATTTACGGAATTTTTTCCCATCTTCTACGCTGGCAATTTTCAAAGGTACTTCCTCGATAGTGACGTTATTGGTATCCTCGGTAGTGGCAGAGGTATCAACAGATTCCTCCACTTCTATCTTGTGTTTCTTAGTGTGGAAAAAGTCGGTTTCCCTCTCTACTTGAGAAGTTAACAGTTTTTGCTTATTCGCTGAAGATTGCAGTTGCAGCAATGCGAAATCACTCGATCCTCCTTTAGAGGCACCTGCTTTGCTTTTCTTAAGAGACGCTCCTCTAGACAAGATACGAAATATATCCATTATTTACGCTCCTCTTACGTTTTCTTTCTAATATGCTTGCAAATCAAAAGCTTAACTTGATTCCATTTCCATTAAACCACTGCGATGCTCATCTCGAGTTTCTGATGTGCGACTTTGAACGGGTAGCGCCGTTCTAGAATAATTCGCCTGTACATAGTCAATATTACACAAAAGCTCAAAGTTTAACAAACTATTCAAAAATTTTCACTCGAGTGAGTAGAAGGTTTGATAACACTAGTGACATTAGTATTTAGAACTGTGCTTGCGTTGGATTAAAGGAGTCGAGGAGTACATAGGCAACATGTTAAATACTATACGACCATTTATGAATAAGGGTGTTAGCCAAGTTAACTTTCTTCGGACGATTTACTTGCACAAAGGTGCAAGAGTAGCTGGGTTGAAGAAAGATTCACAAGAAGTATTCACAATGCACAATGGTGTAGAATATGGCAAGTCAGAATCCAACTTGAAATTCGTTAAGGAGTTCTTAACTGATAAATACCAAATTCCTGACGATTTAGTGTTGCAGGTGTTGACCCATAAATCCTTTGGTAATGGGATAAAGCCATATAATGAAAAATTGAGTGCTTTAGGATCCAAGATGTTGAATTTATATTTTGCCAAGTATTGTATAAACGAAGCTACCAATAACGAACTTCACATAAATGGCAAGAATTTGGATGTGTTAGGATCGCCAATTGCAAAGGAATTATCTGGTAGATTGTCGCTTGGAATATTTGCAAAGAACTATAAATTGAACTCTGTGATGTTTTGGAGCTCGTATAATCACGATATGAGTTTTGAAAGTTCTGGAGAAATGAAGGTAAGTGCGCAAATGATGTATGCATTGGTTGGAGCTGTAAATATGATCCATGGTAAAAATATCGGTGAACAATTTGTTCAAGAAAAATTATTAGATACAAAACCTTCAATTCAAGATATCACTGAAACTATAGTTAAAAGTTTATGATTGACTTACCTTATCTAATATCATTGCCTCAATGGTTATCATCTTCATTCTGTACATAGAAGCTACGCATATTTAAATATACAACGATATATTCACCAGTATGATTGAATACATTTGTAAGATACCCATTTTATCGCATGTCTAGATGGAACTACTATTTCTATATGTAGTTATCGTGTGGGGTATGTGGGTTTGATTGAAAATTTTGAAGCTTTCTTGGATCTAAAAGGATATTTCCTCTTGATAGATCAAAATTGTCCACCTTTTCCTACACTTCTGTAGAATTCGTAGATACTGATTCAGATTATTCCTTGATTGCTGCATTGGTTTGAATTCATGAAGCACCGCTTGTTTGTAGCACCAAAAAGCAAGGTTATATTAATCTACTCAAACTATGTACAATGTCTATTTATATCTAAGCCAACAGTTAAGACAATGTCATGTTGTTTCATCAAAACAAACAGAAACCAAGTACTCTTGCAAGATATGAGGGTCGCATTTTTTGCAGCCATTTTCAGAATATGATTCAATCGATGTAACACCTATGGAGATAAGATTGAACAAGTATATGAAGTTTGTTTAATAACTTATGGCTCATGGCTCAATACTATATCTTGCCCTGAATTAGATTCTTAGGCATGAAGTGATTTCCTAAAATTTCCTACTTGGTCATTTTTGATGCGAAAGCAGGCGTAATTACAATCGCTAAAATGCTGAAGTTATTTTTGAAGCTGTAACGATCTGGATGTTTCTGAAATTGGTGAAAATAAGAATTGCAGTTTACAATCAATACCAATGACTGAGGAGTTCAACCATCACAGTACCTAGAGAACTACGCAGAGGATTACTGTACTGCAGCACTTCTGAATTTTAATGTGCTATGACCACTAAAAATCCACTGAAAAACTGATAAACAATTACTGATCTACCATAAAGATCTCTACTGTGTTAGCACCAACCATATTTCTGGTACGCTAGATCGCTTATACTCAAGATCCAACTAAAGTCCTCTAAAACTGCTCAATTCATTGGCTCACGCACTACGTCATAACTCACTTCTCACCTCTCAAACTTCACTACACTAACTAAAGTATCGTACTAGGCACTAATCATTAAAGCCATATTGATACTACAATCGGTATACATTTCAGAGCCTCTATATCCCTGTCTATCGTCTATAATCCTTGAATGTCCTTCCCTCTCGCTAGCTAAGTATTTATTTCAAACATTAAGCACACAGTGCATATGCCATCGCGATGTTTCGTACATAGAAATAGAAGAGTGTCAGTAAGCAAACCGAGCACTTTGTAGTGCAAAAGTTCCAACCTAACCAAAAATCCTATCCATAAACACGTCAATAAACCCATCGTCTTCCAGCAATGGCCCTCATCAGTATTGTCTACGTCTTCTCTACCGTACCAATTCTCTACTACGTGCTCGACCCATGCGGTTTTGCAGAAGCACTTGGTGCGTTGTTGTTGTGGTTATATGCCTGCCGGATCAAGTCTACGCGTTCGTAGGGATTTCGTTCACTACAGGCACTTTTTTTTGTTGTGAAGATTGTTTTTTATTTATTGTTGAGATAATTTTGACATATCCGTAATTTCTGTTGGTATAATCGTACCATCATGAGTGAGAAGGATTTAGTGCATCATTACAAGCTGTTGAAGCAGTTTCTTGACATTTCTGATGATTCTTCACGAGCAAATAAGAATTCCACCAGGGCGGCTAGAGCCAGGGAAAAGTTGTTAAAATTGTCGTTAGCACAATTCAAAGAGTTGAGTACCGATGTTTACGATGAATTGAAGCGGAGAATCGACGAGTCAAGAGGTGAGCCGGATTATTTGTTGCCGAAATCTACTTTCCATCCCAAGCGAAACCAAGCAAGACAAAAGTTGGCCAGTTTACCACAATCTAGGTTTAAAGATTTGGTCAGTGATATTTCGTTTGAAATCGAAAGAAGAGGTTTACACCTTGATCGTTCTGATACTGTCAAATCCGAGCCTTCGTATACTTCAAGATCAATTAACTCCAATAATAACCCGGTGCAGAAAAATTCCTTTTCTTCAGATAATTTTTCCAATTCCAACTCCAACGGAAACTCATACAATGCGGCAAAATCGCTTAACAACACCACCAACACAAATACAAATTCGATTCCTACTAATTCTATTTCATCTGATCCAAAAGTTGGGGAAATAAAATCTTTAGATAGTACCGCTAGCGCTTTGAAAGAACCATTACAATCGGCGCCAGAAGACCACTCTACCATAGGTATTCAATCGAGAACGGTGGTTCCAACTAGAGCTAATTTGACATGGTCGTCCGACGAAGAAGAAGATGACTTGGACGATAATGTTAAGCAAAATCATCAAATTAATTCAAAAGATATTTTAATTGCGAAAAATGCAAATGTTGATAACAATTTAGTGGATGATTTGCGTCGTCAATTATCAGTTTTGCAAACTTCCAAAGAAGATATTGAAAGAAAATATACTTCGTTACAAGAAGACTATGAGTTTTCCATGAACCAAAATAAAACTCTTTCCAATGAGTTGGATACATTCACTCAAGAAAAGCAAAATTGGTCGAATAAATTGTCAAATAGTGAAGGTCTTGAGAGAGAATTATCTGATTTAAAAAGTGCTAATGCTAGCTTACGATTGGAAAACCAATCATTGAAATCAAGTCCAAAACAAGCTAATAAAGAAATCGATACTGTATTGTCAACTAATTCAAAACAATTATCTCCTACTCTCTCGAACAATGCTCCGATTCCTCCTTTAAATAAAGAAATCATTGAAGCGCCTGTTTTATCTCCTAAATCTTCCACTATTAATGATAAGATAGATTTAATTTTACAAAAGATGAATCATTTTGATAAACCAAGTTTGAACTCGGGCCAGGATGACGCAAAGTTGTGGCAAAAGAAGTATGAAAATTTACGTTCGAAGCAAATATCAAGAAATTTTGAAAATAATTTGACTTCAAAGGATTTGCAACCATTTATCAAATCTAATGGTCTTATATCATTAAAGTTAGTAGCAGATATACAAGCTTTAATGGAATCATTTACTGGTTTATTACTTTCGGACAAACGTGATACTGACGCTTTGTTTGATAAGATTTCCAATATTTCAGTAATTGCAAATGAAATTGCCAACCAAGGGGATGCCCAGCAGCTCAATTCAAATGAATATTCGACAAGTCTTCGTGAAGCCATTAACTATGCCCTTACAACAACGAGATATTATGTAATTTACAATACATTATTACCGAATGTTGTATTGGAAAGAGCAATAGGCGAACTTAGTTTTACATTGTGCGATTTGATCTCCACAGCAAAATTGAATGCCAATTCTAGCAACTCCAGAACAGTTGCCGTTTCTACTGTGAAAAATGCAGTAAATGATGATTTTGGAGTGAGACCACTAAAAATGGCCAACAAGCTGAAAGATTTTCTTGTTGAGTCTGACATCAAGACTCCAACTCATAATGTGACATCTTCCGGTAGTAGTCCTGGTGTTGCTATCAATAAGGGTTTCATTCCAGCGCTGAAGAACATTGTGGACTTAAATAATGCATCGAGTCATCCTGACAATGTATATGAAGTTTCACCTCTTAAATCCAAAGATTTAAAGCTTACAGATAATAGCCAAACAACAGTTGATGATCCATCAACAAGTTTCTTCTCCAAGTTAAGAAATAAATTAGTAACTGCTCCAAATGTTTCAAATGAAGATGAACCAAAACAACGAGCTTTCACTTCAACGCCAGCTAAAATCGTTAACTTTGATACAGCTCCTCAGTACGTCGATTCTGTCACTGATTTTGGCAACAATGCTAAAGATGATGTCAGATCCAAATCATTAAAACAGGATTCCAACTCTACTGCTGATCAGACTCCAAAACAAGTCGATGGCCATAAGGCTGAAGAAACGTCAGATAAGTTGGAACATAAACTTAGTCCGAAGAGCAAGAATATTACATCATTAGCATCAAAATTTGAAAATACTGAAGATTACAAAAACCAAGCATCGGTTGGTAAAACCTCGCCAATTTCTAAGGGTGGGGTAAAATCTTTAGCCTCAAAGTGGAATTCCAGCGTTGAAACGACCCCTACTAAGTTGTCTCCTCAACGTGATACTCCACCAGGTAGTAATAGTCTTCTCAATAAAGTAAGGAAATTCGAAATTGAACCAGTTCAAAAAGATTCTTCTGCAACTATCAGTGTCAATAAGAAAGAACTTGCATCTGCTGGACCATTTGAAGTGGCTACTAAACAGATAGACAACAAGCAAAATGATAACAAAATGTATAATACCGGAGCCGTTGCAGCTGGTGCTGTGGCAACTGCTATTGTTGGTGTTGCTTCTGTCAGTCATGCCAACTCAAACGGACAAGGAAATTTGAAGGAAAAACTTACACCTGGAAATCAAACTGAGGCTACTATCACTGAAAATAGAGCAACAGATGTTGATGACGATTTCCCATTGTCTAAAAAATTAGTTTCGAATTCTGAAACTCATGATACTGAAAATCTTAATATTCTGAAAAAGCCTGCTACCAATTCTTTAGACCATAAACCGTTGAATGATATTGGTAATTTTCAAAATGATAGCAGATCTTTGCAGCTGAATATCCAAAAACCAATCATAACATCTGCTACTGTACCTTCTAGTAAATCGATCCCAGTTACCGTTCCTACGTCGCTGTCCGTGAAGATCAATAGTGCGGTTGATGAGTATCCCCCAGATTCTGAGGAAAACTCTGATGATTATGAATCCGAAGATGAACAAGAAGAAACTCAAGCTAGAAAGAGACAAGAATACCGTAAATCTATGGCAGCTGCTACTTTTAATGTTGATTTGTTTGATATCGAAGATCCTGATAATACTTTAACTCAAGTTTTACTTTATTTGGAACATCAAACCGTGGAAGTCATTTCCACCATTCAAACATTATTGACTGCTATTAAGAGACCAAATGCCACAAGAGGGGAGTTAAGGGAAAAGTCTAAAGCAATCACTGAGGTTATTTTACAAATGACTGATGCTACAAATACATCCATGAATCAAACACGTAATTCGCAATTAAAAGAACATGGTAGTTGGGTTGTTAAGAGTTTGGAGGATTGCGATCATCGTATGACCATATTATGTAAACCTAATAGTGATAAGAGCGATGAAGAATACGCAGACAAGTCATTTAAACAAAGATTAGCTGGTATTTCATTCGACATTGCAAAATGCACAAAAGAATTGGTCAAAACGGTCGAAGAAGCAAGTTTGAAGGAAGATATTGAATATCTTAACAATAGAATTAACCACGAGGAAGATTTAACTTAATAGTGTATCTGTGTGTTCCCGTTCTATCTTATGGTTTTAGCCACATTTCTTTGTATCATTGTATAATTGGGTTTATGTTAATTTTCAAGAGTAGTATTAGTAGTTTTATTAGGAATATATAAAAGATTGAAAATAGATCAAACGTAGTTTTATAGATTGATGACGTTCCTGGTTAGTGTTACACCGTAAGTAAACTTCGTATATTATCCCAGTACAGAACATGTTGATTCATGGCAAATCCCGTTAAAGGGAACTTTAATGGTTCCGAATTGCATTCGCATTGGGATGGCCATGTTACCTAATGTTTTTTGATAGGAATTTCTGATGATAATCTGATTTTAAGGTGTCGTTGTTGAATTTAGGAGCTTGCTTAATCTCGGCAGTTGATTTTTTACTGAAAGCAGTGCTCTTTCTCCAGCTTTTCTTAGTAGGCGTAACCATTGAATCGTCAATGTGCACTAGAGGATTGGCAATAATAGCTTCTTGCTTTGTTTGTTGGAGTTTCTTTTCTTGCTCCACCTTTCGTTCTTGTCTGATTTTCTGTAATTCTGCCATTAGTAGAGCTGTCTCGTCTTCTGATTCGGAATCGGACTCAGACCCAGACCCGTCATTAGAAGCAGAATTGTCGGCGGCATCGTGAGAACTGGAGTTCACGAGAAGCAGTGTTTCTGAAAGCTCGTGCAACTCACTTGCTGGAGAAGATTCAATAGCTTGTACATGTGAAGAAGGCGCCTTCACAATTGGAGAATCTAGGGCCCTGGTGGAAGTTGCAGTGACATGCTTTGTACGTTTTGCAGATGAAGTATCGCCGGAAAGCTTGCCTTCACTTTGTAGCAATTGACGTTTCAATTCATTTATGTGCGATTGATCAACGTTATATTTCGTATCGGAACGTAACTTTAACGATGTTTGCTGTGGTAGAGCTCGTGAGTGACTAATGGAATCGGAAATCCCATTCGCCTTACCTCGTTTACTCTCTAAAGTCGGTCTATGATTGGTAGTCATGGAATACTGGGGTTACTGTTCTAACTACTATTCACTATCTGTCAACTCATCGCATGCGCACAGATACATAATCCATCACATTTACGCACGCGGTAGTAAGTAACAGAAAATACACAGGATATGGGTAAGGGACTACCATTCACTTACTTGGAAATAATAAGCCAATATTGATCCTATCCAAACTAGGAAGCGGTTCCATTGCCTGAAATATTATTTTCCATGGAACTAACGGCTGCAGTGTGTTCAAAATCCTTCGCCATCCAATTCCTGTACTTGCTCGTAAAATACGAAATGGTACACAATGAAACACTCCACCGAAGTGATGCTCTGTTCCATTTACTACAGTGCAATTATCACCTCCAATTACCAAGTGCTATCGCTCGTTACACTCACCCCAATACTATGGCGACACCCCACCTCACCCAATCAGCCACAATCAATCAATCTCTACTCCACTTCGGTCCCCATACTGCGGACCATCTCCACGAAACTTTATACCACGGACTTTTTTCAACCGATTGCAATCTACAGGCCAGAGATAACCCAACAGTAAACTGCTCATGTCCACCTCATTCACACAACCGGGGTAAGCACGATTCTTCCGTGGTAACAGCTCCACCAATCCAATTGGGTGCTTGTTTCCTTGTCGCTTGCATTTATTCAATTCCTCTTTCATCAATTCCGTCTATTTAACCTTTGTGCACTGCACCCAATGCCGTTTGCGGGCGCCCTCTATTCCGGCTACTACAACTTCAGTAGAATCATTACCATTAATACTACCATCACCATAAGGAACGATGTTTGTGTTCCCTGCCTTTGATTCCAATTACAAAACGCGGAAACGGACCTTTCGCTGTTGTCAGACTTGTCGAGTGAAGCGAGTGAAATGTGATATTTCCTCTACCAATTATGAGCTTGTAGGTTGCCTTAATTGTCAGAAGCACGGATGGAACTGTAATCTCATGAAGAATCGCCAGGAAGACGAAGTGTCGTCCGTGTTGTCTTCTACTGATTCTCTACCACAACCCATTTCTGAGTTTCCCTCGCCACTTCCTCCAACTAGGATCACTACTAGCTATTTGAAGTTGAACTACAATTTCAACTGTTCCAACAAAAACCGTGAAATCCTAACCTACTTGTACCATGGCCATCCCCGAGCCGTTATGGCACTACAAGACAGTAGATACCATGAGTCAGGGGTCTATGTCAGCAATTGGCCCACTGAGACCTCCTCCGGTGTTAAAAGTACGAATGATGATGTACACTATATCAAATCAAAGAAAGTATTTGATTTCCTTCGCTCTATAGATGCATTCACGTTATCCAGTGAGGAATACCCCATCAACCCTCAACAAACTACCGAGCTATTGAGGATCTACTTCTATAAACTAAACTCCATTTTCCCCATAGTTCTTGAAGACAAATTTTGGGAGGACTACTACAACAATAATGCTCAAAATTCAATGCTATATGCCATGGTATTGGTCATCCTGAGAGACAAGTTAGCCGAACCGATCTTGAGAGAGATCTTCTTACCACATTTCGGAGAACTTTCGCCAACACAATTTGCTCAAGAAATACAGAACTTCATGATGAGTCTTGAGTACAAATTACGACAGATAATACTAGTGCAGCCGGATTTAGGTGATGACGACAAATTCACCAAATTCATTGTTTCATTACTTTTATGCCATCATTATAATTTCGACTCACTAGGCAATGAAAGAAGCTCTCATGATTTGACCGATGCCATTAACTTGGCCGTTTCCTTGGGTATCCATATGAAATCATTTGGTGATATGAATCCGAGAATGGGAGAGTACACCACTCATCTTTGGTGGTGTTGTTATATATTTGATAGGTTAAATGGAATGGTGAATGCTCGGGGGTTTTTCATAAGAGCCGACGATTTCAACGTTGATTTGCCGTACAATTGTATAAATCTTTTAAAACTAGTGCAGTTAGCAAGAACCATCGAAAATATGATGGATGCCATTTATAAGCCATTCAACAGTAATACCATTATCTTGACCAAGAATCGGTACAAGATGTTTAATACCGAAGATTTCCAACGAATGGAGTTTGATTTATGTGATAAGGAAAGAGAGAACAAGTATTATTCCTATGATATTGTGAGTAGTCCAGATCAAAATTCTACAGTGCAATATGTGCTGAATACTATTCATTTCTTAACACGAATAGTGAATAATTGCGTCATCATGAAAGCTCAAAAAGCCAAATATGACGACTCATCGATCCCCAATTCCATACCAGAGAAAATAGCTACAAAATCTGCACTGAATATAATGTGGTATGTTTCACGAATGAAAGATGAGCAAATGATTAATATTCCGGTGTCTCCATGGGGTAATTCTATAGCAATGGCACTAGCATTGAAATTAAGAACGAGAAAGTACTTGTCGGATGAAGATCAGAGTGAGAAGATACTAATAGATTTTACTTGGGAAGACTCTATTAAATCTTTGGAGAGATTTGCTAGTACTTGGTGGATCATCGATGACATTTGCAAAATGTCCAGGGAATTCAACAACAAGATACTAAACAATACCCAATATGGGATAAAGAGAGTGCGCAGGAGTTCGCATCTCCCACCACTGAAACGGACGAAGGATGATTCGGTAACCCCTTTGGATGCGGTCAGAACTCTACAGCAAGCTACTCCAGATTCCAGCGAACAATACTCTTCGGGGTCAGTGCCTAACGTCTCGCCAATGCCTTTCAATATGGATATCAGTGAAATTCAATACGACAAATATTTTGAATCAATGCAAATTGACGTTTTTAATAACGATTTCTTTAAAGACGTTCCCATCAGTTAGAAATTACAGTTTTAGCAATAATAGGGATTATTAATTCTAATATACATATCATAATACACTATTTCTATACTACTCCTCGTCACTATGAATTTCATCTTCCCAGCCGGTTTCATCTTCATGTCTAGCTGGCATCAATTCACTCATTACTGGACCTCCCAACTCACTCAATAATGAAGAAACCTGCTCAACAAGTTCTGGGTCGGCAGACTCGACTGCATCACTATTTATCACTTTGTAACCTTGTGTCAATATGCTCTTAGCCTCGTTAATTTTACTTTTAATGTCGGCATTGGAAGATGACATTAATACAGATGGCTCCACATCTCGGTAATCTTCCACGGCGGGAGATTCTATATTGAAATATAATTGTTTGGCAGCAAATAAATGGGCCAACCCTTCGTAATAATAAGTGTCCAAGATGTTTTCGTCGATATCTTGAATATTGCTGGCAATGGTTGCGGCAATATCGTAAAGTTCTAGTTCGATAGCAAATCTCGATAAGGTCAATAACGGTTGCAAAAGCTCGATATATTCGATACCAACTTCAAACGCATCATGGTGCTCACTTGGATCGGAATTATCCTTGATGGTGTTAGCTGCTTGCTCCAATTCGACTTTCTTTTGTTGAAATAAACTCCACGATTGAAGTAAGGAGTCTCTAGCTTCGTCATTTCTTTGTTGAGAAATCCTAATGGAAGCCAATAAAGAAAGAGTCTCGGGGTTTTCACTATCCAACCCCATAGAATGCTCAATGAGCTCATTGCACTTGGATTCAGCTTCGGGTTCCATGCATAAGTCTGTCATCCAGATTTCAATTTGAGCAAAGATCCCTTGGTTCAATTTCTTCACTAAATAGCTTTTCAAAGCTTCGTTACTGGTGTATAACTTAGATAATTGTACAAGAGAAATATCGTCCTCTAATTGGTTTTGATGTAATAAGCTTAATTGACTAGTGAGCTTAACCAGAGCAACTTCAAGGCTATTCAACCCATCGACCCCTCCAATCATTTGTCCCAAATACAAAAACTTCTCTGTTCCCTTCTCTGCCTGAGGATCTAACATACATGCCTTCAATAAAACATCGTAAGCATTGCTTGAATCATTCTTCTCCAACAAACATTCACCATATATTTGCAAAAACTCAACATTCTCCTTATTTTTGTTATACTTTGGCGACAACAATTGCAATGCCGCCTCGCTCTGAGACGACTCCAACAACGCCCGGGCTTTCTCTATTAAATCAGTTGACATTACTAGTCTTTGGAAGAATAATTCGACTAACAAAAATTGTCAGAAAATTTGCGATGAGCTCTCGCTAATAAAATATTCCACTAACAAAAGATCTAATGTACTACGTCAGCGCTACCTTGTCTTCTCGCTATTTGGCAGTAGAATTTACCATTGTTCTGGTCACTGGCGGTGCTATGAGATTGTCTGAAAGATTTCAAGGTAAAGTCAAACAACACCAACCAACGCCAATGTTACTGCTGGAACAGACTATTGAGTTGAATAATGAATATGAGTTGCTACATTTGATCTACCACCGAAGTAAAAACCAGCACCGTCTCCTGGTTTGGTGGAAGTATCTCGATATACTTCATCGAAGAGTACGACAAGTGCTAAAATTGCAAATTGATATAGAAAGAATTGGTAATGGTTCTAGGCTGAGAAAGGGCAACAATGGGAGAAATAACAACCTGGACGGAGTCGGTATGAAACTAGATGCTATTCTGCACAAGAAGAAACAGATCAAGCATATTGGCCAATATCTAGTTGCAAAAATCTTTAAGAAAGCATACTATGAATTTAGTGGTATTATTACGTTAGGTCAATTTATCAATCTAGGATTTACCTTGGTTGGACTTGTGAGTAAGCTTTATAGTGTGATCAGTAAGATTGAAGGAATCAAGCCCATTCATGGGGGTATTATTTCCAACCATGTAGAGGCAGCAATGAAAACCAAGGGTGAAGAGATCGGTGAAGAAATGGGTGAAGAAATAGGTGAAGAAATTGCCATAAATCATGGGGAAAACGTAAAACCAGATATATTTGAAATGCTGGTTACTCAAGACGACAATAGGCGCGAGGAGAAGGTTGTTGAGTCATTGGGAAGCATCGATGAGATATTTGGCAAACCCAAGAAGGCGGAAAAGAAGAAGAAGAAGAAAAAGGAAAAGAAAAAGAATGAAATGGACGATATCTTTGGATTCTAAATTTGGAATTGTCCTTAGCTCGTTTCTTTTACGGTTGGTTGACAGCAACGTTTACTACTTTTTGAGTTTAGGTTCAAACTCAGCAGCTGGAACGCTAATCTTCAGCTAATTAATTCATTGATGATAATTTAACTATTGTATTTGTCTACGCTTTTACAATGCGATCGATATACTCCAATTATTACAATCTTATTTCCATATATCCTTTATAATAACTAAGTAAACATAAACACGTTAAAGCAAGCAAAATCATTTTATAAATAAATATAACCCATAATAATCAAACCACCGATTTACATACCAATATTGAATTTGAAATGCAAATTTTACATTTTTCTTCGGTCGTATCACTAGACCTTGCTCTATATATCATTAATTCATAAGTAGGTTCTTCTATGAGAATCATCTCATATTGAACCTCAACCGCCAACTAAATAGAATAATATTCGTATCAGAATTGATTCTTCGTTGCTATCCCAGTCGAAGGTACTTCGCGACTTCTTTCAAATGTATATCGTAAACATTCGAGATTATCCATCAGTCGCATAAATACTAATCGACCTGGGTGTCCAATTTTTCTATTCTGGCAGTCATTTTCCCATTTCCTTCATTGAACTGGCTCGATATGGTTCAATCTATTATTCCAAGAAAAATTCAATTGATCTGTATCTAAACAAAATTCGTCATCGTAATCATAAGTTGGATTATTGATTATATTGACATGGTTAGAACTATGCATTAAATGGTTATCATGACTTATTTGGGCGGGATGATTCATATTGATATTGGAATTTTGGCTGTGGGCACTCATTCTGGTATGATTTATTTGATTCACAAGGTTATTATTGGTTTGTTTAAAATGATTTGGTGAAGTTGAAACAGGGATGGAAGAACTTATACTTATTGGTGAATTACGATAATCGTAAATGGTTGGGTTGGAAACATCAGAATTTGGAGTTTCATAATTTTGATCAAAAGGAACTGATGCTGATGGCAAATTACGCTGACTAAAAGGCATAGAAACGTAACTGTGCATGTCATTGTTAATCATTTCCTGGTTAATGGCTTCATTTGGCATTAGCAAGTCTTGCACAGATTGGCCATGTTTTAATTGACGCTTCATTCTATTCTTAATTCTTGATTTCCCTTTGAATCCAATGGGTAAAAATTTACACTCTCCACCTTCAACATGTAATTCACACCAAATTTCAGCATTTGGAAAGAATTCCCCACACATAGAACAATTACCCAGAGAATTAACTCTATCTTTTGTCTTGGTGCCTTTTGGATACTTAAAATGTCTGGATTTTAAATGTGTCTTGTAGGTATCTCTACGAGAAAAACCTCCATTAGGATGGCATTTATGGGTGATATTGTTATCATCAATATAGATGGAGAATTGATGGAAAGGACAAGAATAAGCCTTTCTTGTTGCGTGCTTTTTGATGTGTCTTGTAAGGTATCCTCTCATTTTAAAGGTAGCTTCACAGTGAGGGCATTGATGAAGTTTATTGGAATCTTTGGAATTTGGGGAATCACCTTCACCTTCGCCTTCATCTAATTCATGGTCTCCGTCACCAGGAGTGAATGGGGGAGATGAATGAGTAGTTGGAGGCGATAATTGTTTTTCGTGCTTTCCGTCGGAAAGGATGGATTCCATATTTGACGACGAGTGGGAAACTGTTGGAGACAAATCATCCACTGATGAATTATTGGGTCTTAATTTAAACGCATCCAACTCTTCCCCGGCAACAAATTCTTCCGAAAATTTCCATTCGAATTTACCTTGTTCATTTTTAACGGGTAAATAGGATGAGGTAATACCTGAAGAGCACAACTTTAAATCGTGAAAAAATGGTTGCGAGGAAATGGTTGGAAACAAATTTGCTGATGTATTCAGTTGAAAATGATGTTCAACAGATACTTCGGAAAAGTGTCTTGGGATGGTTGACATGGAAGGAATTGTGGTATCTTGGCTTGCGGTTTGTGACATCTGATGGACATCACCACTACTAGCATTACCAAGAGGTTCGCTCGATTTACTCCCAGTTTCGTTACATTCGGAATGTACTTCTCGTTTGTCATGTTGCAAGTTTGCCAATTTGTCATCAGTTTTGTATAACGATGGCGGGATTATAACCATGCTGATATAATACCAGATAGTTACCAACACTTGGTACAACGTTTCAACCACACTTCTCCTAGCTATAGCAAGCTTCTGGCCAACAACATTTCTTGTCGTGGCGGTAAAATGAGACATATTCGTAATCGGTAAAAAAAAAATATTTGAAGCAGTAGCGCTTAACAAAATAGGTACAATAACAACGTATATAGATATGAGTACACGATAATCTACTTTAATACGACTTTTTCCCTTTTGTTGGACTTAGAACTTTGTTTAATCTTGAAATCCTCAACTTTATGGTTGTTAAAATTTTTAAAAAAGAGAAACTGGTGCGCGCACGAAAAGGTCAAATATCTCCGGTTTAGTAACGCGGAGTATGAAGGACTGGATCGGGAAAATATGCAAATAGTACCCTTCCCCCACTGCTTGTAGTGGAGGGGAGTTGTTACAGGTTTAACTAGTACGTTTTGCAATTTAATGCATGGGTTTTACCATAGTCCGTTAATGATGCGGGCAGTTGATAACTTCCGTGATGCGAAAATCCATCATCGAAGTTTGTGGTCGTGTGCCATATCAATCTTGTACTAATTGAACTTTCTCTTGGCGAGAAAGGGTAGGCTAACCGTGGATGGTGGCGGAGGAAACTGGTGGCGAGGCGATAATGAGTCGCAGTAGTGGAGGTCTTGGTGGCTACAAGCTGGAACACACTTGGCACTTTAGGAACGGAACCTGAACCTGTGCAACCTCAGTACGCCCAGCAAGGGGGTCATTGCTGATGTGTGGTGTAAGCAACAGTAAAAGTGAGCTGGAATGAATCAGGTACGCCTAGTGAATCCTGTGAAGCAGGCAGAGGTGAGATTGCTACAATGAGCATCTATCGTGAGATTGACCGGGTGGAAATGCATCTTTTGGCACAATGTTGTGGTAATCGTATGCCACGTTGGTATATTATCGTCTACGTCGTTCACCGATGCTAATTACTTGTTTCTCCTTGTTTTCACTCTGGTCTTTACTCTGGTAGGATCTACAATGTGGAGTATGTTTATTTATGGTAGCGCCGTGTTTTGATATAAAGCTTCATTATGAATCAGGAGGATACCAAATTCTCATTAGAGCATTCAGTTGATGGCAAGAGTAGGTCAATTTGATATGGAACTAAATATTCTTGTGGAACGTTATGGCGGTGTTTTTGTCCCATGTAGATATGGAAAAAACATGAAGTTCAACAAAGATTCCTCGAGCACCGCCTCAATCCCCTGGAATTTATCTTCGTACAGCTTGTTTATGTCTGCCCCAATATTGCAAGCGCAATTGTAGCCATATTGGGCTTAATCTGGGTCGTATAACATAATTCTGCTTTGGCCATTTACTACAGGAGTGGGTGAAATTCAATGCAGTCTTAATATGGGGTTAGAGAGCAATGTTATGGTGTTTAGTTACTCCACATACCAACTAATATACCCAAACTATTATAGCCAAACTAATATAACATCGAACTAGTTTTGAAAAAGATAATGATTCATGACTTTAGGTGCAATTTCTTCAACAAGCATGGTAGTATCGTAAATACCTCCAATTTGGATGCAAAAACTGCAATACACCTCTCAATCTCTTCATCGAAATTTCGATATCCAAATCAAAATTGGCGTGTATAAGATCATCCAATGATTTCTTATTTCTCCAATGGTATCACTAGTAAAAAACCATATCCATCAAATCCATTTGATACTTTTGCCTGATGATGTCATCGCATCGCAATGCAAGCAGATGATGAACCATTTGCTACGAATTGGTCATCTGCAATTAATAGATCCAGTTCCATGGTAGCATATACTTTACACTAATGCTACGTCGCCACTTGCTTGATTCCTACTCCAGGATCTTAACTTTGTATACATTTTTAGCCGTCTTCGATAAGCCGTTAGATTACGATTAGCTCACGAGACTTCTCATACAGAAAAAAAAGTTTAGTCCGATGCCTAAAGTCGATGGAGTGAAATCAATCAGATATAAAGGTAAATCATGAGTTTGGATCTTGAAAGTTTCACTCATAAATCCATATCTAAGGTGGATGGAAACTATTGGTTTTTAGAGAGATCAGCTCAAGCTTTCCCTGGTCAAGCATTTGGATTGCAAATAGAGCAAATCCTTTACTATGGTAAATCACCATTTCAAGATATATTGATATTTAAATCCACAAGCTTTGGTAATGTGTTGGTATTGAATGGTATAATTCAATGTACGGAGAAGGATGAATTTGCTTACCAAGAATTAATTACTCATTTACCCGTTATGTCCCATCCTAACCCCAAATCAGTGTTAGTTATTGGAGGTGGTGATTGTGGAGTAATTAGAGAATTAATTAAACACGTTAATGACGATACCGTAGCCGAAGTTACGATGGTGGAAATCGACAAATTAGTCATAGAATTGTCTGCCAAATATTTACCTAATATGGCCAAGTACCACAACCATCCCAAATTAAATTTAATCATAGATGATGGATTTAAATTTTTGAAAGAAACTACTAAACGATTCGATATCATTATCACCGATTCATCCGATCCCGAAGGACCTGCGGAAGAATTTTTTCAAATCAACTATTTCAAACTATTGTTAAATGCCTTAGAGTTGAAAAATGGTATTGTTATCATGCAATCCAGTGAGAATATATGGTTAAATATTGACTATCTTAAACTGTTGTTGAACAAAGCTAATAAAGTGTTCAACAATGTACAATACAGTCAGTGTTATATGCCAAGTTATACATCGGGTTCTTTAGGTCTCGTCATTGCAACACAAAATGTCGATTATGATTTGACCAACCCACTTCGAAAGTTCTCCCAGGAAAAAGAAGACGAACTATTCAAGTACTACAATAAACAAGTTCATGCTTCTTCGTTTGTCTTACCGACCTGGGCTAAAAACATCTTAAATTAACCTCATACATAATACCATAGAAATATAGAGTTTGTACATTATCTAATAACAACGGCGCTACCGTGTTCAGCTATTGAAAGGTTCCACTGTAGTTTCCTCGTATTTCCAATTAAAACCCCTCATCGTCACCGAATACGTCCCTCGCTCTTCTACATCCGTAAGTGCCAACGACACCTACTTAACACCTCATACTCACCTCCCGTACCATTGCATCCATTCACATTCACCTACACCAACTGGTAATACTTCGCCTTGCAGTACCTTTACCACTCCTCTGTGTGTGTCTTTACCAAAACTACCGCCAGTCTCGCTGGCTACTCCCGCTTTCGGCCACTAGTCCAAAAAAAAACATCATCATGAAAAATGAGGTTTTTTTGGTATCCACTACTAATAAATCCAAACAAAAGTTCATAGAAAGCTATTTATTGGTTTTATTACACTACTACCATAACACGACCAACCTCTCTAGTAAAACCAAGTTATCATGTCAAATAGTCATCAATCGGATGAGTTTGCTTCCAATATTGATGATCAATTGTTGAATGTGGTCAAGCAAGAAGGGGTTCATATCCACCAAGACTTGGAATCTCGCGTCAAGTTGGAACAGATTGCTCATGCTGCTTCATTGAATGAAGTGTCGCAGCAACAATTATCAGGACAATCGTCGCAACTTCCAGCTTCCAGTAATCAATCGGGGCAGCATCTCCAGCATCAACACCACCAACATCAACAGCATCAAAGCCATCTGCATCAACACCAACATCAGCAACAACACCAGCAGCTGTCGCTGCAGTCGCTGATTCTTACTCAAGATTCGCAGCACCACTTGAACCAACAGGTGGAATTCAAAAAATACCAACATTTGCACAATTCTCAACTACACCAACCACAATTGCCGGACCATTTGCACCACTATAATCAACAAGATTTGGATTCGGAATACAATATCCAAATCCCGGAACCGATTATCGATGCTAAATCAAAGATTTATCCTGTCACGGAAAATACCATTACTGCCGAAGGGAATTTGATTACTAGACCTTATCCGGAGCAAATCTTTTCCAATCGAGAAAATTTGAATGATTTCATTCAAGAATTTGCGCGAGACAATGGGTTTGGAGTTGTTATTGCGCATTCTAACAAAAAAGCCATTTACTATACCTGTGAGTTAGGTGGTAGATATAGGCATAAGAAATCGAAAAAAGATATCGATGAATCCCGCCAAGTTGATGTTGGCAATGGATATTTGTTAGATCCCTCTACGAAAACCAAAAAATTAAGATGCCCATTTGCCATGACTGCTAGTTTCAAAAAATCCACCGGTGTTTGGACATTAAGAACTACTTGTAACGAACATAATCATCCTCAATTGGATCCTCTAAGTAATCATCCCATGTTACGTAAACGTAGTGATGAATTAAACTTGTTGATTCTTGAGTTATATAAAGTGGGTACTAAACCTTCTCACATTGAATCGAAAATAAAAGAAGATTTCCCAGACGTTTTAATTAAACGTGAAGATATTTACAATGAGATTAGGGGTTATAAGAGAAAAATAAAGAAACAGACTCAAAAATTCAGTTATCACAATTCTAGGGTTAATTCCTATAAAAAGAGAATTGGCAGTCAAAATGATGCTGTAGCAGCTGCCGCTGCTGCAGCATTCTTGGAATCAAATGAAGAAGATCCTCAAGATCTTCATTATCAACTTCATCAGTCACAGCAGCAGCAACAGCAACAACAAGAAGAATTTCAAAGACAATACGCTGAAGTTACTGCCCAACAACATCAATTGGAGGAACAGCAATATCAACAATTCCAACAATACCAACAAGATCATTTAAACGATGATTCCACCGCTGCTGCTGCCATTGCTGCTGTAGCTAATGCCCAACAAACTCATCACCAGCAAGATCCCGAATTGAACATGGATAATATTGATAGTAGACTCGTTGGTGAGTAGTTTTTTATGACTTATTTGGATTTTTTGTTTGTATTACTTCTGTTGAATATTTTTATTCTGTGTAAATTAAATATATGATTTTGTTCTATATATAACAACTACATGTCCTATTCGTTACTACCTTTTATCCTTCCCGTTTGACTTTACCTGTCACAATTTTTATCTTCATGGTAAACCATCTCCAATGCCTACAATAATGAACTCACATACCCTTAAGAATCGATATAGCTTCAATCCTCTGCTCAAATAGTTTAACCAATTCGCCAACATTCCTGGCTACACCTGCTCTTGCGGGTACTAAATCATTCACCTGTTCCACTCGGCTCTTCATAGGAACCTTGCTCTTTTGAAGTGGGAACTGAATAGAAATATTAGTAATATCATTCAATTTATCTTTTCCAGCAGATTTATTATTGAGGTTGAGTTTGGCATTGCCTAGAGTCCGTTCTTCCTTTTTGTAGCCAACTGGATCTACCTTTTCTTCCGAAATTGTTTTCGAGCTAAACTCCGGTTTGCCGTCAAGATAGACTGTATCAAGAGATTTGGCAATACTAGTGATCTCGTCCTCACTGATAGATTCCTTGCGGGTACTAGATGATATGGACCTAGTATTTTCCATGGTAGAACTATAACTTGTTATCGAAGAAAAAGACTCGAAACCTTCTCTTGAGAACTGGGAATCATGTCTGGGGAACCCACTAGATTCTTCTTCATCCACCTCTTCGATTGTGATATCGTGGTTGAAGTACAGATCATCGACATCGGATTTGCCGTGAATAATCTCTTCGACCAAAGGATACGAATATATTTTCGAAATATGCTTCCAATTATCAATGGTATTCTTAACAAATCGATTGACTATGAATATGTTATCATTCCTGGAAGACACAATTTCCTGAGATAAGCAATGGCCCATACTTCTGGCTAGGGTTACGGGAGTATGATTGGTATCACTATGGATGATTTTGTCGAAGAGGGTAAACAATTGATACAATAGTTGGTCGTAGCCAAATCCAGTTGATTTATGATATTGTATCAAGCTGGAGAATGTGGAATGAATGTATGTTAGATCGTCATTCATCGGGAGTTGTAGGAGGTCTACTGAAATCATTGGAAAGGGCAACTCACCAAGCATTCTCTTGAACACCGACGTAATACACGAAAAATCCCAATCGTTGATCCAGAAAAGTTGGTTTCTTTGAATGCAATTGAAAAGAATGTCAGTGCTTGCCTTATTCCCCGGTTTATGAAATATCATTGGTGTTTTTGTGCAAGTGATATCAATGATATTAAATATTTGATAAAAATGATGGAAGAACAACGGATGACTAGAAGCATTGATCTTTGTCAATGGATTTATTAATGGTGAAAACCTCATGGATAGCTGTAGAGGCTCTATTTGCAAGTCATGCTTGTAAACATTTAAAGAAATCTTCAACTTTGTTATATCAAGATAATTTGAAAGCATTGATAACGAATTGCAAGTTATTAAATTTTGTTCGTGATTCTTGTAGAGATCCATTAGCGACATGATATTTGTCAGAGCCATATCCATCATTTGGTTGAATTTGATGGTGGAATAATAATTCAATAAGATTTGTTGAAAACTCTTTAGGAACCAAGAATCATGAACGGTGATAATTTTCAGTAGATTTTGATTATGATTATTTGAAATGAATAATTTCATAAATTTCAAGCCGTGTACCCAGTTGATCTTGTTCAATCCACAGCTGAACATGATCAAAACATAGTCTGTTGCTGGTAATCTAGTCATTAAGGTGGGTAAGAACTCATCGTAGTTGATTAAATCGGTAGGAGGTAAAAAAGACGTATCCAAGATATAAATTGGTGAATTCAATACGGGATCCAACACATCGGTTTTATAGAAGATCCGCTCCATTTTAGTAACTTGAACTTTGCGATGAAGTGAATGGTATTAAGAATGGTTCCTTGTAGTTGTTTCTGGTTGAATACGATCAAATGAGGACAACTGTGCGTATTTTTGAAGGAAATCTTGCAGATCAATGAAATTTCTGGAGGAACTCACTCTTGAACGATTGTATCTCAGTTTGCTGCAACGGACCCTGGTTCGATGTGATTAGGAGCAATACTTGTGTAAAATACTAGTTTGAAAATCTCATCCAAATTGGGCAAGAATGTCAACTTGCGAAATCACGTGCGAGATCTTTACAGGAAATGGCGTCGTCGTGTATGGGGCCAATCGTGTTAATAATTTAATCAATTCTCACTTCTAGTCCCTTGATGCATATTGAACGTAATGGCGCTACCATCTAATTATGGAACAAGTAAAGTAAGCAATTGGATGGAGTGGTTCTGGTAGCTAGTTGTAGGTGTGTGGAAGTTGAGTTAGGGACTAGATTGCTGAAGTAGTAAGTGTATTTGAGTTCGGCATAAAGCACTCTTGTTCATTTGATTGAGCTACAAACTGTACACTAAATGTATGCCGTTCAGAAGCCCTAGCGGTAATAAAATTTCCACATTATGGGTGTGTTTGTAGTTTACTTCGAGTATCAGTTACTCGGCCCCTCTAGTCTCGAGTTCATGTTCTTGTGCTGAAAACGGGCATTTCCACTGTGAACTGTCTGTATTTGTTGTACAGGTTCCAATTACAACAATGCATCCATCTCAATTACCTTTACATTCACCTTTACATTTATTTTTCTATTGACCTTCAACCTATTTGCTTGCCTACCCCTTGTATCTACTGTAAGTAGCTACTGTGTTAGCTTTCGTTTCTCTAATATCACTTCTTTACTTTGAACCGCAGAAATCGTCAATTGCCCGTAATTACCCTCGAATATATCCTAAAATCCCCGTGACCAATTCCGACTAAGACGTAACCAAATCTTCAACATTTGCCATCCATAAAACTACCAAGTGGTTTTCATAGTATTTCATAGCAGAACCAGGGGAAAAATGCCTCCAGTGAAAGACCAACCAGAACAGGTGAAGGAGGAAGCGCCTAAAAAACAACCGCCAAAAGAAGAGGAATTGTCTGAAGAAGATCAACAATTGAAGGATGAATTGGAATTATTAGTGGAAAGATTACAAGATTCTACCCAGGACGGAAGCGAATATCCAGGGTATTTAGCCAAGCTAAAGGGCCACATCAAGGAGTCTACTACCTCCATGACTGCTGTACCAAAACCTCTAAAGTTCTTACGTCCATTTTATCCTGGGTTGACTGAGTTATATGAATCTTGGAAAGAGAAATACTCTGGCGAATTGTTGATCCAATTGGCCGACATTTTATCGGTGTTGGCTACGACCTATTCCGATGAAGGTAATAAAGGATCTCTTAAGTATCGTCTTTTATCCTCGTCCGATTCAATCACCGATTGGGGCCATGAATATATGAGACACTTGGCGCTCGAGTTGGGAGAATCTTACCAGGAATACTTGGGCACTGAAGATGACTATATTAACAGCTTGGTTCAATTGGCACTTAAGATTGTGCCATTCTTCTTAAAACACAACGCCGAAGCCGACGCCGTCGACCTTTTATTGGAAATTGAACAGATTGACAAATTACCGGAGTTTGTCGACGACAACACTTACGCCAGAGTTTGTCTTTATATGGTTAGTTGTGTGCCATTGTTGGCACCTCCTGATGATTCGTCATTCTTACATACTGCTTTCACTATCTATTTAAATCATTCTCGCTTAACGCAAGCGTTGATTTTGGCGATTAAATTAGATGACGAAAACTTAATTAAACAAGTGTTTTTATCTACAGATGACGAACTTATTCATAAACAATTAGGTTTCATTTTATCCCAACAGAATAACTCTTTCAAATATCCCGGTGATAATCAAGATGTTCAAGATACCATTGGTAATGTCAAATTGCATGAATATTTTGCCTATTTAATTAAAGAATTGAACTTATTAGATCCTAAAGTTCCCGAAGATATCTATAAATCACATCTTGAAAATGCCAAATTCGGGTTAGCCAGTAGTGGTTCTATTGACTCGGCTAAGCAAAATTTGGCAGCAGCTTTTGTTAATACTTTCATTAATTTAGGTTTTGCCGCAGATAAATTAATTCAAACCGATGAAGACAATAAATCTTGGATCTACAAAACTAAAGGTTCGGGTATGGTGTCTACCACTGCTTCATTGGGTTCGTTGCACCAATGGAATATTAATGATGGGTTACAAGTATTGGATAAATATACTTATTCTTCCGAAACTGAAATCAAAGCAGGAGCATTATTGGGTACCGGTATTGTTTCAGCTAATGTTCACGATGATGTGGATGCGGCATTGGCATTGTTACAAGAATATGTAACCGATCCAGACAGTTTGGTGCAATCATCTGCTGTTAATGGTTTAGGGATAGCCTTTGCCGGATCTGCAAACGAAGAAGTTTTAGGGTTGTTATTGCCTCTTATTTCTGATTTGGATATTTCCTTGGAAATCTCTTCTTTAGCAGCATTGGCTTTGGGTCATGTTTTTGTTGGTACTTGTCACGGTGATGTCACATCCACTATTTTACAAACTTTGCTTGAAAGAGATTTCACCCAATTGACCAATAAATATATCAAATTTATGAGTCTTGGGTTGGGTTTATTGTATATTGGTAAAACGGAACAAGTTGAAGATGTGCTTCAAACAATTGATGCCATTGAACATCCAATTAGTAAAACATTGAAAGTGTTGGTTAATATCTGTGCCTATGCTGGAACTGGTAACGTTTTACAAATCCAATCCTTGTTACAAATGTGTACTGCCAAACCAAAAGATGAAGCTGCCGAAGAAGCCAATTTGGCCAAGAGTGAAGAGGAACAAAAAGAAGGTGAAGAAGAAGTAAAGGATGAAAAGAAAGAGGAAGACGTCGTAATGGAAGACACCGAAGTAGAAGCAAAGGAAGAAAAGAAGGAAGAAAAAGTTGAAGAAAAAGATAAGGAGGAAAAGGATGACGATGAAGAGGAAGAGGAAGAAGAGTTGTACCAAGGTATTGCAGTTCTTGGGTTAGCTCTTATCGCCATGGGTGAAGATATCGGACAAGATATGTCGTTACGTCATTTCTCTCATTTGATGCATTATGGTAATTCTTTAATTCGTAGAGCCGTTCCATTAGCTATGGGTTTGGTTTCCACTTCAAACCCTCAAATGAAAGTATTTGATACTTTATCAAGGTACTCCCACGATCCAGATTTAGAAGTGGCCCAGAATTCTATTTATGCTATGGGTTTAGTTGGTGCTGGTACAAATAATGCTAGATTAGCTCAGTTATTAAGACAATTAGCATCTTACTATATCAAATCTCAAGATACTTTGTTTATGGTTAGAATTGCGCAAGGTATATTACACCTTGGTAAAGGTACTTTAACCTTGTCTCCGTTCAATATTGAAAGATCAATTATATCGAAAGTAGCCCTTGCTTCAATTTTGACTGTGTCAGTGGCGTTATTAGATCCAAAAGTATTCATCTTGAGTGATTCCACCTATGAAACCACCCATCAATTATTATATTACTTAACCCCAGCCATAAAACCAAGAATGTTGATTACTGTTGATGAAGAGCAAAACCCAATTAAAGTCAATGTTAGAGTGGGTCAAGCCGTGGACGTTGTTGGACAAGCAGGTAAGCCAAAAACCATCACTGGTTGGGTGACTCAATCTACACCAGTTTTATTAAATTACGGTGAAAGAGCTGAATTAGAAAACACCGATGAATGGATTAGTTTGAGTCATTCTTTAGAAGGTATTGTCATCTTGAAGAAGAATCCAGAATACATGGAAGTTGACAATTGAACTGTTGAATTCGCTAATTCATATTGTAATTTTAGAATTATCTATCTAGCTAGATATAGCAATCATATATCAAAAATAATGAACTTAACTTGCCATAATTGTAGCTCAGTAATGAAAATCCACACATAAACATTGCTAATGGTGTAATCTATAGTTAAACTACGAAACAAAGTTTAAAATACGTAAAAAGTCAATCTTATTTAGAAATATCTATTATGGAATATACACATTATATTTTGGATGAAATGAAGAGGATGATTGAAAGGATAACTTGGCGAAAATTGATGGAAATGGTTAGAAACGAGCTTATTTAAATTCTCCTGCTTTTGTTGCCATTAATAATCCAACAATTAATCCGAATAACCCTAAAACAGACCCGAAGATTTCCACAACTAAGATTTTCACGAATAGCGAAGAATCGGCGGCATCAGAAATAGCTGCGGTGGAACCAGTTACTCCAACAGCTACACCACAAATCAAGTTGGAAATCCCCACAGTTATACCGGCCCAAAACAACGAGTAGCCAGTATACAAGTTTTCCTTGGTGAAAAGGTCAATTTGAGAAACATTGGTCAATTTGGAAGAAAACACAATTGACATGATCAAGCCATAGATAGCAACAACTTCACAAAAAATAATCGAGATCAAATTCTTGGTGGTGATTCTGGGAGCCTTGACCCCAGCACCTATAATGGAAGATCCAGTGATAAAGATCCCCCAAGCAGCGCCAATTACTGAGAAGCCAATACAACAAGAAATCCCAAGGGTAGCCCAAAGATATGGCGAAGTAGACTGTAAGAAATCACCAACATTGAACGACTCTCCCGAGCCATTAAACAACATGTACCCACCCACCGTAAGGAGAGATGCAACTACAACCGCTTTACTCACTGACATCCTTAGTTTGTGTATCAATGTTCTCCGATGATAAAGTTAATCTTAAAATGAATTAATTGCCCATAGTTGTGAGGAGTGAATATAGCAAGGGGCTGTATGCCGGCGGTTCCAAACTAAGGTACGGTAGATTGAAACGAATAGTGATAATATAGATGAGTTTGTACAGTTTTGAGGTTTTAGGGAGTGAGTTTGGGGAACTTGGTTCTAGGATTTCGTTTTTATGGACTTTTTTGGTGGATTTTTTATAAAATTTTAGTGGCTCAAAACACTCTTTACTCTCAGAAACACTCTCCAAGTAAGAGAACTTAATTTGTGGGATTAACCAGTGATGGACTGAAATTAAATGCTGTTAGTATACAGTTCGTAAGCCTGTAGTGTTGAGATTTCTATTACTTTCTCTAATTTCAAGGAGAAAAGAAGTTTTATAACATTCAGATTGGTAAATAGACCACTTTTTTGAATAATTAAACAAAATATGATAAATTGTAATCTTTTGATATGGCCATCAATAACTAACCTTAAAGTAATACAATGATGAATAAGAATATGTCAACTAGTGAGTAATCTTGAAAAAAGGACTGCGAGGGTGGATAAAGTAACAGTACCATCCTACTGCTACTGTAAATATCTACAAAACTAGTCTCTCACGAGTTAGGCAACTTGTCCGAGTGGTTAAGGAGAAAGATTAGAAATCTTTTGGGCTTTGCCCGCGCAGGTTCGAATCCTGCAGTTGTCGACATATTTTTCATATTCACTTATCTTTATTCCTATTCAACAGAACTGATAACAACATACTTATAGATTCAAGGAAAAACAATATCCATACTGCTGTACTTGTAGTCTCACCGTTCTAGTTGATGAAATTCCTTTTTTTGAAAATTATCCTTATCAGTGAACCACAGTTTATTACCAATCAATTTCCAACAATATCTAAAATAATCACTTCATAGTAGAGAATGGCGACGTCTGAGTTGTTTTACATTCAAGACTTGGGAAAACTGGCTCAATTGACCACACTCACCGATTCGTACCAATTGGAATTGGTTTCCCGTGATTCCAATACTACCGATGTAACTGTTTCTCAACCCCCAATTTACTTGCTCGATGAAATCATTATTATTGATTCTGTGAAATCAGGTACGGGCAGAAATGCAAATAAGTCCATTTACAATTCAATTCTTGCTCCATTATTCAAACTATTTGCTATCAAATATCAGTACTTTGCCGCAACTTCTTCCACTTCAATAGCAGAATGGTCCCAGAACTTAGCTGGTGGAAATAATTATACTATCATATTCATTAGTGGAGATACCTCTATTAATGAGTTCATCAATAATTTACCTTTAGTTGACAGCCATACCTCCAATATAAACATCTTTCCTATCCCTGCTGGTACTGGAAATTCGCTAGCCCTTTCTTTGGATTTACTAGATATTTCGAGTTGTATAAGAACGTTGTTCTCGGGGGTCAAGGACAATCTTAATTTGTATCTGGCCAGATTACCCCCAGGCTCTTATTATCTACATGAAGATAAAAGAGTCCCTATAACTAAACCAATTAACTTCTTAGTGGTATTTAGTTGGGGGTTTCACGCTTCATTGGTGGCAGACAGTGATACAGCTGAATTAAGAAAGTTTGGTGTTGAACGATTCCAAATAGCTGCGAAAGAGAACTTATCTCGGGAGCAGATATACCCTGGAAATTATAAAATTGATCAACTGGAATACCAAGGACCGTTTTCTTACTGGGTGGTAACTCCATCTACAAAGTTTGAAGCAACATTTGTTATCCTGCCAGAAGGTAATGTTTTGGACCCTAGCTTATATGTGGTGTCGTTTAATACCGATTGTGATATTATGGAAGTCATGACACAGGTTTACGATAATGGAGCTCACATCAACAACCCCAAAGTATCTTACAAAAAGATTTTAGATTCAATTACTTTGAACACTACTACGGAAGACTTTTTACAACGAAGATTTTGTATTGATGGTGCTATCGCTGCATTGCCAGATTCAAAACATGAACAATCAATTGAAGTAAAGGTTTTGGGTAATACTTATAATAACTGGTCTTTTTATGTTATACATTAATGAAAATATTTGCTAATACTATAGTTCAAATACAATATACAAGTACTCTGGTAAGTTCCCTGGTCCACAACCTCAAATCCACCGTTCTGACCGGTAATATAAATAACCAATACTACTACTAGTTATCAAGCACAAGCCTGCCATAAATGCATAACATCCGGAAATGGTCATACTACTTTCCATCCGAGAAAGTACTGCAATAAATAAAGCTGCTGTCCAGCATCTAGCTAGATTTACACAAGAACTAGAGCTGGAAGATTGTAAGGGGAAGAGATCAATGAGAACTGTTGTCGAAATAGTAACATAAATCATGGCTCCCATAGATATAATACAAGACCCGATTAAAACGATGGCAACATTACTGTGATATTGAATTGCAAATCCAACCATCAAAGACCCAAAGAAACATAATAATGTAGGTAAAATAGCAACAACCAACCTTGCCCTAAAAATATTGAATTTAATGTCATTTCCTTGTTGCTTTTGTATTAAAAAGGAATTATAATGTGTCTTGTAAGACCAGTCCAATAACTTTCCTATTGATATTGTACCAACTAACCCACCAATTCCACTAGGAATATAAGCAATAGCAATTTTTGTGGTAGAATAATTGTATGACTTGGACAACGAAGTAGACAACGTAGTAAGCATCATTAGCCAAAGAGCATAACAAATGGAAGCCGGTAATAATGTTAGAAACACCGGAACACTTTTTAGAATTTTGAAAGGAGTAAATATTGTAAATTGCTTTGGCTGGATTAAACTGGTATTAATTTTACCAAGAGGTAAGGTTCTCTTGGAAAATGTAGGTAATGCTAATATTGGAGCTGTTGAAATTAATTGAAACTTCCTAGGTAATATGGAACCATTTCCCACAATCGTTCTACTTGTTTCTGGTAAAAAGATCCAAACGAAAATGAAAGTAACCCCAGCTGCGATTGCCAAAAACCAAAATATGCCTCTCCATCCGAAACCAGTTGAAATCAACCCTCCAATTAAAGCACCAAATGCTTGGCCCAACAATGATAACCCAGTACAAATGCCGATATAAGACGCTCTATCAGCTTTTAAGGTGATATCACTAGCAATACCAGACCCAATGGAAATAGTGGAAGCAATACCGAACGCTTGCAAAGAACGCAAAAGGATCAATCCCACGAAGGAATCATTTACCGCTAATCCTATGTTTGCAAGCATATAAATAAACAAACATATCAATATAATTAATCTTCTTCCGAATCTATCGGCAAAAGTCGAAAACAACGCAGGCGAAACTCCTTGGAAGATGGAGTAAACTACCACAGTGATATTGATACTTTCTTCCGAAACAGAAAAATACGATTCCAATTGAGGTAAAACTGGTAAATATATTGGACTGGAAATTGTTGACCAAAACCCACACAATCCGGCTAGAAGTACGATAAGGTATTTCTCTCTACTAGTAAAAATAGACCTAGCTACTTCATTTTGTAGATCGTATGATTCGTTTCTCACCTCATTCAACTGAATATCAGAGGCCCACCTTGGCTGATCAATATCGTCATCCGCAAATTCACTAATAGCCACAGATCTTCTCCGATTTATTCTAGAAACAAACCCAGATCCATCAACTGGAGATGAAGACTCTACTGAAGTCATGGCAATTTCATCTGCCATAGAACTGGATACAATACTCTCCAGTATTGACATTACTACTGGAAAGAAGATAAATTATCACACTCGTTTTGCAACCTCGGAAAACAATTTTTTATTCCTCCTCCTTACATTTGCAACCAAGCGCCGCATATTTGACAGGCTACTTCAAACCCCATGCTATCAGTGTATTCAAATATAATTTTAATCGGTGCCTAGAAAGGAAAGCATACCCTGAACAAGGTTGCCGATATTCTATAAGTTCCAGCAACTTTTGAAAAGTATGAAGTAGGTATTTAGGGTTCTATATTTTTGCAGCCATTTTATCTGAAACTATCAGAAAACGAAGCAACATTGGGCTATATGAAAGAAGTGAAGATTAGAGATTACAACGGCATATGATATATTTTCTACGTTTTCGAGGAAACATTGTAGCTCGTCTCTCTTGAAATTTGGATAGGTGGCATTGAATTTGAAAGACATATTATATAAGTACAACTAAGCAATCCTTATCTATAATCATTACGATTTCTCCTTGGTGGGGGGATATTCCCAGATCTGGATGCATTACTAGCTTGATGATTATTACCATAATTGTTGTTATTGTAGTTGCTATTGTAATTATGTTGGTTTTGATTGTTGTAACCTTGACTATGATTATTGTAACCTTGATTATGGTTGTTGTACCCTTGGTTATGATTGTTGTACCCTTGGTTATGGTTATTATATCCTTGATTGTGATTGTTGTAACCTTGGTTGTTCGATCTGTTGTAATTTGAATTATTGTTGTTATATCGACTATTACCATATTGGTTATTTCCATTTTGATTGTTGTATCTATTATTGTATCCTTGGTTGAAATTTTGATGATTATTAAATCCTTGATTATAATTGTTGTTGTACTGATTATTGTAGCCATCATTATTCCGTTGCTGAGAATTTTGTTCTGGCCCATTTTGCATATATTCAAATGATCGATATCCACCACGTTTCATAGAATAAGTTAAACTTAACTCAGTACCACTGGGACCACGATTAATGTATTCTGAGTTATCAGATGGAGCGTTGAATCTTCCATATTGGTTATTTTTTTGTCCACCATACATGATATTATTCTTGTCAATATCAGTTAATGCTCTGGAATGTGAAATATATCCATTTAGCAACATTGATTTCCCCTTCTTTTTAGGTGGCATGCTATAAAATACTTGGAAGAAATCACCATTTGGAATATTTGGCATATTTCCTTGGTTCAATGGGAATTCCATAGTACCTTTGAGTTCGTAACTAGGATTCTTCCAAACACTACCTGCCAAACAACTTTTGCCAAATTTGAATTCAACAATTTCAGCATTATTTTTATACAAATTTTCAACAAATTTGCCATAATTCTTATTTTGTGGTGAAACTATTAATACAGCTTCTTTATTAGTATTTCTATCCATTTCTTGTTCAGTTAATTCGGGATATTTACCTTGAACAGCAGTAAGCAATCTTGTTTCGTCAATGAAAGGCAATAAAGCAATACCTTGCCAACTCATCTTGGCACCGTTCATATCGATCTTAAAATCATCAGGATAGAAATCTATAATCTCACTGTCAGCATTGGACATAAGACCACGAAATACAGCTGGCAAGTTATGTCCCGAGGCAGCAGGTAATACCGACATCAACTGCTCAAATGGTCTGAAAGGTTCACCTAACTTAAATGTAACACCTTGATCTCCCACAATATCTTGGATGTCGGTGAAATCAGCTGCAAATGGGGCATAATGGTATGGAAAATACCAATTCCATGATGGACAACCTTGGTAATAATATAATAATACCCACGAAATACCCTCCAAATAACATCTAACAACTTCTCGACGAATTTCGTTGATTTCTTCATCACTAGACACGTTGAATTTAGTTTGATAATAGCGCTTTCTGTAACCAGCTTCCCACAATTTGACATCTCCATTTTCTTCTTCATCTTCGTTTACTATTTGTTCTATTTCTCTCTTTTTGCTTTCCTTAGTTTCTTGTACAGTTTCTTCTGTTTCTTTAGAAGTAGAGTCCGAAGCAGTTGTGTCCACGGTAACATCTGAGCCAATTTCCTTTTGAGTTTGTTGAACAGCTTCAACTGCACTAATATTTCCTGCCTTCTTAGAGTCTATTAACTTTTTCAATGCGTTTGCGGCATCCACATTGGACATGTTAGCTTTTGTTATGATTCCACGATTTTGAACTATATCTTTATTGGAAAGCTGAGCATAACCTTCAACAAATTCACCTGATGTTGTCATCAAAGGCATATTTGTATCAGCTTGCAATGGTGCCTTATCACTTCCCTTAGATACTTGTGACATATATTGTGCTTTCAATGCTTTCTCTTCCTCTTGCTGATATTTTCTTCTCTTGTTGTTTTCTTCTCTCCTAGTTTCTTGCTCCCTTCTACGTCTGAAAATATCATCTTCCTTATATGCTAATGCTCCCATCAACTTTTCTACACCGTTCAAATTAAGGTTACCGTCACAAGTCAAATAGTCATTTAGTTTGGGCAAGATTCGTTTCCAACAGTTAACTAAAATATCAATACCGTTATCCCTAACATCCAAACTAGGCAAATGGGGCAAGAAATCATTACCAACAAAGAAACACATGAAAACCCAATCATCAATGGCTCTTTCACGATCAAATGGGAATGGCAAGTGAGGGTTAAAAAGTTCGACTTCAAGATATTCACGCAATACATTGACATGCAACCAAAGGAATGGTTTACGTTTATCTTGTTCAGATATAGCATCCCTTTGCTCTTGGGTCATGTTGATTTGATCTCTAGTTGACATTGATCTGGACTGATTGGCAAATACGTCTTCTCTCAAAACTCGGAAATGAGGTTCATGAGTGGCTAACCCTAAGAAGATTAAATCAGCATCCAAACCATAAATACAATGACGGGTGTTTGGATCATATTGAGGATCCGACCTTTGAGATCTAATAAAGCTCATTAATTTATGTTCACCTTCCCCAGGAACAGTAGCATCACTGATAATGACTTGTAAATCGGCCCAACCAGGATCACTAGATAATTTGTAAGCTACCCAGTATCTTAAAGCTTGCGCTAATCTATCCATAAATGGAGAGCCTGGTGTAATAGCGTTGGAATCCCAAGATTTCGACTTTACCGATTGATCAATCAATTCACCTCGTAATTCACGATCTCTAATCTCCCGAGCTTTTTCTTCGTCCTTGATTTTCGCCTCTTGAGCTGATCTGAATCTACGAGCTCGTTGTTGATTCATTTTTGCTCTAGGAGCAACTCCATCGACTGCAATCATCAACACTTTCCTCGGTCTAGCCATCATCAAAACCCTATCGGTGTATGCAAAGATATCTAAAAACATCTCGTCTTCCGTTTCCGGCGCTGGTTTATGCTCAGGATGAGAACAAGGATGGACAATACCATTCATATCAAGGTAAAGATTGTCCACTTCTCCATTTGGATTGGCATCACTGTAATTGGCACCACCAATTTCTTGCGCAGCATCGTCCTCCACTACGGGCGAAATAATCTTAGGATACTTCCTGGATAACCACCTAAATAAAGCTGGAACACCCATTGTATCTTGATTTCTGGATGGTTAATGCTTTGGTTTCTTGCTACAACCATCTCAGAAAATTTACAGTAGGTGAAATGTCGCGTGGTATTAAAAAAACGCGACATTAATTTGAGATTGATGCGACATCTAAATTTTGCAACCAAGCTGATCCAGAGTACGGAGTAGACTGATCGTATAGAGTGGGTGATGGTGTAAGCAAACGTTATAGTTGGAGTTGCATGTTCTACAGGTTTTGCTTTCATAATTATTAGAGCCAATAATGTTTACAAGTATAGTAAAAGGAGGAAGTAGCTCTATGAAGAGACAAGATGAGTTGATAAATTGGAAGTCTTAATCCATGAAATTGGAAGAAGGAAACAAAAATACTATTTCTGGAAATGTGTATATCAAGTGAAAAAGTCTGGAGAAGAGGTAAAGGTTAGATTTCAAGACAATGAAGAAGGCGAGCATCTTGCAGACGTGAAAGCAACAAAGTCATATTGCAACATAAGCGAGATGCGTTGGCTAAACTTAATTCTTTGTTGCCTTCTCTATCGGCTCGCGGGATTAGATAGCACGACAAATTACTCTTCTTAGCAAATCATAATCCATATTTCAGATGTATTAGGATAAGGAATGGATGTTTGGGGAAATTTGTTAAAAACTAGTAAAAACTGGGACATGGCCGCTTATATCCATAAAGAGCATGCATTCATGCTACTTAAAAGTTTTAGGAAATGAAGATCAGCCGAAGTCACAAAGTCACTAAGGCGAAAATCACTATTTAGCCCGATCGCTAACCAGTAAGAAAAATTCTTAGCCCAAAAAGCCCCTTTCACGGCAAGTCCCACCACAGTGATGCAATTTATAAATTATCTACAAACTCGCCAATGTAATACCTGCTTCATAATCGGCGCGGACTATGAGATACCAGATCCAACACACAATGGTTAGTCATACAACATGAAGCGCACAAATATCGTACTACTAATGATATATCGCCCATAAATTCCAGCAAAAAGCATGGTTTGAACAAGGAACTGTAGTTTCAGTATCGTGACAAGAGGCATCAATACTATCTGAGTTGAAAGAGAGTCTTGCAACCACCTCCACTACTTCGGTGCAACTACTTCTTGGCCTGGAATGATTGTGGTTTTCTCCGGTAGCGCAATTGTCAGAAAATATTTTCATGCATATCACGTGGAATTATGAAAAATACAACAACATACAAGATTATATAGCAACAATAGAAATACTATGTACCAGTGAGATAATTGTGGATACCAAGGAGTAGTAATTTGATCTAATTGGGATGCGGCAGATGTGTTTCTCCTATAAACCCACTCGGGCTCCCAATAGTTATCGGCAGACTTTAGATTTAAACCGTTAAGCACACAATCGTTGCGGCTGAGACGCATTTCAGTGCATAGAAAATATCTTTTAGAGATGTGGTTTAAATTAATGGTGAAACAATATAAATACGATGGAATAGCAAGGTAATTGAACTTTTACAAAGTCATATTCGGTTTCTCCATAGTTCAAGTGTTATTTCCAATAGTATTCAATTTTCCCATTAAAAATATCATTTTAGGATTGTTGTTATCATGGGCTTTACTGAACCATTCAAGAGAATGAAATGGGGTTTTTTGCCCCAAAGAAGAATCGTGGAGGACTTACCAGTGGCTACTGTTGAGAATGAAGCAGACTCGCTTCCATTAGACGAAAAAAACGAAGAAGGAGTTAACCTGGAGACTAATTTGTTGGAAACGGTGACTTATGAATATAGAGATGAGAAGAACCGTAAATGGTGGAAATTCTTTGATGAATACGAATATAGAGTCAACGACACTAGCAGAAAACAGAAAAAATGGTATAAATGGTTTCATGAATCTGATACTCCGGAAGAAAGAAATGTCATCTTGAAAGTTGATATGTTGTTAACTTTCTATTCGCTTATGGCTTATTGGGTGAAATATTTGGATCAAACCAATTTAACTAATGCATACATTGGTGGGTTAAAAGAAGATATTGGAATGAAGGGGAACGATTTCGTCAACACTCAAGTTATGTTTAGTGTAGGGAATATTGTATTTCAGATTCCTTTCATTTATGTGTTGTATGCTTGTCCATTAAATTACGTTTTACCAAGTTTGGATATCGTTTGGTCAATTTTAACGATTTGTCTTTCTAGAGTGGAAAATGTAAAACAATTAAAAGTATTAAGATTCTTCATTGGGGCAGCGGAAGCTCCTTCTTATCTTGCATATCATTCGCTTTTTGCTTCGTGGTTTAAAAGTTCTACAGGTGAAGGAGCTAGAAGAGCAGGTTTTTACTATCTTGGTCAATATTTAGGTATCTTGACTTCAGGATTATTATCAGGAGCTATACAAAGAACACTAGGTGGCGTCGGAGGGCACACTGCTTGGCAATGGATCTTCATCATGGATGGTATAATTTCATTAATTGTTGGTTTCCTTGGATTTTATATGATCCCTGGTACCCCAGATGATTGTTATTCTCCATTTTTGTCCGATGATGAAATTAGAATTGCAAGAAGAAGAATGAAAGCTGATGGTAAAAACACTAAGGAAACGAATGAAAATCCTATTAATGATTTCTTTAAAATTGAAGTATGGAAAACTATCTTTTCTTCGTGGCACATTTATGTATTGTCCCTTTGGAATATCTTCTGTTGGAATAATTCTTCTGGTAGTTCCGGTTCATACGCTCTTTGGTTAAAATCCCTTACAAATGACTTAGGAAAACCAAGATTCGATCCAGGTACATTACAGGATTATACTGCCTTGACTCCAGGGTTAGGTCTCTTGTGGTTAATTTTGACTTGTTCATTTGCCGATTTCTTTAATTCGAGATGGGGAGCAATTCTCTTTTCCCAAGTTTTCAATGTATTGGGTAATGTGTTGTTAGCAGTATGGGATATTCCCGAAAAAGCAAAGTGGTTCGCCTTTTGTTTGCAATATTTTGGTTGGGCAATGGCTCCTGTTTTATATTCATGGCAAGGTGATATTTGCCGAAGAAATTTTAAAGAAAGAAATGTTGTCCTTGTCTCAATGAATATCTTAGCCCAACAATCTACAGCCTGGATTGCAGTTTTAGTTTGGAAAACTGTTGAAGCACCAAGATTCTTGAAGGGTTTCTCATTTACAGCTTCTTCTGCTGTAGCTTTATCAATCTGGACAATAGTCGTTTTGTGGTTCTATAAGCGTGAAGAGAGACAAAATGCCAAAGATAATGGGATTATTCTCTACAATTCAGAAACTGATCCTGATTATATTCCATCAGAACAAAAAGTCGACACTGAATAGCCTAGAAACCAACACCTATATATATAATTTAATTTCATTCTCCAACGACGAAAACTCGTTTAATATTTATACATGCATTAATATATTAATCTAATCTATACTTAAATATACCTAATAACATTTTATTCCTTTTGCTTTTTAGATTGGTGGGAATTTGGATTTGGATTAGCTGCTCTCTTTTTCTCGTTTCCGTTAGTATGCTTGTTTTGATTACTGAAAACTCGTTTGGCTCCATCTGGATTTGGCCTATGCACCGTCAAGGTGCTTTCTGTGTATGGATTTCCCAAAGTTTTATTCTTTTGATTTGCAGAGCTGCCTTGCGAAATTGCTTCTGGCGTCGTTGATGTTGGTGCTGCCAGAGGTGTCGCGGGAGCAGGCGAATTAGTTCTTGAATTTTGAGCTCCAAAACCAAAGGAATTCTGGGCTGGTACAAAACCACCGGATGGCTTTGCATTTGGAACAGCTTCAGATGATGCAGGAGTATTCTTCTTTTCGATTCTATCTAATTTCTTTTGTAACATCTTCATCTTTACTTCAAAGAGCTTCTCAACTTGCGATTTGGTTTTTTCCTTTTCTACTTCTAATTGCTTACTGAAATCCTGGTTCAACTTCGTAATTTCAGCCTGATGTTGTTGCATTAATTCTTCATGTGATTTGCTAGTAGAACTATTATTTCCAACAGAGTTCTTAACTTGTGCAATTTCGGCATTTAATTTCTCTTCAAAAGAAGCATTGAGCTCCGTTTCTAATTCTACTTTCCTAATTTCCACAGATTTTTCAAGTTCATCAAGCTGTTTCTTATAACCCGTTTCAATTTCCTGTCTTATTATTTCAGTATTGCCATTGTTTCCATTTGCCTCTATTTCTTTCGCGAGTTTGATATCAAACTCTTTTTGTAACAGATTTCTTAGTTCTAATTTTTGCTTCTCAAAGCTTTCGTTCATAGTCTTCAATTGAACATCAATTTCATTGGCTTGGGAACTATTGCCAATTTGGGATAATTGCTCAGTTAATTTGTTGTTCTCGCTTGCAACTTTGCTTAGTTCATCCTTGTTATTATTAATTGTGGTTTTGAGTTCTTCTACTTGTTTCACATTTTCAGAATTAACACGTTCTATTTCCTCTAGCTTAGATTTATTCACTTGCTCGAGTTCGGCTTGTAGCGAAGCAATGGACTGGTTCAATGTGGCAATTTGTGTGTTTTGTGATTTTATTCTAGTATTAGCCTGTTCACGGAAAGCATTAAGCCTTTCTCTAGCACTGGCAAGTTGAGTAGACTCTTCACCGCCCGAAGTGGAGGATTTAGATTTCAAAAGTTCATTTTCTTCTTCCAATAAACTAGTCTTTTGATTAGCAACATCTAGATTTGTTGTTAACTCGTTGATCTGGGTCGTCAATGGATCTATCTTTAACTGTAATTCTTTCACGCGCGATTCCAAAGTTTCAATACGCTGCAATCTTTGGTTGCTTTCATTCCTTAAAGTAATGTTGCTTTCTCGTAAAATATTCAATTGTTGCAATTGTTCGGTTAGAGCATCTCGTTCTTTCGAACTGTCATTCAAATCCACATAGTTAGATTGTGTAATTACAATTTCATTCTTTGCAATGGACAACTCATTACTGATTTGTTTCAAACGCACTTGAAGGTTTTGGTTTTCTTCTTTCGTGAGGATATGTTTAGCTTCATTGGAATCCTTTTCGCGACGTAAATATCTAATAACTTCTCTTAAATCTTGCTCAGATCCACTTTCTTCATTACCAGGTTTTGATAATTCTAATTGATTTAGAAGGACTGCATTTTGATCTTTCAACTCTTGTAAGGCAAAATTCGTTGACTGTAAACCTTCTTCAATATTAACTTTTTCGTGCAATAAAGTTTGCAATTTACTTTCCTGTTCCGATTTAGCTTGAAGTAATTCAGTTTCTGCTTGATCAACATTACTCTTCATTAATTCTACTTGATCTTTGAGATTTCCAATTTGCTCCAATGATTCGTTGTTCTTTTCTAATTCAATTTGGTATTTTTGCTGAACACCAGTAGCAAGATCAACTTGTGATTGCAAATCTGTACGAATTATTGATAATTTGTTCTCCAAATCCTCTTTCATGCTATCATAGTCATCAGCTTTAACTTGGAAATTTTGAAGTTCTGATTTTAGTTGATTAATTTCATCATTATGGCTAGAAATCAATCTATTCATTTCCACCTCCTTCTGCTGAAGCTCCAGTTTCATTGATTCGATATCGTCGGACAACAATTTCTTCTCTTTGGAAAGGGAATCAAGGTTTGCTTTCGATTCGTTTCTAAATTCTTCAAAACTATTAGTTGTGTTGATCAATGCAGTTTCGCTTGCTTTTGCAAGAGCTGTTAACTCATCTACTTGTGTTTCTGAAATTCTTAAATCATCTTTTAATTGTTCAATTTCAATTTTCAAGTTACTAGTTTCAGCATTTCCATCAAAGCTATCAGATGTTGCTCCTATAGTACCAGTAGTTCGCTTTTTCATTGAACTAGTCAATTCTCTAATTTTATTATTTAATTGGTCAATAACCACTTCCTTTGATGCTAATTTAGTTCTAGTGTCCAATAAATGCTTGCTAATTTCGCTCACTTGTTCTAGCTTGGTATTTTGTGCCTTTATAGCTAAATCCGTTTGACTTGCTACCACCATTGCTCTATCTTCTCTTTCTTGGAGTTTTTCTTGAAGTGAATGGTAGTTTTGGATAGTACTTGCCAAGTTATTGGATAGCTCTTTGTTTGCGGATTCCCTATCCCTAAGCAAAGATTGTAAATTGAGAACGAATTCATTGAGATTAGATTTATCCACTTTAAGTTTTTCAATTTGTTCTTTTAACGAATCAATTACGCTAGTAGTATACTGCTTTTCGGAATCCAAACTAGAAAGGCTAATTCTATTTCTGTTGATAGTTAATTCAGCTTGCCTAAGTTCGTTAGATTTGTCTACTATCAATTTTTCTTGTTTGTCTGCTTGTAACTTCCAGAATGCAACCTCTTTGTTTAAGGATTCAAGTTCAGATTTTTGATTTTCTAAGGTTTGATGACTATTTTGGAGCCTAGTCTCCGCTAACTGGACAGAACTCTTTGCTTGTGCTAAATGAATCGATAATTCGTTATTCGATTTTGTCATATTCTGCAATTTAGTATTCAAATCAGTAGCATATTCTTTTGATTGATCTTGCAATTTTTTCAAAATAGATTCGCTTTCATGTAGTTTATTTTTTAAGTCATTGTTGGCTTCAGTTAAATAGTTAACTTCAGGGGCAGAAAATGAACCGTCCCTAGCAGAAATCAAGGAAAGAGCATTTTTTTCTTGAGTAATGGCTGCATATTTGATAGAAAGACTGTCTAGTTCACCTTGTAAAGTGAGTATAGCGTCCTTTGCTTCTTCAATTGCAACAGATTCTAAGTCATTGCTTTCATTTTCTCTTACTTCCAATTGTCGGGTCAATTGCCTTATCGCCGCAAGCAATTCCTCGTTCTTTTTCTTCAACTCAACAATACTCTTAAATTCGACCAACCTTTCTGAAATTAACTTATCAGAATCAGAATCTTCTTCATTATCAAAGTTTCCAGATTTTTCTAAGATATTTTCAATAGCTTTTTTCTCGACGTTAGTTAAGGGATCATCATTCTTATCTCTTATGTTAGAATGAATAAGGTAATAACATAATTGTCTCCCAAGATCGCGCAATAATTTCTTTGAGGATACTAGTTCATTTTCCTTTCCAATTATTCTGGATTTTAATCTGTTGCAATCCTTTTCAGCTTCCAATTTTTCAATTCGGATTGTTTCAACCTTTCCTATCATTTGCTGAACAGACTTTTCGTAAAAGTCAACTTGTTCTCTATAACTAGCAATTACTGGTCTTTTGGCTTCTAATTCATTAACAAATGATTCCAATTGCAATGCAAGCTTCTCTTTCTGGGACCTTTCCAATACCAACTGCTTCTTTAATTGTGTGAATTCGGAATATAATGAAGACAAAGAAATACCTTCAGCAGCAATGAGAGAAGATGAATTTGTCAACTTTGGTAATTCAGTTTCTTTGTGTAGTTCTTGATCTAAAACTTCTTCGAGTCTTCTTAATTTCTCTTCTAATTCGACTACTTTCTCTGATTTGGCAGCTAAAGAGTCTTCCAAAGACTTTATTGAGCTTCCTAACTTTGTTTTAACATCGTTAGAATATGCTTCCAATTGTTCTATCCGCTCCACCCTTTGTTGAGATTGCCTTTTCGTCAATTCTAGTAATTCGTCTTTACCTTTTAATTCTTCTAGTAACTTGGTTCTTTCAATGGTGTACGCAGAGTTCTCTGACGAGAATTTCGCTATTTCTGATTCTAAACGAACTTTCAATTGATTATTAGTTGCATTTAGCTGCTTGTTTAATTTCTCCAAAGATTCGTGTTTTGATGCAATGCTCGAAAGTTTGTTCGAAGTAATCAAGTATTCAGAATCATGCTTTTTCAACAACTCTGTAAATCTTTGTTGCGAGTTGTTTAATTCTTCTTCATACCAGATCTTTTGGTTTTCAAAATAAGTAGCGGAATTCGATTGTTTGATTAAGTCTAGTTTTATGTTAAATTGGTTGTTTTTAGAATGATTCAAATCCTTAGTTAATTGATTCACTTGACTAGACTGGTTTATGTTTTCCGACTGTAATTTGGATATTGAATCCTCCAATTGGAATAATTGTTGCTGATGGTCTTGTTTATATTTTGTGTAAGATTGAGAAAGCTGTTCGTCATCATTCTTAAGATTATCTAATCTAGCAGATAACACTTTATTGGATTCAGTCAATTCATTGAGTTTGTTGCCTTGAATAGTATATTTTGAGGATAGTTCATCATTATTAAGTTGAAGGGAATTACTAGAATTTTCGGCATTTGTCAATTTATTTCTTAGGTCGGTGATAACTTTTGAATTCTTGGTGATTAGTTGTTCGGTTTGCAATTTGATAAACGAATTTTCTGATTGTAATTGGGAAAATTCGGTGGATTTCTTAATCAAATTCTCAACGATTGTGGGATTTATTAATCTGGCCAGAGATTCATCAATTGCTAGATATCCGCAAATCATTTCAATTTGATTTTGAGTAATTTCTGGAGTTGGCACAGTTGGCGTACTATTTGGATTTACTGAATTCAATTGATTTATTATTGATGTTGAAGGAGTTGGATTATCAACATATTCGGGATCTTTAGCAACTGGGAACGATTTTGGAGTAGTGATCGAGTCAATATCTTTAAGTGATGGTAAAGATTTAGAAGGAGTTGCAAATGTTACATTAGGATTGATAGAAGACGATGTTGCATTGGCATCGTGGTCATCATCTTGTTCAATATCTTGGTCATCGTTAGAATCAATGGTCATCTGATCCTCGTGGCTAACTTCAAGAGCAACAACCATTAGCTGATCCAAGTCTGGTTGATGGGGTTCATTAACAATATGTGTGATTTCTTCTGGTACATTCTCAAGGTGAAAAAACGAATTCATATGCTGTTGCAATGGAGGAATTACATTCTCGTGTACAATTTCATTCAATGGAGCAATAGGCGACTCAATGTCGTTATATTGTGCTATTTTGACTTCACCAATTTCACCAGCTTGTGCTTCCTCAGATTGTGGTATTTTAATGGCATTGTCCAACTCAGATTCTGCTACAGTTTCTTGCAAATGAGCTTCTTGTGGTTGGACTTCTTCAATCTCGTCGGAGTTATTTTCGTGCTGTGGTTCTGTGATAGTGCTTGCTGGGAATGCATTTACCTCACTATTTTGAATAGTATCTTCATAGTTGGGCGCTAATTCTGAATCGAGATTGTCGTCAACAATTTGTACAGATTCATCAATTAAACTTGGCACATGATCTAATATATCATCGCCAACATCCTCGATGGCATCATCCCTTTCATTTGCCATGATGATCAATAGTTCTACAAAGATAGTAGTTTCACAGACGTTAGTAGCTGCTATAACCAGCAGCCAAAATTACACGAAATTTAGATACAGTCCGTTGTCATAAATTATGACACCATGTGTCAAAATATGTGTCTTACTAAACCAGAAGGTATAAGCTTTGCAGCAGCTCCTAGCCACTTCAAAGAAACACACCCAAAGCACTACAATGGATCTGAAAGTTGCTCGAAGAGATATATATTGGATATCCGAAAGGTGCTTTGCCTCGCTTTGACCAAACCTCTCTGCAATTGGGGAATGCAATATTACTCAGAAAACATGGATCTTATAATTATGAATGGCATAGTTACAAGTAGCGAAGCAGATTTCCAGGTATCTTAGTCTACTACTGATTTTGCTGAATACAAGCTAACGAAATTACGATACTCTACAGGCTCACTTAGTTGATCGGGATACTCGTGTACAGCGGCTGGTAATGTTCGTAACATGGTGAGTACGTGATATGACTTTCTATGAGTTGACAGTATTTGGATACGGACTTGCATATATTCATCAAGACGACATTAGGGCTGTTGCCCCAAATACTCACGTGAACGCACTTATATTGTTATGTTTAGTTAGCGACATTTGCTATAAATCTCGACAAAAAAAAATCTGGGAATATGTCGCACGCAAATTTTCCTAACGAATTTAGTTAACAAAAAATTAATTTGAAAAATTTAATTTATTCATATTAGTACATACTAAATCCTTTAATTATGATTGAACCATCATTAAAAGCTTTAGCTTCCAAATATAACTGTGAAAAGTCCATTTGCAGAAAATGTTACGCTAGATTACCACCAAGAGCTACCAACTGTCGTAAGAGAAAGTGTGGACACACTAATCAATTAAGACCAAAAAAGAAGTTGAAGTGATCCGTGTGGTTACTTTATTATTATCATTATTTTTGCTGGTATACTAAGTTAAAATATTATAATTTAAACCTTTTTTAGCTTTAATATATAATCAATTAGAAATTATCTTTCGTGGGTGGAACTTTGATAAAAGCTATGGGTATAACTATGAGAAGAAGAAATGTGGTTCTGTGAATTATCATAACAGCTCATTATAAGACTACGATGAATACTGGATGAAAGTCAACCTTCGATATCTATTGTCGTCTCAAGCTTACCACTACTTAATTACTCAAAGAATCCTCCACAGTGTAGTTTTCCCTTGTAGGCACTTCCAAAAATAATATCATTTCATGAACAGAGGGAATGATGGCAAAATACCTATCTGGAAGTCTCGGACCTAAATGTAGCAGAAAGTTCCCCTGGGGTTTCGACCCAGCGTTTGCGGTGAGAAATGAACTGGATATTAGAAGAAATTAGCGAAGGGCAAATGGCAATTACTATATACTGTAATATCTGTTCATCAGGTTAATGCTCAACACCTTTTTAGTCCATTCCGCAGTAGTACTAACCCTTTTGGTTTCCCTTACTCGTATTCGCCGTATACCTTAAACCACTTTCTTGTGGAATTAGTTACCAAACCTCCAATCTCCGAACGAACCACTGGCTCAACTGTTCCGGACCCATATGCAATTACGAGGTGAAAAATACAGTAGCAAGGCAACTAGCCATGTAGGTCCACGCGAATAGCCTCAAACCCACACCAACATCACTTATGTTACACCTTCAACTATCCTACAAGATACCTTATAATAATGTCATATTATACCCAATGTCACTCTGATACGATCCCTTCACATCACCTCTTTTCCTACAATGGCTGCAAATTTCCCCTTCCCCAGTTCAACAATAATCACACCGCCTACAAACACACCACTAACACTCCGCCATCACTTCACCAACACTCACCATAGTGACTACTTTTCTAGTTGTAGTTCTATATGTATATTACTAACCTATTCTCCCTATTCTCATCCGACTCACCCAACCGCAAAATCACAACCCCGTCATTGCTTTTGACAGATTCTCAGGCATTTACATTGGCTTCCGTGCCTCACTAATTTCTCCCTGGCGCTACGAGCGCTTAATGAGCCGAATTCCAATTTGGTCGTGTGGCGCCACCAATTTCTACCATGGTTGTAAAATGCCTAGGTGTAGTAATAAAGATAATAGTTGGAAATAAGTTACAAATTGGTCAATTATCGATTGATTTACCACTATAGACGGAATATTGTTGGTTGTTGAAGTGATTGGCGATGAATGATCAGTCTCCTAATTTCCAAAATAATCAATTATCTTATGAGTCTGTCATACCTAATCAACAACAAAAACGTCAAAATAGTTTACTGAATTATATGATTAATAACAAACGTTCGCCTGGCTTTTCCAATCTGACTATAAACCAACACAGTTTGCCTTTGAATCTGCCGAATCTATCAAATCAGCCTAGTCAGCCAGGGCAATCTCTAAATCAATCTAATCAGCCAAATCAACCAAATCAATCTATTTTAAGAAACCAATCGACTAGTTTGCGTCAATCTGCCAGATTGAACCATCACAAAACTCCTACCCCGTCAACGTACGATATTCCATCTTCGCCAAATAATCAAATGTCTTCCTTTGTGTCGGCGTTAAATCATTCCGACCTGTCTGATTCTCAACAAAATGACGACAAAGAGTCTCACTTGCATGACCAATCACAGACCCATTCCCAACTGCATCAGTCTCAGCAACTGCAAGTCTCTCAGTCAAACCAACCATCCACGGCCAGCTCCGCCGTCAGATCGATGTCTGATGAAGAACAACAATTAGCTACCAAATTGAAAGAGACCTATAAAAACATTGTCAACTTTGAGGAAATTGTGCAGAAAAATTGTATTGAAATTACCATCAAAATCAACCAATTAAGCAATAATGATCATATGATGTATTCTTCTTCTCCAAACCAACAACAAGGGGGATCTTTGACCGGTTCAAACCAACTGTATAGCCAGCTGAAACCATCTTCCAATACTATAAATGCTACCAGAACTTCGGAATTATCCAATGATTTATGGACAGTTTATCATCATAATTTGACTTTACTAAATAATTACTATGATTTTTTATTAACTGCGTTAAAACCTTCCTCGAATCAAACCAATTTTAAAACTGGGAAAAATATTGTGGAAATTTATAAAATTCCTAGAAGAATGTGGGTTTATGGTGTTGTTGGATTCTTGGAGGTTTTGAAGAACATTATGACGATATTTCAAGATCATGAAATTTGCAGTTGCTTTATTAGTTATTGTTTTAACATTATTTCTAACTTGACAGATCCAATATTGGAAATGGAAGGTTGGTGGTCTGAAAAATTGGGAGATTTATCAAGAATGGCAATCGCATTATATGCTTCAAAATTTATTGATTGGAAAGTTGGAGCAGAATACTGGTATTCAATTGCTATGAAGACTCTTTATGGTCACGGTAAAATCTATTATCATATGTGTACTGTTCAGCAAGACAACTTAGATGCATTGGTCAATATCGGTAAATCAGTTATATGTCGTGATCCATTTGTTCCTACTCAACACTACTTGAGATTAGTTGTGGAAAATATTTGTACTCAGAGAAATATTTTATCATTGTTAGAATTACCAATAATCGATTTTATTAAAATTCATAAAGTGTTGTTGAGTATATACACTAATCGAGAAGCCGAAGGTGTTCATGATACTCAAATCCAATATGGAATCGATCTTGTAACCCGATACGGCTTAACGTTTGGATCAGACAGCAATGGTTATAATTTTTTTACAAGGGAGTTTTATACTCCTACCGGTATTTCCATTAATGATTCCCATCATCCTCATAATTTGCATCAAGCAAATGTAACGAATTCCATAGAAAAAATGAACTTTTGGTTCAATAAAGGTTCATTGTTTGCTATTGCTAATGTCAATCATTTAGTTGGATTTGGGGATGCGAAGAATCCGTTTGCGAAAATCTTTCAGTTACCGGAAGCTTTGAAAGAACGTAAAGATAAAAAGGATCGAAAACGTAAATCAAGAATGGCAGATGATTATAGTTGTCCTGTTACTAACGGTATTGATGGACAATCTATAGTTGCAGCTGAGTTATCAATAAATGATTGGTTCTATTGTTTGCAATTTATCAATAAATCTGTGCTTGAGTTATCTATCCGAATTCTCAATCATTATCTTATAGGACCAAAGCAAGCATCTACTAGTCATGTAATCGTTTGGTTATATTTTTTAATAGCTGTTGGTGAAGCTACAAGAAAGTTTCCTAATTCTTCGCCAATGTTTAGTTGGTTGTTTAAGAAATTATTTCCATGGGAATCATGCATTAACTATTTGAACTCCCTCTTGGCTTTTGTCAAGGATTCACGGAGTTTACGAGAATTGACGTCAGGTTACATTCGTGATCATCCGGATTATGTCCAGCATTTTAATGAAAATGAATTTTTACCAGAAGTTTGGAAGTGTTGGGGAACATTATGGTTTGATTGTATCTCGGAAAAGGTAGATTTTAAAGATTTAAATGAAGCCGGAGTTAAAAATTCTAATTTATTTGACTTACCAATTTGTGGTACCTATTCTAATGTCAATGAATCTGACCGCAAATCAAGGTTTCAGGTGGAAAATGATAACGATGAAAGAATCGTTAGAATTATTTTGTTGGCACGGGTAATAGCTGATAATTATGATTATGGTTTAATCAGGACGTCAAATGAGTTCAAATATGACGAAAACGTGTTTAATTCCACTGAATCTTTTAAAAGTAATGATCCATTTACATATATGGAAGATTTCCTCTTGAGTGATGGTAGATTTGTACAAAATAATTTACTTCAAACGATTTCCCCAGAAAATTTATACAAGATCAACGAGAATTTATCTAATGAACAAAAGGATGAATTGTGGTTTGGTAATTACAATAATAATGGAATGATTGACCAAGAAGCTGAATTTGGAGGAAATATACTTGAAGTTGATGAATTGGGTTATGCCGATTCGGAAATTGATGACGATGACTACGATGACGGTCAACTTGAACAGTTTCAAAGGCAGGATTATTATCAACAGAATCAACAATTTTATAATGGCATGGTACCTGAAATTGACGATAAAACAATTATCGAAGGGAATCTTGGAGATAGGATGGATAGCAATATTACCTATATTACACTTGATACCAATATTTGGCTAAAACATTGTGGTAGGATTTTCAAATGTGTTCGTGATCATGTATTTAAAGTATCAATCCCATTAATAGTATTTCAAGAATTGCGAGCATTAAGAAAATCTGCAGAAGCTACCATTGCGGATGCTGCTACAAGATCGGTTATTATTATAAGAGAATTATATTTAACCAGAGAAGTATTGCCATTAAGATTTGATGGTACGGTTGCATCAGATATTAATGAAACAGCAGAATTTGAAAACAATTCAAATTGGAGATCAAGTGTAGATGAAACTATACTTAATGCTGTTAATGAACATGATGAAATCGGCAAGAAGTTAATGAAAGGGTTAAACATGCCATTGAGTAAGACCAATTTTAAGAAATCGCAATATCCAGAAAAGACAGTTTTATTGAATGTTAAATCAGCTAAAATATTTCGATATTGTATTTTAGTGACCGATGATAGAAATATGAGGTTACGAGCTAAAACCATTGGATTAACGAATTTTCAAAGTAAATGGTTGTTCGCTCAATTGGAGACAAATTTCCCAGATAAATGTGTTGATTGAAATTTGAAACATTAACGAATTTATCAACAAAGAGATTAGTAGTATAATTAATCAAATATAATCAAATTGAGTTTTAATTATTGCAGCAATAAAATAGTTAAGAATTAGTTTTATTTTACATATAATTTATATATCTAGTTGGATATATAATTTAGTTGCATTTATAGCAAAATAACAATAGCATAAAAACTACTTGTAGCTCAGATACTTTTCAACAGATATGGCAAAATCACTTTACCAATCTTGCAAATTTAAATTAGACATTCTATAAGTTGGATGAATAGGATGTTTAGTGGTGAATAACACTGAAGAATGGAGACATTGATTAAAAGAAAAGAGTAAACTGGCAACTATAAATACAGAAATAGTCCAAAGGGAGATAAAGTCTAATGAATACATTATATGTTCAAACTAAACAAGTTTTGAATACAAATAAAAGAACAGTTGATATCAATGTTGCTTAGTCATATTACCCAGAATTTATAAAACTAGTATATGCTGACTATGTAGACCTCGTTGCTTCTGTAGGACTGTTCTGGTTTTTGCAATCGTGAAAAGGCTTCTTCATTAACTGTAATGTACTGCATACCATTGCATGATGTCATTTGAGCCCCACGGTCCTGGTTTAGTTTACTCGCTCATCTTGTCAAATTTTGCTTCTCTACCTACTCCATAGAATTAACTACTACGCTAAATGTTTTGCGCCGTTTCGGTTTCTCTTCTTCCTCATAATCCTCAACGTTTCCATCTACTTTAAGTGCACTTTGCACTGTGCTGCAAATTTTGCAAGTCTAGACTAAATGACCTACATATGTACATAATTAATGCGACTGGCTTCAAACCTTCTCTCAAATATCAACAACTTTATACTGCTCTATGTGAAACCATCTCCAACTACAATCGATGTATTGACTTCTCCATGATGCCATCTACATTCGCTTGAAGTTTAAACAATTTAGAGATTTTTTACCACATTCATGTTCGTGTGTTGTAGGTTGATGTTCTGAGTGTGGTAAGGGATGGTTATGAGATTTCATTTGCGTTTGTTTGTATATAAAGCAAGGATTGTCTGCGAATTTTTTTGAAGTTGACCTTTTTCTTTGTCGAACTCTAGTTATTCAGTACTTGATCATATTTTAGTTAACTATCATTCCTTTTAGTTACTTTCCTTAACCTAGTCTTTCCTTTTCTAGTCCTTCATTTTCTAGTCTTTCCTTAATTATTATTTTTACAATGAGATTCTCAACTTTACTCTCGATTGCTTCTGTATTATCTTTAGCTTCATGTGCTCCTATTGATAAAAGAGCTCTTGAAATCGTCTATGTTACTGAATATACTACTGTTCGTGTCACTACAGCTGGTGTCTTGACTCCTACTTTGATTACACCTACTGTTGTTGTCCCAACTGAAACCTACGTTGATGATACCCCAACTACTAGTTCTACTCCAACTACTACTAGTACTACTCCAGTTGCAGTTCCAACTACTCCAACTACTACTAGTACTACTCCGGTTGCAGTTCCAACTACTCCAACCACTACTAGTACTACTCCAGTGGCAGTTCCAACTACTTCTACCACCAACGCGACTCCAGCCTCAACCGGTTCTTCATCCGATGATGGATTTGACCAATATGGTGATATGACCTATTACGATGTTGGTATGGGTGCTTGTGGAGGTGTATCTACCGACGATGAATTTGTGGTTGCCATTTCACAAAAAGTTTTTGATGCAAAGACTCCAAACGGTAATCCTAACAATAACCCATTATGTGGCCAAAAAATTGAAGCCAAATGGGGTGATAAAACTGTGGTTGTAACCGTGGTTGATTCATGTCCTGGATGTGCTACTGGCGATTTGGATATGAGTATTGCTGCCTTTAGTGCAATTGCCGATAAAGATTTAGGTAGAACTAAAATCCATTGGAAATGGGTAAACTAACCTTTTTATATTTATCTGGGAATTTTCTATTGGGGCTTTTATTTTCAAAATTATTTAGTTTATAGAGCTGATTTGGTGTATAATCGGTTGTTAAAATGTATACCTTTACTTGTTAATAATCTGAAATGGTTATGTACAGAATTACTCTCCATTTGTAATATTCCGTTTGTTTGTATCTTACAACTATTGGGAACCCACATTGGTAGCGCTCCCGTTAAATTAATATGCATACTTGTATGTATATTGGTAGCGCAGTTACTCCTATTGAAATTTGGCTACAACAAACGTTGAGCAACTATTAAGATTCCCGTATCTGTTACATGTACTCCTGGTTTGTGTCTTTACAAAACGCTTTAATTAGCTGATGATTCGCATCAATCATGTTAAATAAATCGTCGCCCCGTTTGCTGCTACTTATAGTTAGCAGCTTTACAACAAAATCAACGGGGTCCTATATTTTCGAGCTCTTGGTTTACTAATCAATATTCCAATCTAAGCAATTTCGATTAATTTCTCTTTAACTAATGTCATGTAAGGACTAATACTTTCGTATAAAATACGATGAAATTCAACACCTTGTGGGTAACCTTAACTGTAAATACTAAAAATAATCAAAAATTTCAATCAATTTATACGCAATTTATTTTGAGAGAACTATTTTGCGATCAGGTTATGCTCGGCATGATCTAGTGGGGAATTCAGGAATTTCTCCATGAATCGAATAGATAAGTTTTATTTCAATGAACATTTGCTGCCTTTTGGAGCTCAGATGAATTCACATGAAAAATGTTTTAGATTGAAATGTGATAGTCCAAATTATGAACTGGGAGTATCTCGTTAATTCTTGACTTCTACAAGGATATTTGCGATCAACTACCCAAATCCACCAATTCCACTTCCATTTTGGTTTCTATTTATTATTTATGCATGCAAAAGCTCTAGATATAATTAGTTAAAAAATAAATTTTACGATTGTTATAATTGAATTAGCTGTTCCAACAGATCCTGTCAAAATAAGTCAAAATAACATTGATTATATTTAATGAAAGAAGTGTTTTCAAATAAATCAATATTGCAACTAAAAAGAACTCGCAACAAAACTTTGTTCTAAATAGCCCAAATATTCTTTTTACCCATGGCGAAAAATTGGAATTCAAGTAAGCCCCTAATTTCTAAACTAAGTCCAGAGTTGACCAACTATTTTAGTGAAACATGAATTTGATTGGTTCAGTTTAGAATTATTAAAATTGCAGGGAACTACATGCAAAAATGTGAATATTTTCTAATGCAAGATATAAAATAACGTATTCTATTAGAAACGCTTTAGGTTGCACGAACCCTTTTGTTGCTTATTTTGAAGTATTTCCAGTCATTCAAATCTCAAGAATTTCTCTCGATTTTGAAGTAAAGAACTACTATAAATATCCGTAGTATTCACCTCTATTTCATTTTTTAGTTCGTTAATTCATTAATCTTATACTTATCATGAAATTCCAAACTTTATTTGTTGCTGCAATCTCTGTTGTTGCTGCTGTTAACGGTGCTCCAACCAAAGAAACTGAAAACACTGAAAATACCGAACGTTCTCTTGGTAATCTTGCTGGTTTAAACTTGAACTTACTTAGTTCTATTATTCCAAATGGTTTAGGACTTCTTGTAAACCTTGGAATCCCAACTGCTGGTATTACTCAAATCCAAACTTCAATTCAAGCTGCTTTTACTGCTTATGAACAAGCTTTGTTAAAATCTCTCCCAGCTGGTGTTACTTTAACCAACCCACCAAGTCCAACTGCTATTCAAGAAACTTTACAATCTAGTATTGCCAGCGTTCTTGGTCAATATCTTCCAAAAATCTAAGTATTTTTTGAGATTTCTAAAGTGAATGTATACTTCTTTCTTCGTAGATTGCAATTGATTTGCCAATGTGTTAAAAATAAACGTTTATTAAATTTAATTAGTTGTAGATATCGCTATCGTAAAAAATGCTGACATAGTATAATATGTCAGCCTGACTTATTTATGTAATTTAATGCAAAAATTCACCATATGCTTGGGGAAAAAAAAGATCTCCGCGACGGGGAATTGAACCCCGGTCTACCACGCGACAAGCGGTAATTCTAGCCACTAAACTATCACGGATGTTTTGATTGGTACTAATATCTCTTGCAATAACTTATCTTAACAATCAAATAAAAAAGAATGATGATAAAGTATCGAAGAGGAAGTTAAATGGCACAATTATATATTTAGTTAAGCCCTATTTCCGCAGGTTAGAAAAGTTCAGTAAAACTTTGTCAATCAGAATTTGAATATAGTATTTTCTTAAATTTATAGAATAAATTACTCTGTTTATTAAATATTATTGAATTTCTACCTTTAAATGGAGAAACTGAAAAATTATCCTGATTTTAATTTCTTGATTTCTTAAAATTCAAAAGCTTTTGTACAAATTACGCATAGTAACTATCTAAGTGTTAATAGAATTTATGTTTCTGATTCTTTTATTGTTCGATTATATATTATGAAATATCCTTGAGATTTTCTCGACGTATTTCTAATTTATATATAGCGGTAACCCATATATTACCGGCGAAGCCCCATTTAAATATTTCAAGGTGCAGCAGTCTCTACTTTGATTTGTTGATGTGCAAATACTTTCCTGATTATTGGAGTCGAATAGCCCCCATTTTTCAAAAATAGACTTTGCAAATAAATCAATGTCTTTATCGGTAACATCCCATAAGTTTACTAAAACCATAGGAGAACCACAAGTTAACCAATTGAATATGTTTCCATTTGGTTCTAGGAACCCATTCGTTTGGATTGCACCTGAAGAGCAACCAATTAATAAACTAGGGGGTAGTGAATTTGCTGGGATGTCTGATCTATCAGAAAAACAGGCTCTAAATAAACTGGATGTTTTTATATATTGTTCACATCCTCCGTGTCCCAAATAGACAAACAAATCCAGTTGAACTAATTGAGAAATAAGCTCTTCCTCATTTGGTTTATTGCCAACCAGTCCATTCCATTTTTTAACTCCTCCAAACTGATCTTTAAATCGTTGTTCAGTTCTATGTAAATCACCACCAGGGTTAATCAAATAATATACATTAGATTTATTTTTCACTTTATTATTCGGATGCTGTTTCAACATGTCTAGTAGTATAGTTGTACTAGGCACTCTGGAAATCGATTTCCCTCGCAAACAGGAAACAGATTCCCATGGAAATAATGAGCATTTTGTTCCTGGAATCAAAATAATGTGCTCATTTCTAAAAGGGGTCCTGATATTTTGATATTTGTCTAATAGTTTTTGAAGTGTATCAACAAATTTGCTAGAAATGCTATCAAAATTATTTACCTCTCCATGTAAATTCAACGAGTCAACTAGGAAATATACTAAATCATCAATATAAGATTTATCCTTTGTGTTTGATTCGTAGAACAACCTAATGAAATTGTCATCAAATTCCATGTATTGATCTGTTACAAGCAATCTGGAAGGAAGTGTTTTGTTTACCAAGGACATGAAATCCAGTTTGAACTTTTTGAATACAGAATCCGTTTCGTAATTATTAAAGATACTTTCAAATCCAGCAAACCAATATTTTTCAACATGTGCAAGTAATTCCTGAAGTTCTAAGTCTAAACTAAATCTCAACTTCCACCAATCTTTTCTCTCTTCCTTAGTCACAATGGCGGAAGTAGTGGAAGTTTTAGTAGACGCATTGCTCTCTTGTATCAAATGCTTGAAGCTTTCCATCATTTGGTTAAAGTCTTTAACGTTTTCACCTCTGGCTCTAAATCTCGTCAAAGGTATTCTCAAAAAGAATGGATTCCTTCCTTTCGTGTATTTGGAAAGCAATATATCCCCTGTAGCATCACAAACATCAATATTTACTACTGCCCAGTTTCCTGGTAGACTTAAATTCAAGTCTACGTTGAAATTCATAGATAATGATTTAAAATCGTCGTTATCCACTGCTGAATTAAGTGGCCCTGGTAATAAATCGTCCATATTACCTGAATTATGATTCAACGCTCTATCATTTTGGAAGGGAATAGTATTTGCAAAGTCTTGTAAGTAAAATAAGTCCATCAACAACGTGCTGTCAACTTTGCAAATTGTCATGGAAGACAAAATCAACAAACAATGGTTAATAACTTTGTTGAAGTCTTTCAAAGCATAGCTACTTAATTTCTTAATATTATCCAAATTAGAAAGAAGAAAATTCTTGCACTGAACTAATTTGTTTAGAATATCAGTTTGCGAATCATTGGGACTAACCATTCCTTCGCTAATAATGCAAGGGAAAATCATTGAGTAAGCATCAAAAGTTGAGAACTCAGGAATTAACGAAAGGGACCTTAACGAACTGGAAATAACTACTTTTGCAAATATAATACTATTTTCGATCGAATTTGGCTTAATATGGGTTGTATCTGTGCTATCTTGATTACCCAAAGATTTCAAATAATCAAAATTAAACCCATCAGTTTCAAGTCTGGAATTCTGTACTAAATTGTTATCGATTGTATTATTCAATTGTAGTTTATCTTCATCAATCAACAGAAGCACGCTGTTTAATAAATTTGAAATACCTAAATGCTCTGAAACTAAGGATAACTCTTGCAACCTCTTCAAAACTACCGAGCCAGCTTCCACATCATCTCGTTTACCCAATAAATAATTATATACAATGGAATGAAGAATATTATCCGCATTTCTTATTGGGGTGAAATTTGCTTCATTCAATTTCTGGAACTCATGCAAATAATAAACTAGATCTCTTGTAATGCCTAGATGCACAAGGACTTTCATCATTACTTTCAAAGAATCAAACAAGAGTAGAGTCGTATCCCATTTTAGAGTAGTGCTAATATCCTTAGTTAAACTTGTGTTGCAATTTTTAATTACGGAATACAATATCTTGATGCAGATCTTACAACATGAATATGCTTCTGGATAATTATGATTCAACAAGTTTAGATTGGCAGTCAAGTATTGAAACTTCGCGATGATTATCAAATTGCCAAATCTATCCACCAAATTGAGATCTTTACTTTCCTGGATCTGGAATTCCTCTCTTGAATTCAAGAATCGTATAATCTTGCTAAACCGTTCATGAGCTTTACTTACGTCTTTTACGGAAATAAAATACTCAAATTGTAACAAGTTAAAACCAATAATATCTCTGATGGAATTAATATTATACTTCCTTAACATAGCATTAAACTGGGCTATTGGTTCCTTGATTGAGGATGGGTTGGATTTTAGAACCGCATCACAAAGCTCAGATTGCATGAATATAGAGAGAGTTGGGTCAGGAGTCCTGTACTTTTGGTATAATTCAACAAATTTGATTATGCTCGATGTTAAGCCATTATACTTTAATGTACGAATTAACATTTTGAAAATTTCAACTTCAATTATGGTTGTATCCTTTTCTTCTAGCAACCACTTCTCCATTCTAGCCATGGATTCAAACAATAAACTCTCTTCCCATGTACACCAAACTAATTTTTTTAAACATATCCCTGCCACCAATAGATCATTGGCTGAAGAAATATCTATATCTAAGTTATCTTCAATTTCGTTCAGTGAGTAATACAGATATACAACACGAAATTTATTTTCATCATTCAAGTTGCTGCAGTTTAGTATCGAGTTGATTAGGGTTGACTTATTTTCAATAACTTCGCCCGATTGGAATACCTTAATAGTTAAACTAACAACTGTAGAGTCAGATAACTCTATAAACAATTTCGGTAACAAATCATCATCTTTGTTGATCAATTTCACCAATAAATGAGTTAGAATCGGATAATCAAAATCTGTATCTGTTGTTCTGAATTTGTCGATTACTCCAATGATAGACTTGACAACATTTACTGACTCGTTAAAGAATTTTAAATCGTACAACGAATTTGCAACTTTCTGCGCTTTGGATAACATGTAAGAAAAACTCGTATCATTGTAATTAAGATTAACAATGGCTAATTCAATATCGATTGCAGAAGTCCAATACGAACAATTATTTGTTCTATTTCCCATATTGTATAGCAAATTGGAAATGTTTCTTAGTCTTTTGAACTGGTTCAGTATCTCAAGAGATACAGATAACTTATACAATATGGAATACATTATCTGATGATAATCAATATTCTCTATATTATCCTTTATAAAAATAATGATTTTATCTATCATGATAAAGTGACTCGTTGATAACTCCGAGGACTGAAGAATCGAAGTAATAATGTCAAGAAATGCAAAAGAAATCGGAGTTGAATCTAGTTGAAATGAATTAATTAATTGTATGACTTCCAGGCTAAATATCGTCTCTGATGGGGTGTTAATAAATTGCAAATGAAGACAATTAATTAATCGAGGATCTCTCGTCTGAACAAAGGAGCGTAAAATCAGGGTAATGTCAGTTATACTGGATTTTTCGAGGAGGCCCTCAATTTCCAGGAACAAGTGATGATTTCGTAAATCGTTTATAAATGGTGCATTTTGGGATTCTATTATAATGTCTCCTTTCAATGATAAATCGTTATCAAACTCTATAAGTTTTAGAATATACGACGAGCGGACAATTTTCAAATGTGAATTCGTTTTATTATACTTGATAATTGTATCTGTAATTTTCACTAGACCTCGAATTATTTTAATGCAATTTTTATGATATTTATCCGATCCAATATTATCATTGCGGCGATATAATTTCAACCACTGTTGAAAGTTACTTGATTGTAGAAACAAATGAGCTAGCTTTTCAAGGAGTATGTGATTCCAGAATGAATCCTTATTACCAACAACTAATTTCATATTATTTGAAATATATTGTACCAGTACTTGTAAAAGGAAGAAATGCCATGCAATGATCAGTTTCAATAAATGAATATCTTCGAGTTCCATATATGCGATTCCCTGAAACAAATCATGACTTAATCCATGATTTATCCGCTTGCCATGAACAAATTTATTGAAAAATCGATGTATGTTACTCAATTGATTTAATGCATGTTGAAAATGTTTCTGATCTATCATCTTTATCACGAACAATTGGTGATTACGCACTAATTCCATACTTTCATCGTAGCCTTGAACGGCCAAACCCCAACTCTTGAAGCATACCGTTACCGCTTCAATCGACACTTCATCGTACTTGTGCAATTTAGTCAATTTCTGGAGATTTGACTTTGCAATCAACTCAATATTCTTGTTGGTCGGTATTGGTAAATTCGACTTCTTGGAATGCTGCAATCCTACCAGCTCCTTCGAAGAATGAATCTGAACATATGACTCTAGAGTCTTTAGACTTTCCATACTTCCATGTTCTGTAATCATTGCCACTTCATTGCTTGTTTACAGCCGCTTAGGTTTGTAAACATTATTTGTACAACATCCAACCTGCACACTCGCCGTATGTCGCGACTTAGTAAATCGCGACATAGCTCATTGTTTGCAACCAAGATTGTTAGACAAAGAGTATAATACAATGCTTCCGCTAGTAATTAAACTCATTTTAGTCCAAGAAAGTTTCTATTGGGTCACCTTAATCAAAAAAACAAACATTTCTTGGTTTACTTGAAAGTGTCGGCAAATTTCGCATATATGGGCAAGAATAGTTCAGGACAGTTCATCGCGATAGATGGAAAGAAGTTTGGTGTGTCTAGTATTGACTGGGTAAATAAGCCGCCTCTCTCACTACTTGTCCTTATCTCTCTAGTGACACGGCCCTCCCACTACGGAAAATCATATAATCATATTTAATTATAGTTCTATGTACATAAGCTATGACTAGCTAGAAAATATGCAAATTTCACCAATAGTTATTCAAGAATTAGGGCAATCCAACCCGATGTATGACATTAGAGTACTAATGAAATAGTCAAATATATCCTGGGGTTGTTTTTTAATTGCTTTATGAAAGACTAGAGGATCTGGGAATGAATGGGTGCGTAGTGACTAATATAAATACATGAATTAAAAGTCTCTTTCACCTCTATTTTCAGCAGCCAATTCCTCTTGCTTGAATCTCTCTCTTTCTTCAATTCTTTGTAAAGCTTTCTTCTTAGCTAATACTTCCTTAGCATTTCTTTCACCTCCGTTCTTCTTCTTCCCCTTTTGATGAACTCTTAATGGCTCCAAGTCATTTTGAAATTTATTGATCCATCTTAACAAGTATTTTCTGGAAGAAACATCAATTCCTAGATGTTTCATTTGTTTTGAATCGGCATTTAAAAACTTTTGCAAGTCCCCCTCGAATGCATCGTGATGTTCTATGGTATTACGTCCAATTAATGTTAAAAAGGTTTTCAAATCATGGACATTTTCTTTTGTTCTGGTGGAAGTATTGGTTTTTAAATTGATCAAAGTTGAAGAGAAATTTCTTGATATTATGCCACGGTTAAATACAGCTAATGATGAGATGTTGCTTAATGGTCTCAAACTGTGAATGATGGACTTGTTCATGGTTTTGTCTCTTACTGGATTCTAGTCCCTATATGTCTCTAGCAGTAATCAATCACTATACAATTTCGCCAAAAATTTTCAGGTCGTGCAAAATCACCAATTATTTAGTCTAACTGCATACAATCCCAAGCTATTTGGCTGCAAAAAAAATTGAAAAAGTAGCAGTGAAGAGAATGCTATTGCAAAAAGGTTGATGTAGTTACTGATTCGAAGTTAATAGAGAAAAAAATCAAGTAGAAGTAAGAGAAAGCTTGAAATATCTTAAAAAATTAGATAGTTTATTTGCTGAGTATCTAAATATATGGTGTCTAATTTTTGTTCAATACATTATCAACTATTGTAGAATAATTCAATAAAGCTTCATCATGGAGTTTTGGTGTAACGAGTTGAACATGTCCTTGTGCCCCTAAATCAATACCTGGTTTATATGTAGAATATACTCCGTCAAGAATGAGATCTTTAGAATATCTTTCACTATCTTCTGGATATTCTTTGTCAACTTTACTGTAAGGTATAATTAGAGCAGGGAAGTCGAGTAAATTCCACACTGCTGTATATGGAGTGATACCATAGGTATCATGCGGCGAAGCACTTGAACGATGCCCTGGCATTAATAATACGTCCAATTCATTGTCATTGAAAACTTTGTGCCATTCAACAGTGTCTCTTTCTTGATCTACTTTATTTTGATGAACATCTTGAATTGTAGCAAGTGGAGCACCAAACAAATCACTGTTTACACTCATTTTCAAAACCGAGGGAATGAAAGGTTCACCCGATTCTAATACATTTTCAGCTGCGGATCTAATTCCTGGAACTGGAACAGTATATTGTCCAACCGCAACTGCAAAGGAGTCAAATAAACTAGGAAATTTCTTGATGTAAACGATTTTGTGGCCCGCTTGCTCTAATTTTTCGGCAGCAGATTTAATAATATCTTGCATTGGTGGGTGAACTGGCATTGTTTCATCATCATAAATAACCCCTACTGTTAATTGATCTTTGGTTTCAGGTTGTTGATAAGGAATTGGCATAGCTAACACATCATACTTCCAAGGTTTAGCATCAACGATAGTTTTAAATAGAAATTTTACATCATCCATGGTGTTTGCCATTGGAGTACATACACTATTGAATAATAAGTGATTCTTATCATTTGCTCCTGTTTTGTTACTATCGGGGATTCTACGAGAAGTTGGTTTAAATCCATAGATACCACAACATAATGCAGGAATTCTACCTGAACCACCAATATCGGTACCAATCCCGGCAATTGACCCTCTTAATTTGATTAAACTACCTTCACCACCAGAAGAACCACCGGAAGTCCAAGATAAATTTTGCGGATTCAAACATCTGCCAAAGATATTATTATCCGTTTCACCTACCATTAAAGTTTGTGGCACGTTAGTTTTGACATAGATTACTGCACCTAAATCTTGTAATAATCTAACAAGATCAGATTCAACCCTGGTATGTTTATTATCAATAAAAGATACGTATCCTAAAGTCGAATCGTAACCAGGGACATTATGTCCATCTTTCAAAGAAATCGGTAATCCGTGGAGTGGTCCGAAAGGTTTACCATTTTCAGCCAAATAATTATCAAGGAATTTGGCTCTTTTCAATCCATAATCAAGCATAAATTCCGTGCAACAATTAGTTAATTGATTTGCAATACTTGCCCGGTGCAGAAATGCAGAAACCACATCAACGCTTGAAAAAGTGCTACTTTCAAGTTTTGCAAGTAATTTAGCAATAGATTCAGTTTCGGTGATTTCAATTTCTGTTTTGGACAAAAACTGCTTCGGAATATCGATTACTGATTCGGTTGATTTTTCATTGTACTTTGCAAGTAACTCTTCAGGTAATCTCCAATGTGGAGGTAATGAATCGTCAATTGATTTCTTTTTATTAATAGCTTTAGTTTTCCAGTCGGACATTATTGCAGCGAACTTTATATAACAATTTCAATAGTAATAATGTCGATAACGTTTGTGCTATTTATATACTCAACATATTGATCAATGTACCAAGCCAAAAATAATTAAGAACAATACCACTACGAGGAGTATAATCCCGATTAAAAGCTTTCCTAGAGCCTTGCATTTCCGAGAAACAGCAAATATCCCCACAGTGGAAACGAATTGCGCTTTCGAACCATAATTTTTTTCGTAAATCAACTCCAGTCCCCGGCTTTGTGCAAGCTTTCTTTCATGTAATATGCCGTTTTTTGAACATTGGCCGTCAATGAATACAATTGAACAATCTCAACAGTCCTCTACTATTCGAAATGTTGTGAACTGCCAAGGTTCATAATATCTTGTCCAAGATGTATCCCTTGTCAGTGGCATTTCCATTGAGAGTAATTTTGCATCTTCTACAGAAGCTGCAAGAAAGGCGACATAGCACCAGTTTAAATAAGATTGAGCTACATGTGTATCTATATTTTGAGGCGACTGAAGTCGATGTAACTTGCTTAGGAAACATGAGATGTAAAGCAGTTGTGGATCGCGAAAGGAATTGCGCCAAGTAGATGAATGATGTAAAAGCGTTTGAGCCTCTGGATATATTTCCGATTCCTGATGCAAGTCGTCCATATAACATCGTGGTCGGAAATAGTTCTTCGATTCTTATTGTATGCCAGTATTACTACACTTCTTGACTTAATACTCGTTAAGTATATATATTTTATGATCTATGAATAATATACATAGGGTAACCTCTCAAATATCGATTGCAGATGCATCTTACTGAAAAATTGCAATGTTATTAAATTAAGTTATTTATAATAAATTTTTAGCTTTAAATTCATTTAATAATGAGTTACCTAATCTAGCTGGAGATGCTTCAACGATAACACCAGCAGATTCTAAAGCAGCAATTTTAGATTTGGCATCACCTTTACCACCGGAAATAATGGCACCAGCATGACCCATTCTTTTACCTGGAGGAGCAGAAACACCAGCAATGAAAGATACAACTGGTTTTGGAACATCTCTAGTCAAGTTATATTGTTTTAAGAATTCAGAAGCTTCTTCTTCGGCTGAACCACCAATTTCACCAATTAAAATGATCCCTTCGGTTTCTGGATCTTGTAAGAACAAAGTTAAGGCATCGATATAATTAGTACCTGGGAATGGATCACCACCCATACCAATAACTAAAGATTGACCTAAACCAACTTTAGTAGTTTGAGCGACAGCTTCATAAGTTAAAGTACCAGATTTGGAAATAACCCCTACTCTACCTCTCATATGAATAGAAGAAGGCATGATCCCAATTTTACATTGATCTGGAGCAATTAAACCTGGACAATTTGGACCAACTAATCTAGTTTTAGATTGAGTTTTCAAGATTTGGGCAACTCTAACCATATCTCTTTGAGGAATACCTTCAGTGATGGCAACAGCCAATTCGATTTCAGCAGCAATGGCTTCTTCAATGGCTGCAGCAGCAATATGAGGTGGAACAAAAATCCCAGTGGCATTGGCACCGGTTTCTCTAATAGCATCGGCAACAGAAGCAAACACTGGCTTACCTAAATGAGTGGTACCGGCCTTCTTAGGATTGGTACCACCTACAACTTTGGTACCATAATCAATGGCTTGTTGCGCATGGAATGTCCCTTGCTTACCAGTGAAACCTTGATAAATAACTTTGGTATTAGAAGTTACTTTCAAGTTTTTGATTGTTGAGGCGTAATTGCTTGCAACAGATGAGGTTTTGAACCCACGAATAAAGTTAACCATGTTTATAATTTAATCGTAAAGAGGAAAAAAAATACTTCCACAAAAGATTTCACCAATTTCAAAAAAAAACTTGTCCCTATGTATAATCCGTTACTATACTATATATACAACAATAATACCCACCTAGTTTGCTTAACTATGGAAGGTTTTAAAAGGGTAAGGACACACTATCGGAACAAACTATTCCGGGTTACCCTAGTGCCATATTGCTACCATGAAACACCACACCCACTTTGTTGATCCATGGTGATATTGGCAAAGCTAGAGGGGGCAAGATGGGGGCATGGTATCTACAACCGGTGGTACACGGTGAAAAACCCTTGGACCGATTGAATTACAATGTATTACTAGATAATCGTTAAACCTTGGTTTGGGGCCGACTAGGTTCACTATGGAGATTCCGAGTTTTTCCCTGAGGAGGTTCCCCTCTCTTTTCTTACCGATGCCATCAGGTAGCGCTCATTCCATGAAACATTGACTTTGTTACGCTACGAAGGTCTATACTATGAAACGCCATCTGAGCAATGCATTGGCGACGACGTTTCTATGGATGGAGACAATCTGTTCAGATAGTTGTATTCTACAATTATGCCAATGCATTTTCTCACCGATCCTCGGACATTACATACCAACTATAAAAACTATTTGGGCATTGGGCATTGCGACGGCGTGTACCTAGACCTAGCAAGAGCCACCTACAACAAGTAGCACAGTATAACCTGTACGATACAGGTGATTAATAGCAAAACTGACGTGCAAGCGACGAGACTTTTGCTGATCACAGTTGTAACAGCAGAGCGTTCAATGTAATGAATTGACTTGTTGTATCAAAATCGGTTCAATCGAGGTTATACGTGCTGCATATAAATAAACGGGTTTTATACATATGCCAGGACAAGTCAAACTAGTGGCTCGGGGAAGAATAGGGTAGCGCGACTGAATATAGTGGTGGTTCTTGTTAGATGGTAGTCAATAGTCAATGGGTGAAACAGCTTACTAGGGGTCATTGTGAGTAGTAGCGCAATTGTGAACACCTAGTCGTTCTGTTCACCCCGGAGAAACTATGGTTTTCACGGTTTGGTGCTCGTGTACCACCTGACTTCACTCTGAATCAAGATTGACTACGATTATTATGGTTGCGAAATATCCTAGATGTTAAGGCGCAAGTCAATGCTACTGCTACGGTACCGATCTCGTGTAAGTTCTTAGACGATAACTCACCTATGTAATTATATTAGTAGTTGTTTCAACAGCATCAAAGTTGGAGTTGCACGTACTCTCTCATTCAGTACTGGTAAGTAGTACGACCAAGTCATTATCATGCCACTATTCCATTCCACTTTTCCACTCTTCCATTCCCTCTTCCATTCAACTCTTCCATTCCATCCTTCCATACCGTTATTACTTTCTGGACCCTTCCCTAGAGTTCTTCTGACATTGTTTTATTTACTCTTCTGCTCAATTCTTCTCTTCGCTCTATATCTACATTTCCCCAAAGCATCTCACCTCTGTTGTTCGGCAAATGTACCAAGCCAAACCATTTCTTCTAGTAAACAAAGCATAATCTCACCACTCAGCAAACTCTAGCTTGCCTACACGAAAAATCTTTTCGTAGATTCTCCATTCGCCATATTTTGCTTTTCACCGTTTCCTTCCATTTTATATTACCAGTCGCTCGCTAGCTGGTAGCAGTGAAAAACTCGATAACATTATTTTGCTGATCTAGCAATTTTGTCATAGCTTGAATCATGTCGATTGGAGAGTTAATCAATGAAGATGATTCTTCAATACCTGTGATAAAAAACCAATCGCCAACTCCCACTCCTACTCCAGCTGTTGATTCAAGTTTGGACGTTGAGAATGGCACTGAAGACCATGCTGAGGGTAATGAAGTAGACGCCGACGGTGAAAACCACGAAGGTGAATCCAATGGGGGAGAAGTTGCTGGTAGTTCGGCTCCACCAACCCCTGATCGTGACGTGAAGCGTCACAAGAAGACTGGACCTCCATCTGGTAAGAAACCCAGCGCTGAAGTGTTACAAAGAAGAAAAGAAGGTAGAATTAAAGCTGCCGCCACCATAGCTCAAAACTTGAAGAAAACAGGTATCGGTAGATTCGAACAAGACAACGGCTTTGGCTTGACTAGTTTGAAGCCAATGCCTTTGATCAATCAAAAGAATTATTTCACTGATTATTTAAAAAAAGATGAACAAATCAGTTTCATAAGAAACTGGAGAACGGAAAGAGCTGCTTTATTACCAAGCAAAAAACCACTGGATGCATCCAAAGGTGAAGACGGAGAAGATAAGAATTGGCAAGATTTCAATTTAGATGACATCGAAATGGAAATGAATAAGAAAAAAGCAGAAGAAGCAGAGGCAGAGGCAGCAGACGACGAAGAGGAAGAAGAAGACGATGAAAATGAAACAGAAGAATCAAGAGACGAAAAATCCAAAATGGGCCATGATACAATTATTATTCATCCGGGTTCTGCTTACATTAGAATAGGTAAAGCAACCGATACTGTTCCTGTCACTGTCCCTAATGTTATTGCCGTCAAAGGTGATTACTCAAGTTATACAAAAGTCCCAGCTCCTACTAGAGAAGTTGACGAAGATGGAAATGTCCATTTCGACGAAAATTTCGACGAAATTAAACAAACAGTAACCAAAGATTTCAGGGCAAGAATGAGGTTTTACAAGAGAAGAATATTACCAAACTCCCGAGAGAGTGCAGCCAACTATAATAAAAAACAAGAACCTGAAAAAATTGCTGATCACAATGATCCTTTTAAAAAAGAATGGTTGGACTTCAGAGAATCTAAAGAGAAGAAATTCTACGTAGGAGAGCAAGCTTTGAAATTGCCATTGGGTAGCGATCATATCAAAAATCAGAAATGGACTGTTAGGTATCCTATGGTCAATGGTAATTTCAATCTGAATTCTGTTAATTACAATTCTCAGCAAGAGATTTTAGGTGATTTAGCGAATATCATAGTAGAGACCTTACATGAAATGGACATCAAGAATTTCCCACATTTAAAAGTAATACTAATCATTCCTGATTTATATGATAAAGCATATGTTGAAACGTGGTTAAACCTTTTATTCAATTTAGTTGGATTTGGTAAAATTGCCATTATCCAAGAAGCAGTGGCTGCTACTTTTGGTGCTGGTGCTTCTTGTGCATGCGTTGTCGACGTTGGTGCTCAAACCACTTCCATCAGTTGTGTCGATGATGGTATGGTTGTAGGCGATTCTCGAGTACTCTTAAATTATGGAGGTGATCACATTACTGAAGCATTTATTAAATTATTGTTGGAAAGTGCTTTCCCTTATAAGGACATCAATTTAACTAGAAGAAATGATGACTGGGAATTAGCTCAAACATTGAAACATGAATTTACCACTTTTCAAGATGCAGATATCGCCGTTCAATTATACAACTTTTACAAAAGAAAACCCAACGAAACCACAGAAAAATACGAATTTAAAGTTTTCGATGAAGTTATGCTTGCTCCACTTGGATTATTCTTTCCTGAATTGTTTCAAATTGGAAAATCTGAAACCTCAATACCTTCCTTAGCATCTTCTAGGGATCCAAATCCTCATTCCAGTCGATTTTTCCTAGAAACTTTTGATCAATATTCCGGAAAACCAAACAACCCCCAATCAAGATCGCAACAAGATTTATCAATGAACTTATCATATGCTGACCAGACAGAAGATCAATTATTACTTCGATTACTTGACCAAAAAAACTCCAGTAAAGATTCGAGTTCCAGAAGCACTGAACCAATATCGCATGTGCCATTGGAAAAAGCTATTATTGATTCAATTTCCAACGCTGGTCTTGTAACTGATTTATCTAAAATAAAGAAATTTTACGATAATTTATTAATTGTCGGTGGTGGATTTGCCAAAATTCCAGGATTTGATTTAATTTTGTCGGACAGAATCAATATTTGGCGACCAAAAATTTTATCTTCAGATGCACTCGAACAAATAATCGCTTATGTTGGTAATGAATTGAAGAAAAGCGAAGAAGCAAAAGCTGAGTTAATCGAACAGTTGAAATCTGAACGAATCACCGAAGACCAAACCGTTGACGATATTGAATTGGAGGAAGATGAGTTACTAAATATTGAAAAGCAAACCGAAGTAAATTTAGATTTCGATATCATAGATTCACTTTGTGAACTGGGAAATTCATTCTCAATAAATGTGTTACCTCCTCCACGGGAGTTCGATCCAGAAATGTTGACCTGGAAAGGTGGCAGTGTTTATGGTAAACTAAAAGTAATTCTGGAAATGTGGATAACTTATCAGGATTGGGATGTTTTGGAAAGCAGAAATATATATTACAAAACTTTATTTAATTATTAGGTTCTACATTATATAATATGAAAATTGTCTATTATAATATTTAGTTGACGTGATATGTAACTTAACACTAATAATTGAGGGAAAACTTAGATCTTTGTTTCAAAGGAACAGTTGCTGCTGGCGTTGAAACCATTTTCGATGCGGAGCTACTAGGTGTGGTACTAGAAAATCTCAACGCAATTGGACTTTGTGGTTTTGACAGCGGAGCAGGACTAGAACTTTGATAGCCAAGGGAATCTTTCGTTTTCTTATTGGCGGTGGTGGTAGTAGCTTTACCTGTACCTATTTTCTTATGCTTGGATAAATTCATAATATTGGATTTTCTTTTTATTTCATTATCAAAATCCCAAAGTGTTTTTTTCCATTGGGATAATGAATTATGTAATTCAAATAATTTGAGTAAAGATTTCTTAACTTCAGCTTTATTTTGAGTCATGCTAGGGTTTTTTAACTGTTTATACAAAATTTCATATTCAGTATATTTTAATTTAAATTTAACGGCAAGATTATTATAATATTCTAACCGCTTTGATGCGGATTTTATTTCTGGAGGGTTAATATCGGGGGAGTCATTTCTGACCTCATTTCTTCTAGATAATGGAACATTATCCTCTTCCGAAGATGGCGATGTATCGTAACCATTTTTCAACCTTTTAATTTGCTTTTCATCTTCTGATGTCGAAGATGACGATGAAAATTTGCGCTTATTAACCTGGGATTTATTGTTTGGAGTTTGTGATCTTATGGGTGAGATGGAATGCGGATTCAAGGACGATGATGGAGTTAATTTTCTTTCGATTTTTGAACTAATAAGTTTTGGCAGGTCCGATGTCTTCTTTCCAACGGATTTGGAAATCAAAAACCCGCCTCCTAAACTAGACTTCTTTTCGTCTTCGGATGATCCAGTTTCTTCACATACCTTTCTTCGTAACGGATGCGATTCTGAATATCCTAATCTTGTTAATGCTCGGTGAATGTTTTCTTTTATTAACTTGCTTTCAAATGTCGAATATGATGCCCAATTCCAAGGCTGGAATTCCTTGTATGATTTGTCTTTAAGAATGAATCGGGCGACGGTTTCTTGTGCCGGGCCAACGATAGAATTTGAATCCGAATCACTCAAGTCCATATCCATATCTTCACTATCAATGTCGATTGAACTATTTACAACAGACAACTTCTGCTTTATTATCTTTCTCCTTATTCTTTCTAATGCTGGATATCTATCATCTTGTGTAAACGAATCTCGAGGATTATAGATTTGAGTATATTCAGCCATTAATGACTTTAGTTTCTCTGGATAGATATCCATACTCTCCAAGATGGAGGTTTCGGTTATTGGACCTAATGCTAATAATTGAATGAATTTAAGGGTTACAGTTTGTGGGGAATCTCCAGAGACAAGCTTGAATGGATTACCTTTGACTTTACTCGATGGCCCTCGTTTCGTCGGGCTGGCTGCTAATTTCTTTTCTGGGGAAGTAGAACTTGATGTTGAGGATGCAGATGAATTCTTTTCTGGAGAAACACTTGTATTTTGAAATGAAACTTCTTTGTTGTGTTCCTTTATTTTTCTTGGATCAGTTATGACATTTAGCTTAGATTTCAATCTTCCGTTGTACTGTAAAGTATCAGAACTGGTATCATTTGAGTATACGTCAACATTCAAAGTTTCGGGTATTTTAAGACATGGGAATATTAAATCGTCGGAGATTTTAATGGACTAAAATGTTAATAAACTAGGAAGAAAGAAGAGATATATCCAACGCAAACCATAATTTGAACAAGAAACTTTCTATAGCAATTCGAGTTTATATCTTGTAGCATAGAAATTGCTAGATGTAGCGGTGTACAATAAAATCAACGTCGGGGATTAACTAGAGTAAAAATATATGTAGAAACCGGCCCAAATTGTTCTGATTTTGGATACTAAATGAGTTGAATGGTGAAACGTCTGGTCGTCTCTAGGTACTCTCTAAAGCAGCCACATTGAGTTTGACTATATTTCTCATCTTGACAAATTGGCACCAATCTCCAACAAATTGGAAGAGATTGTCTCGACTGGAATCTGCTGGAGGTTCAACTGTGGCATTCTATCTTTGAGGGAGTACTTCTTGAGCTTTCTTGTAGAAATCACTGGAGCATCGATTCTTCACATAATTGCCCATCAATTTCAAGAACCAGAAATGGAGCCATGATTTGCAATTGGAATCGAAGCGTAGCTCCTCACAGACAATAGCGTCTCATAGATAGAGCATCTAACCGGGGCTAGACTAGCCAATGGATCACAAGAATGAAGCAGCACGATTTGCACAAGATCTGATACGATCGAGTCACTGCTAAAGTTGAATTGTGCAATTGTTCAGATTCAGTTGAATTGAGCAATTGTTCAAACTCGTAATTTAATGGATATAGTTGGAGTTGATGGGTGAAAACTTATACATACGAAATTACCATTTACTACCAACAATTTCACTTTGATATTTTTTTCAAGACATTGATTAAAATGATCAAGCAAATTAGGCGATAGTTTAATTCCTAAACAATTATTACCAATTGGCGGCAGTAGTTTTAAAATATTCATCAAGGCGATAAAGAGAAAAAACAAGGGAAAATTAAAACCAAGCGAGGAATAAAGTTTATATGATTCAAGAAAAAATTACCAGGACAAAATTAGTCAAACCGGAATTCGAAAGTTTAAAACCTACAGAATCAGGAATCACCGAATAAATGCATTCAAATTGAGAATTTCTGCAACCATGAGTAGATCGGCCGGCACCCACACTGACAAGACAACTGTATGGCACCAGTACTACGAAATCACCTAGGTCAATGTATGGGGTAATGGATACGAACTAGTTTGTTGAGGATTAGTTAGTGGAGAAGTGGGAATAATTGGTTGGTGAGGAGGAATATAAAATAATCCATCTTGGATGTAACTATGTAATGTTTCTGTACTTCGGAGATAACTCCTGTTTTACGAACACTCGAGGTGGAACCACAAGTGGTGCAGCACAAGAAGTAGTAGCACAAGAGTGTTACAACTACAAGGACAAGAATGACTTGTGGTTGGAGTTGGGCTACAGTGGATATTGATTAGATCTAGGTGGTGAAATTTATATTTCGCCTAAACCAGACTTCGTGTAGATGTGAATGCAAGTGAGACATGGGAGATATTATCTACATAGCGTACTCCAAATTTCAGTGCCATAGATCATAATGAGTACACTCCTGCTGCTGCTACTCTACATACAACACAACAACTCTGAACCAGTACATCTAGTAGCAGTAGGTTCCGAAAGAGCCTATTTACCAAGACTTTATAATGGTAGTGACTACATCATGGAATCGTTATCAATTGATAGTGACAAAGAAAAAAAAATATTATTCGGAGATCCGAGGTTTGACCAAAAGTTTCATCTAGTCCTAATGCAATGGGTTGGTCCACGTCACTCCGTACCCAGTTACGAACCTCTCGTACGAAAACAGAGGTGGAAATCACCCAATATTCTCATGGGCAAACACAAGGAACCTGGAAGGAACCCTTTCCAGGTGTCTACAATGATAATGTCAGCGAATTATGCCATCACTAGCACCATACGAGTGGTTTCGTCGCAATGTGTAGGCTGACAGTACATCATACACGCTGCACTATACACAGAACATTGTATCTGTAACATGACGCCACGATTTAGATTATTTATAGACAACGTACCACATCAACTTGCCAATACGCGCAATGCCTGGGTCAGTATTTTGCTTTTCCAAGCAAAAGTGTCTGTTTCCTCTGCATGGATATTCCTTTACTCAAGTCCTGACCACTCCGCCCAAAACTTCTGTGAAGTTTAAATGTGTTCCCTCACTACTCTCTGCCTGTTCCTTCTCCCTATGAAGCTTCACCAGCAGTGAATTGAGTGATAAAATCATTACAGTTGCACTACCGAGTTATATACATTCCAGCCAGTGCTAACAAATTTTAAACATCAGATGCCACTACAAAAGTATTTAAAAACTAGTCCACGCTATTATTGTTATTTATAGGAATTAGTTGACGGATTATTGTGTATAACAGCTTGATAGTGCTACATTTGTAAAATTATTTAATTTTATTTCGTGTCGTAATAAATATACCATGTGGAAATTAGTTCAATCTGGTCTTAGTGTTGTTGCTGGTACTGCCGAACCTGAGTACGGTAGAGAAGCCATTCATCCCATCACTGATTCTATTTTAAAGCAAGACTTACCTATCTATCGTGAAACCAGCTCTGAAGATTTCAAATGGTTAGAGCCTGGCTACACTAATGTTGAAACGGAAACGTTTTACTTCACTGATTTAGCTACGGGATATATTGGTTTTGCCCAAGTGATCCATTCCAGTTTGATGGGAGTTCATACCACTGCGCAATTTACCTTTAAATTGTTTCGTAAAGACAAAGAAGATAAAGAAGATATCACTGATATTTGGACATCCACTAAATTAGACAACTTTAGAATCGAAGGCACTAACTTTTACGCCGACAATTTATCAATTGAGTTGACGGATAATCAACAATACCACTTGAAATCTCTGGTCACAGAGGAATCAATCGTGGATCTTATTATTATAAGATTAATTCCAGGGGTCATCTTTGGTAAAGACGGTACTACCTTCTACGGTGATGATATTAACAATCCTTGGGGCTCAATGAGACACTTATTCTGGCCACGTTGTAAAGTCACTGGTACCATTAAAACTCCATCTAAAGAATTCGAAATTACCGGTTATACCATGTATGTTAAAGCTTTGCAAGGAATGAAACCTCATCATGCTGCTAAATCTTGGAATTTTTTAAATTTCCAATCAGAAAATTACGCAGCAGTTCAAATGGAATTCACCACCCCTCCTTCTTATGCCTGTGCCAAAGTTAATATCGGTATTATTGCTAGTAATGAAAAAATTTTGTTAGCCACTATTAACAATACCGTAATTCATAAAGATCCAAAAACCGATGAAGTTGGATGGCCTGTACCAGGTGCTATCGAATTTGATTATATCAAGGATAAACAAGACGAAAAAGCTGATCCTAATGACATTATTGAAGCTAAAGTTTACGGTGCTTTAGATACTTTAGTTGAAAGAGTCGATGTCATGGCTGAGATTCCTCAATTTGTTAAAAACATCGTTTCCAATGTAGCTGGAGCAAAACCATACATTTACCAATTCTGCAATCCTTTTCAAATTGAAATCAATGGCGCCAAAGAAGAAGGTATTGCTTTCAACGAAGCAACTTTTATCTCTGAATAGATATGAAAATTATTCGTTTCCCACTTGGTGGAAGAACCTGTTTAAGAACATCATTCATGTCTAAATTTAGCCAAATGATACTTAAGCTGGTATTTTTGTTGCTGTTTGCTAGATCAATATGCGCTGATGAGAAGTTCCATTTGTATATAATGTTGTTTTTTATAGATTTCTATTGTTTTTTTCCCGTGATAATAATCTTGGATAATCAGCATCCAATTATCTCTAATAATGTCTCCCTTTTAATTTTAATGATAAACTAATTTAATAAATAATTGTTCATGGAAAAAGCAGAATTTGTTCGTTTCGTTTAAAGTATAGCCAAGAAAGCAAATATTGACATAACAAAGATATTAAACTCATTGAAATATCCAGCATTGTCCAACAATCTTGACATCATGTCATAGAATATCATTTGTATGGCAGCTCAAGGTTTATAGACGAAAATGAATTGATTCTTAAAATGGAAATGGTTGCACACATTTTTTTGCAGCCAAAGTTTTTTTATTGATTGAAGAAACTTAGCTTACAATTATGTTTAATTACTTCAAGGTTCAGTTATCCAAAGCGAAATCAATATTTTAAATCTGTTTATTTGTAAAATTGATTTTCTATAGTATTCACCTCTTAAGAAATAATGTAAAAATGCTATTGCATTGCCAAAAGTTTCGCTAACAAATGCAATGAAACTCAATTGGGTATTAGCTATTACTACTATTAGAAACGACGTCAGGTCAGTTTTACACCAAGCAGTTTAAATAGAAATTGTTTTGTCAAGCTTGACTTCGTGTTGCAAGTCTTTTAGGACAATTTTTTATTGAGGAAGACAATCAAAAGAGATGCAAAATAGGTAATTTAATTCGATTCATCAATAATAACTGTCGATTATCTCTACCTAAGGACTTGGGACATTTGAAATGGGTACTTAATTATTTCACATTCAACTTCATAACATTTAATATAAATTTTACATATCACACTAATTTTAATACTACTCTCTTAATTCAAATAGTTAATCTGCTACGCTCCAAATTACAAGGAGGCAGATACGGCAAATACCAAAGCGACGATTCCTGCTGCAGTTGTAGTAGCACTGAAGAGAATCGACGGACCGTTAATAGTAACGTCTCCCTTTCTTTTAAACCATACCTTACCGTTATAATTAGTTTGTGCTACTTCAATCACCCGACTTTTAGCATCAGTGAAGGGAGGGTATCTCATAGCCAAGGTCTTCTCATTGGATAACTTTTGTTCAATAGTGGTCCTTTCATGAGTGAAACTACGATATGATCTTTCTCCACGGTAACTCCCAGTTCCTGAGGTACCAACCCCACCAAATGGTGCACCTTTCAAAGATGCATGTAAAATGGAATCATTCACAATAGTACCACCTGATCTAATCCGTTGTCTTATTTCATTAACTTGACGATTTTTTACTCTCGAAGTTGGCCCACTGGTAAAGATATAAAGAGCCAATGGAGTATCATGGTAATGAACGACTTTCGAAATAGCTTCGCTCAAATTATCATATTCTAAGATTGGCAAAATTGGGCCAAAGATTTCTCCGACCATAGTAGAATCGTTCCAATCTACATTATCAATAATAGTAGGTTGAATAAATCTTGTTTCGGCAAATGTCTTACCTCCTGCAACAACCTTACCTTTTGTAGTTTGAATAATCTTTTCCACACCCAAAAAGTTACGATCATTGATCATATGAGTGTAGTCTGAACAATCACTTTGGCTAAGAGAGGGATAAAATTTTTGATCAACAACTTTAATAAGAGCATCGACCAATTTCTGTTTGACTGATTTATGAGCATAAACATAATCGATAGCAATACAAGTTTGACCACCATTAGTGAATCTACCCCATGCGATACGTTGGGCGATTGTTTGGATATCTTTATCGCTGACATCTTCCAAGACGAACGCAGGAGATTTACCACCAAGCTCCAAGACTACGGGAGTTAAAGTTTCCGCTGCCCTTTTAGCAACAATAGTACCAACAGTGCTGGAACCAGTGAATACTATTTTATCGAACTTTTGATCCAATAATTTCGTGGTTTCTGGAATAGCACCGTTGACAGCGAAAAAGATATCGGGATCCAATGTCTTGGACAAGAGCTTCGAGAGCAATGAACTTGTTCTAGGCGTTTGTTCACTTGGTTTCAAAACAACGCAATTACCGGCAGCAATGGCGCCAATTAATGGGGTTAAATTTACAAATAATGGATAATTGAAAGCCCCCATAACCAATATAACCCCCATAGGGATTCGTTCAATATACACCGGCGTACTCTTCATAGTCAAAGGAACATCGCTAACCTTCTGAGGCTGTCTCCAGGTATGTAAATTAGCCATGGCATGAACTATTTCTCCTAATACTTGATACAATTCAAGCGATCTAGATTCGTTTTTCGACCTATAGAAATCCGCTTCAATGGCTTCCACCAATGCCTGTTCATTGTCTTTAAGAGCAAAGTACAAATCTCTCAATTGGTTCAATCTAAACTGAATCGAATGGGTCTTTTGCAGCTTGTGGAATGAATCGCGCAACCTGTTTACCCCCTTTGGAATTTCTTCCAAATCAGTATACTCCAATATGGATAACCTTTCGGTGCTGACATGGATAAATGATTCTTCTCCCTTCTTTGACATGGCTAAAATGAATTGTCAATCTTGTTTAAGTGGAAACAGTTATTTGGTTCCGAATATAAAAGAGTATATAAAGTCTAGAAAAATCCCCGACCTCTTAACCTTCATATGATTTTGAACAGTGGGGTTTTTCGGACTAAAATGTTTACGAGGCAATAGTGAATGTCATGGGTAAATCATATATTGACATATCTATACAATTGTAAATTAAAGGCAAAATTCGACTAGAGAACAAAAGTAGAGAAAAAAGTATTGTAGGACACACAAGTCCATAATACTTGAAATAGCAATGTGTAGCCACTGCTGTCGTCATAATTTTGTAGTTGTAGTTGCACTATATCCTTTGTCATTATGACTAGGTATGGGCTGTTCATTGATTAGAGTGGCAATGTTTATAAAACACCAGCGAATGCAAATACGAGTGCGGTTAAACCAGCAACCCCAGTCCAAACATCGAAGAAAAAACTTGGGCCATTCACATTAACATCACCAGTTCTGTCAAACCAAACGTTACCGTTATGTTCGGTTTGCACTACAGATATGACTTTATTCTTTTCTTCAGTGAATGGTGGATATCTGACTTTCAACATAAATTCATTCCATAATTTTTGTTCAATGGTAGTTCTTTCATGAGAGAATGCTCTGAACGAATATAATCCATGATAGGCCCCATTACCCGAATTTCCAATACCCCCAAATGGTGCATTAGGTAAAGCTACATGTAATAAACAATCGTTAACAATGGTACCACCAGATCTAACAGTAGTTAAAATTTGATTAAGTTGAGGATTCTTTGCTCTTGAAGTGCTACCACTTGTAAAGATATATTGCGCTAATGGAGTATCAACTTTAGAAACAACCTGTGCCAAAGCATCCAGCAAATCATCGTACTCAATGATAGGTAAAATTGGACCAAAAATTTCTCCCTTCATAGAGGAATCATTCCAACCAACATTATCAATAATAGTTGGATATAAAAATCTAGTCTCAGGGTCAGAGTCTCCTCCTAAAACGATATCACCTTTTGTAGTAGCAATAATATTGGATAAGTTACTGTAAGCACGATCATGGATAATATGAGTATAATTTTTATCATATTTGTCAAGATCTGGGAAAAATTGTTCTTTAACTGTTTCAACTAACGCTTTAACGAATTTTGCTTTAATAGATCTATGGACTAATACATAATCCACGGCAACACAAGTTTGTCCAGCATTAGTGAATCTACCCCAACCAATACGAGCGGCAATAGTTTTAATATCTTTATCTTTCACGTCTTGAAGAACAAAGGCAGGTGATTTACCACCAAGCTCTAAAATCACTGGAGTTAATGTTTCCGCAGCTTTCTTAGCAATGATAGTACCAACCATGTTATTACCGGTATACATGATTTTATCGAATTTTTGATCCAATACTTTGGTGGTTTCTGGGATAGCACCATTGACAGCGTAAAAGGTGTCTGGATCTAAACATTTGGTTAAGATGTCAGAAAGTAACTGGGAGAAATGTGGAGTTAATTCGGAAGGTTTAAAAACCACACTATTACCAGCGGCAATAGCACCTGCAATAGCAGGAACAGAAAGAAACAAAGGATAATTGAATGGCACGATAATTAACACCACTCCCAAAGGAATCTTTTCTATATAAACGGGATTCGTTTTCAAATTGACTGGCAAGCCAGTGACTTGATCAGGCTTGGCCCATTTATGTAAATTCGCCATGGTGAACACCAAATCACCCAAGGTGGGCCAGAGTTCCAAATTTTTTGTTTCGGAAGGTGATCTACCAAAATCCTTTTCTAAAGCATCACATATTTCATTGGCGTTATCTTTCAAAGCAAAATACATATTTCTCAATTGATTCAATCTATATTGAAGGGGATGGGTCTTTTGCAACCTGTGGAAGTTGTCGGTTAATTTTGCAATCTTGCCTGGAATCTCATCTAACGCAGTGTACTTCAACGGAGATGCGTTGGAAGTCACCTTGGACTTAGCTTTCTTGGCTTGCACCGAAGCAGCAGAAAAAAACGATGAAACATCACTGGCATTATCACCATTGACTACCGATTGGTCGGTAGAGGTAACCAGCGATAATGTTTCGTTCAAACTCTTCTTGACTGATTTGGAACCAACCTTAACATCTCTCTTACTAGCCATGTTGTATCGAACTATCAATTGAGTACCAACGTGGTTTATTTACCGGAAATAAGAAAAAGTCGTACCTACCGCATTCTTATATAGTTCGAATACCCCGTTCAAACTAAAACTCATGTGAAGAAGATAATCCGGTACACAAGCCATTGCCTTGAGACCAGTTCCTGTCACTTCCGCAGTAGTAAGGTCCCATGGCACAATGGAGAGATGTCAAGGAGAAATTGGTGGAACACTATGATATTGTAGTGCGATAATAAAGATGGAAGAGACTAGTGGAGGTAACTCTTGTAGGTATATGTATTTTTCTGAGGGTCAGTTTGGGTTACGGTGGTAATTCTCAACAGAAGTTGAGGTGGATTCGAGCGCATGTGCATTTGCTAATTCTTGCATGAATTGAATCCTAGCGAGCATGGGAAATTACCACATTGAGTTTTATTACTGTGTACTCCGATTGTACCACTTTTAATAGTATGTCTAGAACGATGTATTTGCTTGTAGAACTGCGAATGGAAGCAAGTAATGCTAATTGTGGTAGTTTGTGTAGATGAAGTGTTGGGAGAGTCTGCACTTGTCTACTATTACAGTTACAAGACGCGGCTACAAGTTTGTGTTTTGTGGCAGAAATAGCGAAAATAGCTTATCCGATTCTTTGGCCGAGTGTCCGGAATAGCCTAGAACTGACTGTCTTCAAAGACTATATCTATAAAGAGTAACGGTACGCTTACCTATTGCCACATGGAATAACGTTTACAATACTACTGTAATACAACCTGTGCAACCTTCCGCTGTGTTGTAGTATCCCAAGTTCTTCCACAGCTAGTAGTGATGGTATGCACCCCACTTCGATGATGTCAGTTATACACAATCGGTTACTAGCACAATACAACAAACCATCAACCACCTGACCTTGCAAGCGATAACGAAACTGGTACCAGATAAGCCTATGGTAGAAGCTACCTACAGCTCACTGTACTGCCTAGTGAGACCTCGTAGTCAAGTTATATCCATGTATACAGAATATCAAGAGTAAACTAGCCACTTTTCTACGACTCTAATGTGCATACTCACGAAATCAATTATCTCTTGGTTCAGGTACTCCGATGTACAATCTACATGAACAAGCACGAGATGTGAAAGATAAAAATGCCACTGCATCAAATATATACATTTATAATGTCAAATACCACCCTTTCAACCAGTTCATGATTACAAATAGACTTCAATCCGCTTAAGTGCCACCGCCATTGGTGCTAGGATCTAGCGAGCTGTAGGTGTGAGGTCACCATCCTGCATATTATCTGAGGTTTTATCAGTTCAATTTTTGCTTCTTCTATTTGATTAGCAGTATTTACCTAGTATTTGGTATAAGTAAGCTATTGCTAGATAATTTAACTCCAATGATCGACGATTCTGACGATTTGCAAGCGCCAACAATAAAGTGCGACCTGGCAACTTTGGAATCTCCTGAAACAGCTACAAATGAGGTGAGACTTTCTCCTGTTGAAACCACTTTGGCAGCAGCTGCAACCGCTACTGAGGCAAATTCCAGCAATGTAAGTGATATTCCCACCCATACATCCAGCAAAGCAACATCTACAAGTACCCAGCTTGCTGTAGAACATGATTCCAATTTAGAATCGAATATATCTGCCTCCATCGCAAATATTAGTAATCCCACAGTGAAAGATGTTAATGGTGCTACCAGCTCCATATCGACCCCAGACAAGAACCTTGGTGCTGGAAATGGTCCAGTGTCCTCCGCTGGACCTTCTACTATCGATAGCAGTTTGGTTCCTAGTAGCACGAAAGAATTACCCAGCGATATCTCACCAACATTTAATCATACGGTAGTTAGCCGAATTGATACAAATGTCTCCGATACAAATGACTGTGGTATATTGCATTCTCCAAAACCTACGAAACCAGGGAAAAATATTCTTAAGAAACATGAAAAAATCAAGTCACCACTGTTGAAAGTCAAACCAGATTTAAACCTAAAATCTTGTTTGAGCGCTCCAATCACTTTACTTGAAGTTCAAGAAGATCTCTCAAGTTCCCATACATCCTTTGATGTTAGAGCAGATGCAATCAGTCCAATTGGCCATGGTTTACTTCAATTAAATGAGCATCGTTCATTTTCAAACCCCACCGAACAAATAATTGAACAATCACATGTAGGATTCACTCCTTCAGCTAGCATGACATCGAGCCCACCTCCGTTAAGAGTAGCTGCTTTGAAACATCACGATGAGTCTTCCTCCATAAACAACCAGAAAAAAGCTTACTTTGATAGCTTAAGATCAAATAGTTCGTCGATTACATCAGAAACTTCTTCTTCGAGGGATAACAAATTACATTTATTAATTGGGATCACTGGATGTATTTCAATTCATAAGAATATCTATTTAATTATAGAAAAGCTATTTGAAATGTATGGAAAAGATAAATTGGAAATCCAAATAATCTTGACAAAAACAGCTGAATTATTCTTAACTGATAAATTGTACAAATTCGAGAATCTAGGAGTTAAGATTTGGTTCAGTGATGACGGAACAAAGACTTATTTGGATGCAAAAGCAAGGTTGAAGCAACATTTGCCTTTGAATTCCCCATATCCTACTTTCAATCCAAGTTTGTTAAGTCAATGTATGCTTGCATACGATTTGCAAAAATGGACAGATGTATTATTACTAGCACCTTTATCTGCCAACACCATGTCCAAAATAATAAACGGTCTTGCAGACAATCTATTGACTGATTTATTACATTTATGGCCCATGCCCAATTGTGACAAATTCCAAGCACATATTAATTCTTCTCCTACTATGTCTAATAAAACGGTTATTGAAAATACAGTTCCATCCCCTAAACCAATTATAGCTGCTATTGCATTAACCTCAGCCATGTACTCACACCCTATAACGAAACGGCAATTAGTGTTATTGCAAGAGACATATCCAAATATGTCTATCTTAAAGCCAGTTGAAAAGTGTGTTGATGTGGATGGGAATATTTCTATGGGAGGTATGAGATCATGGCCAGAGGTGGTTGATTTTGTTGCTCAAAAGTTAGGATCACCGCTGGAGCCAGAGGAGGAAGATGACGACGATGACGACGAGGACGAGGAAGATGGTCAAAATAACACTATCGATGAAATGATTGCTAAGAACGACGAAGATGATGAGGAAGATGAAGATGACGAGGATGAAGATGACGAGGAGGACGATAATGAGGAGGACAAGGAAATGGACCATAAATTGGTAGAGCAACATCCAACTATTCAAGAGAATATCCTCTGTATTGACAAAATCATTAGATCTCGCCACAATACCCTCACCCGAAAGGAATTGGAAGAACACGAAAGGTTGGCAGAGAAGAACGCCATAATAAATAGTGCTGGTACTATTAATTCCCAAGTATGACACTCCCCCCACCAAAACTTCCATTTACCACTGTTTATTAGCATACTTTGCAAACACTTAGATTTGCCGCAAAACAACATTAAGTGTATGTATTATTCAATTCTACTTCTGATTTGAAACCAACAACAGTAACCACCCAGTAGTATCGTAGAACACCGCAATACCAATGCAATTGTACCCCAGTTCCACCTCCATGGTAAAATTACACCCTTCGCACTAGAATGCCTCACTGAGAAAATTACCATCGACCAAGCTTGAACTAATAGTTAGAAACAATCAGACATGACTGAATTAGAATATCAAGGACCAGGTTTTGACAAAAAGGATATTGTTATTGGAGGGATCACCGTTCATGTGTACAATTCTGACAAATTGCAGCCATACATTGAGCTGATAAACACCATCTATCGTAGTCAACCTCATTTACATAGTCAAATGGGTGATATTCCAATTCGGGCCGTTTATCTTGTTCATGGCAGAGGTGAAGACTACAAGTCCATGGAGAATATAGCGTATAGTATGTTGAAGCAGTACTACGAGAAAAATGGTCAAACTGACATTCCATTGATTTGTCTTAGCTTTGATGGTCGTAACCATGGAGAAAGATTGGTGAACATAACGCAAAATAAAGGGTGGAAATCGGGCAATGATACCCATGCTGTGGATATGGTTTCTTCAATTGATGGGAATATCGCCGATTTGAAGCTAATCATGCAATATTTACCAAGTTATCTTAATTTAGAATATTTACTTGATGAGAAATTAGTTCGTGATTTGATTCCTACTATCAAATTTGTGAATATCTTATCGGGAGTATCACTTGGAGGTCATACTGTTATTAGATTTGCTAGCAAGTATCCTCAATTGGTCGATATTATCAATCCAGTAGTTGGGTGTAGTGATTTATCGTCGTTATTGATCAATCGGTTGATTGAAACGCCAATTGACAGTACTGCTTACGACAAGAAATTGTTTTACTTCAATTATGAAGAGTTACCATTGACCAAGGAGCAACGTCAACTTCAGTATCCCAAAGCATTCCATACCTATGTCGCTAGAGAAGACCAAAATATATGGGAAAGTTTCCCAATGAATAAAGTGAAATTGTTTGCTTCGTTTGGAGCCAACGACACGTTAGTTCCAGCAAAGATATCCAAATTCTGGGTAGAGAGCTACGAAAGTACCGATGGTGCCAGTGAACTGTTTGTCCAACAAGACGCGGGCCATGAATGTACCGCAGAAATGGTTGATAGATTCACCACTTGGTTAGTTAAGAATCTTTAGACACAAAGTAGAACACTTAATAATCAACTTAGGATCGATTACTCAATCGAAATTGAAAATTTTTACTCTAAATTAGAACTTCATCTAAACATACTTCATATATCTTCCATATACATTTTTTTGTTTCAATTGACCGATTTTCAATCTGAAAATTACTGATTGCATTGTTTAACACACGAGAAAGTTATACAACTAGAAAAGCAACACATTTCCTTTTGTTTACCTCATCAGTGCCACTTGTGTAGAAAACCTTATCATTGATAGCGAAACGCAGTATATGTAGAACCCTGAAAAATTAACATTATCAGTAGCAAAACACTCGTGGTTCAAACTACACCAATTGAAGTGATATCGACGATGCTTAGACCAGTAACATCAACAGGACAGTATTCCTTTACTGAAAGCTCGAAGCATGGTGAAGATTCTGTCAATTTTATCACTTTTAATCAGGATAACCTGTGCATTGCCATTGGTCATAACAAAGGATACAAGATATTCAATTGTACGCCGACGTTTGGAAAATGCTACCAAATGAACCGTGGAGAGCTGATTGGGTTGATAGAGATGTTGTACACCCGGAGTTTGTTGGCCATAGTTGGTCTTGGGGAAGAACATGGCTCTTCCCCTAGAAAGTTGAAGATAGTTAATACCAAAAGTAATTCCACCATATGCGATTTATTGTTCCCTAATACCATTCTTCAGGTTAAGTTGACAAACTCTAAGCTAATTGTGTTATTAGAAGAACAGATTTATATCTACGATATCCATACCATGAAGTTGCTTCATACCATAGAAACATCACCTAATTTAGCTGGAATATGCACTGTTTCCGTGACGGAGGCTAGCGACGATAGCAATTACCTCGCATATCCTCTGCCGCCAAAGACAATCACCCATGATAGTTTGATTGCACAAGGTATTAATACAAATGGCGGCTCGAACTCTGCGCAAAATAATATTCAATCAGTATCCAGTGCCCCAAATAGAGTTGGCGATGTGATAATATTCAATTTGGTAACGTTGCAGCCCATCTCGGTCATAGAGGCACATAAGTCTACTCTCGCAGCAATTACTTTATCAAGTGATGGCTCTCTATTAGCTACTGCTTCTGCCAAAGGGACAATTGTTCGAGTATTTGAAGTTGAAACTGGAGTTAAATTGTATCAATTTAGACGTGGTACATATCCAACAAAGATTTACTCGTTAAATTTTAGTAAGGATAAAAGTTATGTCATTTCAACCTCGTCCTCTGGTACCGTCCACATCTTCAGATTGGGAGAGGATGAATCCCTTGAAAACAAACATAAGAAGAAGAAAATGGATATAAAAAAACCAAAGCCTAATGCCTATGAAACCATAAATGAAGAACCAGCTGACGACCTACAAGGAACTCCTACTACGAGTGTATCTACAATTACCGCGACCAGTAAGCCGTTGAACCATGATGACTTCATGGACGAGATTCAAGATGATGGCGATGATTCCGATGCCGAGGACGATGAAGGTGAAGGTGAAGAGGTGGAGGATTTTGAACCTATTGATATGTTAAACGCCAGACCTAGAAAACTATCTGGGGGCTCTGCTAATAGTTTTACAAGTGCAGGCTCTGGGATATCGGTAATAAGTACCGAAGAGACTTCAGGAAGTCCAAGCACTAAAACCGAGCCCATAGTTGATCAAAATAGATTATCCGTTGCTAGATTGATAAGGCGATCGTCTCAGAATATTGGCAGAAGGGCAGCTCAAAAAATGGGGGAATTCTTGCCATCTAGATTCTCATCGATATTGGAACCAACTAGACACTTTGCTAGTTTAAAAATCAATAGTATAGGCAAGGATGTTAAATCAATTGCCATAATAAATAACGAATTGAAACAAGATTTTGTTCCTCAATCGTATATATCGCAAGACTCACAAGAAGCGTCTCATGATAGTGCAAAAGAGTTGACTCCTTTGAATTTATTTCATATATATGTGGTGACATCTGAGGGGTACTTATACATCTATGGGTTAGATCCCGAAAGAGGAGGTGATTGTATATTGTTAAACCGGTATCCACTACTTGACGAATCCAATTGAAGGAGATGAATGAAATGAAACTTGGTGAATAAGGTCTAGAACTAAAAGCTGGGTCAAAATGAATATTGTGGCAATATTCCAATACTAGCAGATACTGTCCGGAGCGTATATTAATTTATAGAAATTGTATAACAAATCAGATTATGGGGAATTAAATTTTACGTAGAACTATATTCATGAAAGCGGATATAAAACAATAGTATTAATCACATCGAAGGTTATACATTGGAGTTCTCATGGCCAAAGATAACACACAATTCATCACCAGAGATAAATATCAAATAGCTAGTTGATTTTGTAAAACCAGTCAAAATAGTCGACTGTATTCATTTCAAAATAGGTGAGAATAGCCACAGTGCAACCATTTGATATGGAGACGTTCTTCCTTATAAAATAAGTAATATGAGTAAAATCTTGTTCTATCCGAGTAGAACAAGTAAATGCCCAACATAACCATATTCCATTCAATTGCTAATACTAATCAGAAATACTGTTACATCATTGCAAATTACACACAGAAGGTCAATTTACAGTTGCACTTTATAACAATCTTAAATTTTCAAGACTTAACAATATCCTCCCGGTGGCCAAGCTGGCTAAGGCGCGAGACTGTAATTTGTTACCTCAAAGTAATCTTGAGATCGGGTGTTCGACTCACCCCCGGGAGATTTTTTTTGCATTCACGAAAATAATTGATTGGAAATACCTCAATTTCAACTCTTTTTCAATTTTTGAAAGGGACAATGCCTCCATACTCCATAGAGAAAGAATATGCATTACTTAATCCATTCATTTAATTTCAAAAATACCATATTTGATCAACCTTGTCAGGTAGGTGACCTGCAGATAACCCGAGCTGATTCAATCAACTAAAACGTTGTAGAATTTGCCACAAGGTTAACGTTCCCACATTTTCATATTGTAATTATTAAAATGGCATTTACAAGTATGTATTGGACAGACTAAGGCAATTGATAAAAGTGGAGCCTTTTGCTGAGTGAAAAGTCGATTTTCGACTAGGTTTCTTGTTCTCCTACTAACATTGTGTAGTCACGATCAAAAATGCTGGCAAAACCTACGATATAGAACTTGAATCTGTATCTACTGGTGAAGATTTCAAGGCTAAAATCCATCAATTGACCAATATTCCGCCCCAGAGACAAAAGATTTTGATTAAAGGTGGTAAGATCAATGATGACGATATTGTTCAAGATTTATCATTGAACTTGAAACAACCAATTATGGTTTTAGGTACTCCAGATAAAGATTTACCACTGAAACCAGTGGAAAAAACTGTTTTTTTGGAAGATTTGAGTAAAAACCAACAATTGATTAATCTTACCAATGAACCATCTGGTTTGGTCAACCTTGGTAATACTTGTTATCTTAATTCTTCCTTGCAAGCACTTTACCAAATTGGTGCCATTCAACAGGCATTAAAAAAGCCCGATACCAATCAATTAAGTTCTGATAACGGATTTATCAATTTATTAAAGTCAATCTTTATGCAAATGAATAAGAAATCTGGCAAAGTCAATCCGCAATTATTTTTAATGTCATTTAGACAACTGTTCCCTCAGTTCGCTGAGCGTGACAATAGCGGATTTTATAAGCAACAAGATGCTGAAGAAGCGTTCTCGCAAATTCTATCTGTTATAAATAAGAATTTGAAAACGGAGGATTTTTTCAAGATTTCATTTCAATCAAAGACCAAGTGTTTAGCATTACCAGAAGAAGAAGTTAAAATCAGCTTTGAGGATTCTTTCAAATTAAACTGTCATATTGATATTAAAACCAATTTCTTGCGAGATGGGATCATAAATGGTTTGAAAGAGAATATCGAGAAATTCAATGATACCTTGCAAACTAATACTGAGTACGAAATCTCCAGGACAATTACAAGACTACCAAAGTATTTAACTGTTCATTTTGTTAGATTCTTCTGGAGAAGAGATACACAAAAGAAATCAAAGATTTTACGTAAAGTTCAATTCCCCTTTGAACTCGACTTGGCCGAAATTTTAGATGAATCGATTAAGCAAGACAAGGTCAGTTTAAGAGACAAAATCCATTTATTAGAGAAAGATAGTCAGGATTTAATCCGTGATTTCAAAAAGACGAAAACTGATTCCAAATTAACCCCACTAGAACAGAAGGAAGAAGATGAAATGAAAGTTGAATCAATCAAAACTAAGTTCCATGATGATTTACAAGGATTGACATCTATAAATATTGACGAAACTACAGAAAATATTTCTTCAGTATACGAATTAACCGCAGTCATCACTCATGGTGGTTCATCTGCCGATTCAGGTCACTATCAATCATATGTGAAAGACCCAACTGACTTGGAAGGAGATCAATGGTGGAAATTCAACGACGATAAGGTCAGCTCAGTCAATAGAGAAAAGGTTGAGTCATTGTCCGGTGGAGGAGAATTTGATTCTGCATTGATTTTGATTTATAAAGGTTTAGGATTGTAAATACTGGAGGCTATAAGTACTTAAGCTAGGATTCTAGCCTATTACTGGGAATTAAAACGAATATTTAGAGATAGATTTATCTAGAGATATATTAAATTGCATAAATTTGTAAGTCAACACCTAATTAACTGAAACAATGTATTATCTATGTATAAATTGATGTAAATGTTAGCATAAGCTAAAATGAAATAATTATGAAGTTGTTTGCTTGTCTCTTACAAATCTTTAACTAAATTTTTAAAATTTTCCACTTCACCCCAGCAATTTAAAGATTTACCTTCGTTTTTCTTTAAACATTCCAAAACTGATAATCTGGCAGCTTTGGTTTCTTCATTTACTGCAGTTTTTGCTAATTTAATATTTTCATTTAATAATTCGGTTAATCTGGTGATTTTATCATTAGTTACAATAGCCGATAATTGAGGATCGGAATCTTTAGAAATTGCTGATTCAGTAGTGTTCTGAAATTTTGTAATAGCATCGTTTTCTAATTTTGATAATTCTTGCGCAACTCTTTCTTGAATATATTTCTCGGTATATTGAGCTCTAGAGTAATCAGACTAAATGTTAGTATAACAGTTACAATAAAAAATCTCAGTAAGGAAATGAGTGAGTCTTCCCGAAACCATTGGTACAAGTTCAGTCTCAAACTCAGTACGAAAAGTATGAGCAGTTTTTCAGCTATGAAAGCACTGATGAACTTGTTCTATGTGTCTGAAGAACTAGATATAAAGCAAAGAAGTTAAATGTAAGACTCCTCCTGCAAGGAAAGCTAACTTCTAAGTAGAGCCTGATTCCAACCTTCAAAGTAGGATCAAGAGTATCTCACTGAATAATCATGGGTTTTACCTTCGCAAGGAGAACTTCTGAAGGTGCAAATTGACAAATCCTTCACTTCCATACTTCTTATTTCGCAGTTCTCCTCTCATGCCATTCTTTAACATTATACTGTTTTGCTCTTGTACATTGATCTTGGTGCTAATTTCTTAGTTTCTGATTTGTATTCCCATTACTTGACATCTTCTATATTTTTTATTCTTCAATTTCTCAATCGTTTATGTCCCAAATGCTATTCCTCTAATGTTCCGCTTTGCTCATTCTCCAATCTTTCACGTATTATTCATTGATTCTTACATACCTCTGGAGATGACTCCAATTGTGACAAAAAGGAAGAACTAAAGTCTACAGGTGTGGACGGAGTAAACACCTTCGTCTCCGGCTTGGAAGTAGCAGATCCCATTTTAAATTACTTCAAACAAAGACGTTTCCAATCTAAAACAATCTTCAAACACTCCATTCGCTCCAATCTCAAAGTGAAAAACCGAGGTCGTGTCGACGCCAATAATTACCGTCTGAGAATTTTCACTGGGAACTAAAGTTTTTACTGCCACACGGCAGTGAGGATAACAGGGAGAACTCAATACTGAGGAACAATAAATAGTTTTCCCATAAAATTCATCAGCAAAAGCAACAAATCGACACAAACATGCCACCAGTTCAACAAGTTCAATACGGGCACCAGCAATCCAACTTTGATAAGTTCAAAATGGGACTTATGATGGGATCTACTGTAGGAGTTTGTGTGGGAGTTTTATTTGGAGGATTTTCCATTTTACAAAATGGGGCCGGTCCTAATGGGGTGATGAGAACTTTAGGTCAATATATAATGGGATCTGTTGGTACTTTTGGGTTATTCATGAGTATTGGTTCTGTCATTAGATCCGACCCTGGCTTTCAAGCTTATCAGCAGACTATGTTGTCGCAACAAAAGCTTAAGCTCACTGCCGTCTATAGAAACTAAGGGTGGAGTTTTGCAATTTCTCTTGTAAGTTATGAATTATGAGTTATGACCTAACTAGTGAGTAACTTGTGATGCTATGGAGCGTGTATAAAATGTATATAATATTTATGATGAATGAATCATACCGAAGAATAGACCCAGTACTGTAGAGGAATAGTAGAAGTGATTATGAGAAGTACAATTGAATGTGCAGTTGAATGTACAAGTAATGATGTAGATTTGCGGAATCAGACAAAGATGCGAGAAACAGGAAACAATTCTTTGAAAACTTATTATAGAGAGAACGTAAGGTGTTCAACGACCCATTGGCACCATGAGCACAATGACAGTAAGATACAGTTCAAAGTACCAGCACTCCTACATTCCACATTTCTTTGTTGTTACATTTATTCCTCTATACATTGATTCCTAATCGCCTATAAATGTAATGGTATCCAATTCTTTTGCTGTAAATCTTTATTCATAAGTATTTCAAACATGAAGCTCTGTTTCGGTTTCTTTTTGCAAATCATATAAATAACTTAAACCAAATTCGGGAGTTTTGTAAAATTGCGATTTGTTTAGCTCTTTTGCTAGGTCCGTCAATAAATATTTGGGCTCTAAGATTGGCTCTCCGCTTAATTTAAATGTCCCCCAATGAACTCCTTTCATGAATTTCACATTTGTTTGTTGACAAATCTTCAACGTTTCCGCTGGCGACGTATGTCTGGGTTTTTGGTGCCATGAAGGACAATATTGACCAATGGGTAATAATGAAAGGAACACCGATCCTATTCTCTTACCAATGACATCAAATAAGTCTTTCAGATATCCAGTATCTCCAGCATGGTACGCCAATGCCTTGCCGTTTCTCTTGATTACGTAGGAACACCATAAGGACTTATTTGAATCTAATATGTATCTTCCTGACCAGTGCATTGCAGGTAAACATTCCAATTCATATTTATCAGGTAAGTTTGGAGACAAATAATCATTGAGACTGATATTGTCCCACCAATCCATTTCTATCACTTTGTAAATCCCCCTTCTTGCCAACTTCTGCTTTAAGCCGAGCGGCACGATCCAAGTAGATGAATTACCAAATTTCTTAATTAAATCCATTTCTAAATGGTCGGGATGATCATGTGAAACCAAAACGAAATTTAAATTGTCGTTAGTAGCAAATTTAATATCCTCGAAAGACATTGGAGATTTGATTAATCTTTTAGGGCCGAACTTTTCATTAATTAAATGTTCCGACAAGATTGGATCGGTCAAGAAGTTAATCCCAGCTATTTGTATAAGACCACAAGATTGCCCCAACCAAGTGAAAATCATTTGATTGTTCAAACAGGGCAATTGGGAAATGTCACATTTAAATTTATAGTCGGAAGCAGAGATTGGCACTTGCAACTTTGCAAAATCATTGCTTTGAAGACATTTCTGGAACACAGAGGAATTGTATCTCAATTGATCCAAGGAAGGTTTGTTAAGCTTCAAAATATCTTCTACGTCTACAGCACCATTTTCAGGGTGGGGCAACTTATCATGGATTTCAAATGTGGATCCATATATCGATTCAAAGATCTCCATTAACCGAACAAACATAAACTCAAATGCCGTCTGCGGACGGTATTCTTGGAAAGGGTTGATAAACATCCCTGCAACAACCGCAGATTTAAACTTGGAAATGTCCTGTTCATTGCCAGACTTGGTTAATTTCTCTACTCCTTGTCTTCTCTGATTTATCACTAGTTGGGTTCTAACTTGCATGTACAACTCAAAAGAAGTATATGAAAGCAAAATCCCCAAGCCAAACTTGGACTTGATCGAAAGCTGATTCCAAAGCACCATAAACACCGATGTATTTGCCTTAGCTGAAGAAGAATCCTCGTACGATTGCTACAATCTTTTGCAATTACATTTTTCAATGCGCACTAGCAAAATTTATTTAGTGATGATTTGACTATGTAAAAATTAAATTGGCGATATTGACGTTGGCAGTAGGTTCTAATGTTTTCTGACAACCCCACTGGCATCGGCCATGGCCAAGATATGTTTCTTGTAATCATGGATATCTCCGGGGAATTTCTTGACGGTATTTTCCTCTGATATCCAGATCTCGTCACAGACTCTATCAATGATAGCAACGTCATGCGATACCATAAGAACTCCACCTTGGAAGTTGGTTAAAGCCTCTGCCAACGCATCCAACCCCTGGGTATCTAAATGATTCGACGGTTCATCTAGGATCAATATATGTGGTTGTGACAAACACAATGCTGCAAATGCTACTCTGGATTTTTGACCCCCAGATAATAATTCCATTTTTTGTAAACCCAATGTCCCAGTGATACCAAACGAACCAAGATGACGTCTATACTCTTCGTCTGACTTCCCTGGGAACGTGCTGGACATCCACGATACTGCCGAAGCATTTAAATCCATGGCATCAACGTGATGTTGTGCAAAATACCCAATTCTTAATCTACCATTCCTAGTGACAAACCCATCCAATGGACTCAATTGTTCCATCAACAATTTCAATAATGTGGTCTTACCGGTACCATTACCACCAACAAAGGCGATTCTGGAATCCATTTGCACGTCCAAATCGACATTATTCATAATAATCTTATTTCTATCGTACCCAAAAGTAACATTTTGCATTTGTAAAATTGGTGGGGATAACTTTTCAGGGTCAGGGAATTTGAAGGTGACCACTTTATCATCTTCTGGTGCCTCTAAAAGTGGCAACTTCTCTAATTTCTTTATCCGTGATTGAGCTTCGGAAGATTTGGCAGCATTATATCTAAACTTATCAATAAATTCTTGTAAATGTTTTCTAACAGCCATTTGATTTTCATATTCTCTTCTTTGGTTTTTAATTCTTTCTTCTCTTGTAGCATGGAAAGAATCGAAATTGGCCCCTCTATAATAATCTAAACGTTCTGAATGTTGATGGATGATATCGGTAGCTACCTCATTTAAGAATGCTCTATCATGTGAAACTACAAGCACGGTAGATTCGTATGTTTGCAAGTATTTGGCCAAATATGTAATAGATGGAACATCCAACATATTGGAAGGTTCATCTAGTAATAATAAATCTGGCTGACAGAATAACGCTCTTGCCAACGACAATCTCATTCTCCAACCACCTGAGAACGATTTAGTAGGTAAATTCTGTGTTTCCTTAGTGAAACCTAAACCATATAAAATAGCAGCAGCTTTTGATTCTGCTTTATCTGATTCCATATCATATAATTTATCATTGACATCTTGTAATTTTTTATCTAAATCTTCTCTTTCGTTATCTAATTTTCTTACTTCTTGCGATTCTTCGTCAAATTCCGCTCTTAATTTCTCAATTTCGGCAATTCTTTCACCAATTTTCGATTCTTCATTCAATAAACTTTTTCTCCACACATCAGCATCTAAAACCGAAGTTAAAGCTGGAGTATCATCACCTCTAATTTCTTGCTCCACATGCAAAATAGTGATGTGTTTTGGAATATCTAATTCTCTTCTTGACAAGGCTCTTAATAATGTAGATTTACCAATACCATTTTGACCAACTAAACCATATCTTCTACCATAAGCTAAAGTCAAAGAAGCTTCCGATAAGATTCTATTACCATCTCCAACGTATAAATCAAACAAATCGATCTTAATATCTTTAGATTTACCAGCCGAAGAACCAAAATCAAGAGGATTGATCTCAAGAAAGAACGAATCATAATCTTCGTCTTTCTTTTCATTTAATAATTTCGAAGCTTCGTATTGCACAAATTTGTTATTTCTTTGAGCTACTTTCTTTGCAATTTTTCTTTCTTGCTTCTCCAACTTCTTTTTATCGACTCTAGACTCCATATTTCTTCCAGTGTGTTCGATATCATGGCCCGAATTCAATAATGCAAGAGAACTATTAATGTCTCTTTTGGAGTTATTTTGTCTCAACACATTGATATCCAATAATCTCTTGGATGTATCCCCCGTAAGTTCCAATCTTGCAATGTTTTTCGCCAACTTTTCCGATAATTCACTAGCAATGGTTCTGGTCAACCCTTCCACTTTATCAATCGAACCTCCAGCATTAATCAACAAATCCTTGATAAAAGCAATCTCATCGGCAATACTAAGTTGCTGTGCCGTTACGCTATCTTCAGTACCACTGGAAATGTGCTGAATATATCCAACAGCGTAATCTGCAACCACAGGATCAATGGAGGGCACTGACTGACGTACTTTCAAGCCAATATTCGACATTTTCAACGGCTATTTCACTTGCTAACTAGTCACTTTGTTCTAACTGCAATTATAGCTCTTGGTCGCTATGTGCTCGTTTGGGAGGTAAATATGATTTGGTTTCAATCCTTCTTCTTCAACTTGGTGATGTTCTTAGAGGAAGTGAAAATTTTATATACACAACACCACTTTTTGCAATCAACTTGATGTCTACCACAATCTGGAGTGAAATCAGTACTATGAAGGACTAATGAAGGACTAACAAAGTAGAAAGAAGAGGTTGGGTTTGTTGGGTGATGTATTTCGAAGAAATTAACTTTTTTGGAGATATCTGCAAGTGTAGTGGCTACGGGGGAAGAGATATCGCTTGGTGAACTCTGAAGTGAAGCCAACTTTGGAACTCATTAAATTGAGTAAATTGAGTAAAAGTGGTTAATAGGTGGAGATGTCTTTTCAAGTTGCTAACCAGTTTGTAATCATTCAAGAAGGTAGACTGGTTTGCTCAAGGGATCCTTTTGAGAGCACGCACTCCAGCTTTGACTACAAAACGTTACTCCATCGAATAATGTAAGGCATGTTAGAGTAACACCAGCTTTTGAGAGTTTGATTACTGGTTGGCCCTAGTTGTGGTGTTGCTTTTAAGTAGCGGACGAAAATACCCAGTAGAAGACGTTGTAGTTTTGAATTAGTTCTCCTTTGTTGCTCTGTGCAAATCTCTAGTAATAGATAAACTTATTCAATTACATAGTTAGTGGCTCAGTCGATCCATCATTACTGCAATGGCACGGAATCAAACCAGGCTGGGCATAAAGCCGAATATTTCTGAAACCAAATCAGAAAACTAAATGTACTACACCTTTACCAAGTTAATATCACAATATATATTTAGTTACACTTATAAAGCAGCTCTAATTTTGCCTTCTAATTTATCAGCAGATTGCAACAGTTGAACATGAGAGTTTCCTCCAATATGTTCACCACCAATAAACACATTTGGCACGGTCTTTTGTCCAGTTAACTGTAATAAAGCAGCTTGGAGTTCAGCACCATCGGACTCTTCGTCTAATTCGATAACATAGGCTTCCTTGGTGAGAGAGTCAATGGTTCTTTTGGTACTAGTACAATAAGGACAATAAGACTACAAGTTAGTAAACGGAAATTCAATTGAAATTAACACACCTGCCACACTCATCTATCGAATATTCGACGTTCGTCAGCTCATCACTGGAAAATACATACTTTTGAAGCAATGAAAATTGGCTTGGTTTTAATCAAAGTTTGAACTTTTTCAATAGCTTGTTGAGATACCATGGTCGGTTTAGTAAGATATCTTTTGAATAGTCTAGAGATCATTAAATATTCGTTCAGGGTTTTGCCTTCAATTGCCAAATTATCTGAGGGGATTCGTCCATTGCCCGCAGGATCAGAAATATAACCTTGAAGTTGTGGACTGTAGCAGACATATTGTCGCTGGAGGTGGTGTTCTACGTCAGTTGATGCAAGCTTACGCTTTAGGAGTTGCTTAGTTCGAAATTTGCATCGATTTTGCAGCTTTTATGTCAAACATTCATATATAATTTGTAGAGTAGATTTGAATTCAAAAGTAAACTTGTAGAATGAAAAGATGCGGCTAGATATGGGATACTAGCGAGGTTGTGATGGGCAACTTGATGAAACCTACAAATTCATTAAATTGATCTTCATTAAATTGAATTTTTTTTTGCAAACAATTCGGAATATCATTCAAAGGATTCATAGCTTTAGTTGCTATTCAGTGGCAGAGTTACCACTCTTGAAAAGGTCATGACCGAGTATTTCTACCGAGTATCCATCGGGATCTCTGATAAAAGCAATGCCTTTGATATTACCTTTATTCCATTTCACTGACCAATCTACGTTATCACCAAATTCTTGTTCGATTTGTTGGCAAAATATGTCTGGATTTTGACAAGAGACACATGTATGGCCGAAACCTTGAATTGCTCCATTTTCAGTGGAATTACCATTGTGGTAACCAGGGAAGGAATCGTCCGATTCTGTGCCCCAATTATGGGTTAATTCCACTATACCTTGACTCTTAGAAATGTCAACTTCAGAGTTTTCCACAAACAGAGGATCATGTTCATAACCTAGGAAATACAAGGTGAACTTGGCTTCATCAAACTTTAGCGTTCTCAATATTTTAAACCCCAAAACATCCTTATAAAACGCCAACGACTTCTTTGGATCTCTAACTCTAATCATAGTATGGTTAAACCTATAATTGTCGGATTTGGTAACATCGGCTTGCTTATTGATTTCGTTTTCTATCAATTCAATCCAATATCCATTGGGATCAAGCGCAAAAGCTATATTTCTTTGTCTACCGTCTTGTAATCTTTTCTTGAACTGAACCCCTTCATCTAGCAATTCAGCTTGACATTGTTCGATATTGTCAACTGAAAAGCAAATGTGTCCAAAGCCTTTATGTGGTTCGTCGTTTCCGTGGTTAATGGTAAAGGAGCTGTCGGATTCCGTGCCCCAATTGTGACACAATTCCAAAATCCCTGCCTTGGCAGACCAGTTCTTGCCAACATCTGATTTGGTCTCAAATGAGAGCATGTAGATAGTAAATTTCATGGATGGGAAGGGAAATTCGCCTATCAATTTCATTCCAAACTTGTCAGTATAGAAAGGAACTGATACTTTAGGATCCTTAATACGGAGGCACGTATGATTCATAAGAAATGAATCATCGAATTGTGGCATTGTAACGAATTAATATCTGAATCAATACAAGTTGCAATTAAAAATGTCTGTCTGTAAAATTGTATGTTGCAGATTCTCCAAAAGTCGCTTTTGGTAGCTCGAAAACGTTCCAAACGCACAATTGTAGATATGCAACAAAAATTGCAAATAGACAGACAATTTTACAAAACGGTGCTGACATACCCGACATCAAGTGAAATGTTCCATATTCTTTGAATTGTAACAATGTGAAAGAATAATTGTATCACTTAGAGAAGAATCGCTTTCTTTCGGGCAGTTGCAAAAAATAACTAGCACCAATTGTCAAGATGAACTTGACCAACTTCGGAGATACATGATCTTCTAGAGATATCAGATGGTATAACAAATCTGTGCTTAAATCTTTTATAGGTTGAAGTGTTCATGATATGGCCAAAGAGTCAGTGGTGATGCAATTGGTCTTAAATTGACCAAATCGAATTGTGCTCCGTTCAAGTCTACAGGGTTTGAACCAATTCAATACCAAAACAACCACAAATGGGTAGTTGTAGTTAACCGATAGAACTATAGTGTATTTGTCTGAGTCCATAGCAACTCCACTTGTGTTCTACAGCAGAATACTGGACTTCGCTCAGACTGGTTAATTCTCTCGATTCAAGTAGTTATAGCATTCTTCTACCATGTTGTAAGTTGTGGGTCTTCTCCTTTCTTCTGTATTTTTCTTCTCACATTTAATCAGCTTTACAATGCTTTAAAGGTCCATTTGACTAATTTTGCAGCCTAAATTATGTCCGTTTGTGAAACCTTTCTCTGAAAACTTACAACATCACAGGAAACCAAGACATATTCCAACCAACAACTTCTACTTCCTGTCTTTGCTAACTATACGACCAATTTGTTGCAGAGTTGGCGGCTTTTACTAGAAAGTGGTAATTTTGATGTACCTGGCTGTCTGCAATGACTGTACCTCGGATAAATTCTAAACGATGAAATGATAAATTTACTGAATTGGCTACAACTATATAAATAGCGACATATACCACTATTTGCTCGGATAATTGACTTTTCAGGTGTTGTTATAGTCATATTTGCTAGAAATCCCGGTTGTAAAATGTCATTTTTCAAAGTTTGCAAGCGAACTTTCTCCCATTCCTTGCAAATCAAGTCATCTTATGCTATTCTACCAAGAAAAACTCTAACTGATATAGCTAAAAAGTACCATGAAGGTATGCCGATATCCATGGTAACTGGCCATGATTTCCTTACATCCAGAATGACGGATAGGGCTGGTGTTGATATCACATTAATTGGAGATTCGCTCTCAATGACAACCTTGGGGTATGAAGATACCAACGAATTGACGTTTGATGAGTTTTTGTACCATGCTAAGTCGGTACAAAGAGGCAATAGTACTTCTTTATTAATTGCTGATTTGCCTTTTGGATCTTTTGAATCATCAACGTCTCAAGCAATTGATACGGTAATAAAATTAATCAAGTTTTCCAAGATTCAAGGAGTGAAAATAGAAGGTGGCAATGAATCCATTCTTCCTACTATTAAGAAATTGGTAGATATAGGTATTCCTGTGATGGGCCATGTTGGGTTGACCCCTCAAAAACATAATTCATTAGGTGGGTTCAAATTACAAGGTAATACTTCGGAAACTGCCATCAAGATTTACAATGAATGTCATGCATTACAGAAAGCTGGAGTGTTTTCCATTGTTTTGGAATGTGTACCAAATAAGTTGGCTCAATATATCACGGAATCTCTCCACATCCCAACAATTGGTATTGGTGCTGGTCCTGATACTTCGGGTCAAGTTCTAGTTATTGCGGATTTATTAGGAATGAACGATCCAGAAACAACTCATGTGGCCAAATTTGTTAAGCAATATGATTCTTTCTTTGAGAAAGGGGTTAGTGCAATCAAACAATACAACGAAGATTTAATCAGTCGAAAGTTCCCATTAGCAGAAGAACACGGTTATAAGATAAAAAAATCAGTTTTACAGGAATTGAAAGAAGCCACACAACACACAAAGTAACAATGGCAGCTCCCTAGTCATATATCACACTAAGTTTATAAGGCAGACAGCTTGCTAAAATAGAGCCAATGCTCCATTAAAATACAAAGAAAATCACCGTAATGGAAATTTAACAACAATGGCACTTTCTTGTTATGAAAGTGCATTGCTCTCATCAGTTACCACATGTACATAGATTTACGTAAGATAATCTTGAAATTTTTTATTACAGTAATTTGACGTAATCGGCCCTATTCCAACCCGATCGCAAAGATTGAGATTAGAGTCATATTCTTTTGCTCAAACTAAACCAAATCGCACCAAACCTCACCATGACAGTAGAAATACAAAGCAACAGCGACAGTAGTGTGCTACGGGTGTTTATAGTGAGACATGGACAGACAGATCATAACGCAAAGAAGATCCTTCAGGGACATTTAGACGTAGACCTTAATGCCACTGGTGAGCTACAAGCAGCCAAGGTGGCCGATGCCATGACGAAAATTGAGTTTGATGAATTCATCTCGTCTGATTTGGTAAGATGTCAAAGAACGATGCGAGCTATCCAGGCAGTTCATCCTGGAGTTCCAACTAGGTTTAGTGCCAATTTACGGGAAAGAAATATGGGCCACGCGGAAGGGTTACCTATCAAAGAAGCCATCTTGAGATATGGAGATGATTTTAGAAACTTGGGAGAACATAACTCCAAGTTGTTGGAGCGAATCGAGCTGGAATGGAATCGTATCTTGAAAGCTAATGCCTCCAACAAAAATGTAGTTATTTGCACCCATGGTGGAGTGATAACTAGTTTTATAAATCACCTTTATAAAGAGGGTCAGTACAGTTTAAATAACAACTTGGCTCAAGAAAACTTACGAGTTCCATTCAACACCTCCATCACCATTGTTGATATCAACAAGCAATCTAAAGATGGTATTATTCAAACTTTTGGCAACACAGACCATTTGGGGGGTCATTTTGAAGTCCAAGATCAAAGATTACGCTAACCTAGAAATTATACACGTTTGGTTGAATTTATGACATTATTACATTATATTTGACTAACTCTATAGATGTTTATTAATTTATTTATACTATTATTTTCTTTTCCATTGTATTGGACCTTGAAAAGGATGCATATCTTTGAAATGGATCATTTCTTTCTAATTCATATTCGGGATTGGTGGTGGCTATTTTGACTTGCTTACGATAATAGATTCTCTTTGCCCACTTCCAGGCTTCAGCTCCCATAAAGAATAATATGGTGCAGCCAAAGGCTACTCCCCATTCGTAATCGATTGGTGCATGTAAGAATACCTTTTCATTAATAACTGGAATATAAACCACAGGGAACACACTAAGGAATCCTCCGATGATCGACCAGAATAAAAACTGATTCTCCCACAAATCAATTGATGTTTGTTTCCACCATGGATTATCAGTATCTTGTCTCATATAAAAGAGAGAGTTGGTTGGATGAATACATTCCCAAGCTAAGATCAAAGCACACCAGGTCATATTAGCAAATGAGGCTGATCTGCCTCTAAACACCAAGTTACATAATTCACCGGATCCAGTATTACAATTGTGTCCCAATTCACCATTTCCTTTTCCGTAAACAATTACCACAAAACATAACAAACAACATGCTGCCATCCAGATCCCATAGGCTATCATATCTATGATCACTTCCCAAGTGAAGATTTTGTTGTTAGGAGGTTTCTCCAATACATCGTTTGCAGCTCGTTCTTGACCTAATCCCATGGCAGGGAAACATGATGTAACAACCAAAATCCAAAGAACCTCGACAGGCGACAAAGGAAATACTGAATAACCTGATTCATCAATGAACACTAACCCGATCATAAGATATAATGCTTGTGCAACATTTTCTGCTAATAATTGAAGTACAAATTTTTGAATGTTGGAAGACATTCTTCTACCTTCTTCAATTGCATTCAAGATGGATGCAAAATTGTCATCTGTCAATACAATATCAGAAGCATCCTTTGCCACATCCGAACCATTAAGACCCATTGCAATACCAACATCTGCCTTCTTTAACGAAGGCGAATCGTTGACACCATCACCAGTCATAGCAACAAACTTCTGACGTCTATGTAAAGCATCTATCATACGTACTTTGGTTTCTGGGGCACATCTAGCAATCACAAGTGGTAATACTGGCAAGGCATCAATTTCTTCATCTGACAACAGATCGAACTCGGTTGCTGTCATGACCATAACTTCAACCACATCTTGACTATAATGATACAAGTTATGAGGTAAAATACCAACTTCTTGAGCAATGGCTTTAGCAGTTCCTGGGTGGTCACCGGTTAACATGTGAACGTTTATTCCAGCTTTATGACATAATTTGACAGATCCAGCAGTCTCGTTTCTTGGAGGATCATAAATACCAATAAGTCCTTGGAAGGTGAGTCCACATTCAACTTGATCTCTTTCTGTAATAGAAACATCATTATCATGCTTTGTAGCGAATGCCAATACACGAAGTCCTTCGCTTGACAAAGCATTCATATTGCTTTCAATAAGTTCCTTATCTTCTTCTAACAATGGTTGGAGCTCTTGATTATCATAGAACTCGTCATCGTTTTCTTTGTGACCATACCAATGAGTACAACAGCCTAACAAACGTTCGACAGCACCCTTGGAATAAACACAAACTTGCTCGGTTTCTTGATTCTTATATATAGATGACATTCTTTTAATTGAACTATCAAACGGAAATTCTGCAAGATGTTCATATTGATGAACCAAGTCCTCTCTACCATAATTCAATCTTGTGGTGAATACTTGGATTGCAATTTCAGTGGCATCACCATGAGCTTTCCATTCAATTTCACCAGACTCATCGTTTTTGGACTGATTTATAGTGGCTATGTTTGCTAAAGTTGCTGTCATTAACCAGTTATGAAAATTCTTGGTAAAATTAGTTAAAGGAGTAGGAACAAAATCTATTTCTTCATCTGCCTCTTTGATGTATTGAGGAGAGTGTTTGGCAAATTCAACATCACCAACAGTTGGATTGAAAGGTTCATTAGAGTTTGAAACATTATAAGTCCCGACATTTGGGATCCAAACTTTTTTAGCTATCATTTTTCCTTGAGTTAAGGTACCAGTTTTATCGGAACAGATATCATTGATTCCACCTAGGGCTTCTAAGGAGTCTAACTTTCTAACAATAACATGCTTACTGACCATAACTTGAGCACCAACTGCCATGGTTATAGTTAACACAACAATTAAAGCAGACGGTATCATTGACAACGCCACACAAATGGCATAAATTGCAACTTCTTTGTTAACTTTAAACTTTTGTGATGCCATAACCACGATTGCAAAGACCACAGCAACCCAAAATAAAAAGATTGCAAGCATTGATAATTTTCTTTGTAATGGAGTACCAACAGTAACACCTAAGACATTTCCAATAATGTCTTTAATAGTTCCGAAAAATGCCCTTACATAGGCAGATTTTGGTAACTTTTCACCTTGTTCAAGTTTTGATTTGTCCACTTTTCTGATCAAACCAGTATCACTCCGCAAGCTTTTTGCGATATTTCCAATTTCCGTATTCAATCCGGTAGCAATAACAATACCAGTACCTCTTCCTTTAGAAACTACACTAGAAGAATATGCTAGATTCAATCTATCTCCCACTGAGATCAATTGAGAAAAGTCAGAATAAACAATAAGATGATTTTTAGATACTGGTAAAGATTCACCAGTTAGCAAAGCTTCATCAGTTTCTAAATTCATCAGATCAATTAATCTTAAATCTGCGGGAATAGTATCACCTACTTTAATATGAACTATATCACCTGGTACGACAGATTCCGCAGGAATAGTTGAATCTTCACCTCCATTTCTAGTTACTCTAGCCGTCGGACTAGATAAATTTTTCAATGAGCCCATTGTTTTCTCGGCTTTTAATTCTTGAATGAATCCAACGGTTATATTGATGAAAACAACGAAAGCAATAACCCCTCCAGAAATCCAATCTTTAATTGCTAGAGCAATAACCATGGAAATAATTAACACAAGAATCATGGCATTTAAAACTTGATGAGCCATGATTTTCAGATAAGAAATAGTGTCATCGTTACCTAAATTGTTAGGGCCAAATCTGGCTAGTTGGCTGTCGATTTTAGTATCGGTTAATCCTAAACTAACGTCAACTTCATAAAATTTACTCAATTGTTCGATTGATAACCTGTATGGTTCAATCTCATTCATATCAAAACTACTTCTCATGGAAGCGTTGGATGTGGTTAAAGACTTGGATTCCGCTTTGAGGTCGGCCAGCTTACATTCAACACTCTTTTTTTCAACCAATTTTCCGTTGGTAGGGATTTCGGTATCGGTTTTATTAATCAGTAAAGTTTCACTGTTATTTCGGTTAAAATTATCCACCATCATAAATAGTTTGCATAGATACTTTATCTTTCTTTTATATTGGTGGTGATATAATTCTCCTTTTATAGTTGCTCTGCGTTTTTCAAATCTTCTCCAAGAATTTGCAGCCAAGTCTTACCAAGAAAACAGGTTGCGAGCGCTGGCAATTTGTGTCATCAGATAACTGCTACCATGTACTATCGGCAACTTTTCTTGTATATAAACAGATTTTTGACTTGGGTACAGTAGCACGTGGTTTATGTGCCAAACGAAAATTGTATATGCAACCTTATCAGGCAACAGTAACACTATATGCCATTAGATCGTGTAAAGTTACATGTATATCTAAGCAACACAAGAAATACGACATTGGGCCAAATTGCTTAATCATGTAACCGAAAACTTCAACCCTGCAGTAGGTGGAGAACTTGCTATTTGTCCCGTCTTGAATTGTTAGAAATGTAGAAAGCGAACACAAGGTGCCACCTTCATCATAACTATCCAAGTATTCTTCGCTGTCAGGTGAATGTATGATTGAGGTAGTTAATTTCTATATGTGGTCTGGAATCATTCGGTATCTGGTCGCTAAGATTCGTGATCCTAGCTGCGCACCCAATTACCTTGGCTATTCTCAAACATGCATCCAATCTGGAATTTATCAAGAAATGTTGCGTTATCTTGATAGAATCCTCATTTCATACGCCATGTCATACGCCATGTCATACCCATATTACCGTTGATGATCAAAATTGAGCCCTGTAGAATTTGCTAGATAATCTTAAAGATATTTCAATCAATGTGATGCATATAGACTCGTAAAAAGTTAGTTTGGCGTGAATAGTGAACGCAAAATGCAACAGGACTTAAGATCTAGTTGGTCCCTGATTAAACTCGACAAGAATTTTGTCCAATTTCAGTTAGACAATGCTTCAATTTTTCCGAGCTTCGAACTGCTCGCACCACAACACAATTTAAATCTGATTACATAAGCAATGGTTACATGAAAGTAACCTATCAATTTTTATCTAAATGATCAATAACCACCATCTTTAACGATGTTAATACCGGTTACTAACATTTCAATGATGGTTGAGATTAATATCCTTTAATGGAATGGTACATATATCTATTATGTATCAATCAAAGGCATTGGATTATATGTACTTCGCGGATACTTGTTGCCAAGTTCTAGTTGACCTTCTGCAAATCACTAACTTTAGTTGCATTGGTACATATCGCTTGGTCGTTGTGGTGATATATTGAATTTCTGCACTCTCGGCGAAATACTTGTAGTGGCTTTAACAAACCTGCTCTTATTTGTAGCAAACAGCGTACTGTAGCAACAATAACGCAAACCAAGAAGAAGTTTGATTCTTCTCCCAAACGTGATTCTTGTCAAAACTTAGTCTATTAACTAAAGCGTACCACAGTTGAATAAATCGAAATCAGCACGAACAGAAAGGATATACAAGTTCAACTAAATTCGGCTTCTCGTAGCATCTAGCCAGACAGAGCACTTCACACCTATTGTGTGCAACTGTCAGTAGCAAGTACCTTTCGGTAGCAAGTACTATGATTCTAAGGTGTTATATTTTCATGGTACAATTACATACCTCTACCTGGAAAGGCGATGTTCAATTCATGAAATCTAGAAATCTAGTAACTTTGTTTGTATAATTTTAAGGACACTTTCATCATCTGCTACTCCAAAATATTCTAGCAACAAGAGACTAGATGCTAGAACTACTGTGTGAATTACTAGAACCGTAAATTGCCGTATTTCAGTTTGAATTGAAGTTTCTGAATTTTGCAACCATTTAGTAAACAACCGCTACAACCTGGTCATATCCTCTTCAGTTTGTTGCTTTTTCCGATTTTTTTTTCACAATTCGGTAAGCATAAGTTCTTAAACTCTTTTAAATTACTCAAATGAACCATATCTCAATATTTAATGCATTTTCTGGTACAGATATTTATTTTCACAATTTTGGTGATTTTCTCACTCAGTTTTTCTCACCAAATCGTTTCACCAAACGATAATTATTCAGGTGGAAAACTGTTGTGACGAAATGTCAGATTCAGAGAATGAAATCTTGGATTTGATAGACCAAGGGGCATACCCTCAGGCGCAACAATTGCTTGCTAGCAAAATCAAAAAGTTCCCGCAAAGAAGTTACTACTATGCGTTGCAAAATCAGATTTTCTTGAAACTTGGCAAGAAAGAACAAGCGTTACAAGCTAACGTTAAATTGCTTGAAAAGATCCCTAACGATCCTCAGACGTTGTCCTTGTTGTACGATACCTTTTTGGAGTTGAATCAAGAAAGCTATGCCAATCTCGCTTATGAACAAGTAATTAAGAGATATCCTAATAGTGATACATTAATTCTCGAATGGTTTGATAAGTCAATTGACAAGTTTGATTTGAAATTGTGGAATAAGATCTTTATTCTTTTAAGCAAAGGTTCAAGTTCCAAATTATATAAACTTTGGAATGCTTTTACGTATCTTATGTTAATTGAGAAAGAAATGGCTTCCGAGAAAGAACTACAATTATTCAAAATTTTAGGGTTGAAATTAGTGGAAAACATGGCTCCTTTTGATACTGTTCAAGATTTGTTTATTTATATCAGCTTTTTGCATATTAATAATCAAACTGATAAAGTTATCGAAGTTATATCTGCTACTTCATTGAATTTGGATTTAGATTTGATGGTGAAATATAGACAAATTTTACATGAATCAAAGAAATGGCAGCCTCTATTGGATTTTACTAAAAAGGTATTATTCGAAGATGAGCTTGACGATTTTGCCAGTTGGAAACTTTTTATTGAAGCAGGCAAGAATTTACACGTCCCATTACTGGAAATACAGCAATACTTCAAGTCCAGTTCAAGAAATTGTACATTGGCATTGGTGGAATTATCTTTGGCGTACGAAGAATTGAATACCGAAGCGTGTATCGTAGACTACTACAAGAAATTTAATCATAAACTCTGTTGTGTTAATGATTTAAAATGTTATATTGGAGAAATCGATACTGAAGCTTTGAAAATATTGATCAACAAATCAACAGAATCTATATTTGAATCCGATCCTACTTCATTGAATGATTTGATAAGGTTGATTAATAACCAAAAATTCATTTATATATTACAAGCACAGGAGCTACAATCCTTCTTATCAACGAATTGGAAAATCTATAACCTTTATAAAGATAATATTGACATCGGTGGTGGAGAATTTGATAATAACCCCCTTAATGAATTGACGTTAATCTCTATCTTGTTGGATTTACAAAATGACCAATCCAGTACCAATATCATTAAAAACATCGCTATTATCAATAAATTGCTTGAATCTGATAAATACAATCATAAATTGAAATTGTGGCTAATGAAATTATATTCAAGTTTAAACACTGGGAACTTGGTAAGTTACCATTATGGAAACTTAAAGATTAGAATGCTACAGCACGAAAGTTTGGGGCATCATCTTGCTAATGTCAATCCTTCCAAAGACAATTTGACCCTCTTTGTCGATATCTATCGATTCTATATGACAGCATATGATGAAGTTAAATCTGGTATATCAACTGGGTTTAAGAAAGGAACATTTAACAAATTGGCAGGTTTTATTGATTTGGGAGAAAAGCTTTCTAATTCAGTCACTGGAAACTTTGTTTGTCTTAATATAATTAAATTTTCCTTAATTTTAAATGATCACGGTTATGTGAATTATTTCGTTCGAAATTTGATTGCCGATACCAACACTGAGAAAGAATTGCTTGACAATCGAGATTTAACAAGTGAGTGGAAACTAGGTATCTTTGACAAACCAGGGGAAATGTTTGGTAATTCTCTAGAAGAAACTGATATTAAGCTCTGGCGATTAAGATATTTAATTATATTTTCAGGCGAAATGCAATACTTTAAACAATATAACAAGTTATTATCGAACTACAAACTGAAGTTTCCCTTTGAGAATTTGACTAATCAATTATATTTGAGTATTTTCAAATTATTTATTTATCCAAATGCAAAAGAAGTGGATGCGATAACTAATTATTTGATAAAGAACTTGAAATTCGATAAGTTGAAATCATCATTAATAGGAGACGATTTATTGTCATTCCAAGTCAATAAAAATATCATTTCCCTTGTGGAAATGGTTAGAATAATGAATCACTTATCCAAGAAAAATCAGAAAGTCAATTTCAAGCAAATAAAAATTACCATTGATCAAACAGTTATTGATTTAAAAAAGTTTAATCCAGTTCAGCAACAATTGAAATTATTAACTGATATGAAGTCTACAATGAAAATCCCTCAAATAGAAGTAGATACTGATGAAGTATTAGACTTGGTATCTAGTTCTATCCAAGAATCTTGGTTTAAGAATATATAAATATGTAAATAGATTTTAGAATATAATTAATTATTTATAAACCCTGTACTACTCGTTAATGATAAAGGGCTCCTATGTACATTGATTGAAACTAACCATTACTTTTGGTATGATTTCACTGACCTTTGTGCAAATATTGCATTTTGATTCAATTCTAAAATTGGATGCAACTTCTGATAAAGCATTCGAAAACTCCATCTACAAGTGCCTTCTGATAAGGCACTTGTAGAATTGGTTGTACGTAAGTAAGAATTTGGTCCCACGTAGAGCTATTTTGAGATTACAACTAGCTGCTAGTATTTCTCCATACTAAATTGTCTTCAACTTTGACAACTCATGAATGAGCATTCACATTCATCCTTCATAACTTGAAATTTATTTAACGTCACCATATCTCAATGCTTGAATTTGTTTTCACCTAGTCCTAGCAATGGTAACATTTGATTAATTTTAGTTATTCCTATATTTAAAAGATACTTTCGATGAGTTAAATTAGTTTCATTTATATTGCTTTTGAACTCATGTTTGGCATATTGTAGCAACTCTTCCCTTTCGTGACTATGGTAAACTAGTCTCATTAAATCACGATACGTGGAAATCAATTTTTGCCTAAAGATGAATTCTTCTAGTGGTAAAACATTTTTCAATCTAGATTTAGCTGCTTTGCTATAATATCTGAACATAACTAGTTTCGTGGTAAAGTAGTCGTAGTTTAATAATATTTTGCCTGGTTGTACTTGTTTATTGTGCAATGTATCAAGATGTAGGAATCCAGGTGGATTTTTCCGGGTGTTGTACTTGTTCGGTGGATTTATTGCTGTGAGATCGATCAAGTAGGTTTTTAATGTTCGCACAAGAAATTGAAAAGGTCAAAATGAATGCAAAATCATTTATCAATGAATAGTCAAATAAATTAGTTGAACTAAAATGATATTGCTTGAAAATTGAAATAAACTGAAACGAACTGGAATAAAATGTCAAAGGTGAAAAACTGAAATCATACCACTGGCAAGTATCCGAATACACTTCATCCCATCTTTGATCATCTCCTTAACAGCGCTATTGCCCCTCGCTCACTGGATGTTAAAATATCCGATTGTGTAATCCTCTAGTCTACATTGTCACGCCATATTTATCTTACGGATTCTAGTTGCTTTTTGTAGAAATGAAAGAGTTTCCAGAAATCATTCAATTCAAGCTTTAGGTGATCATTGTATCCTCAATGGACAATAATAGCAATATCTCCACTCATAAGCTATTTCTACGGACAGTCCATCATTTGCACCCATACTGTTAAGAAGCACTATCAATAGAATACATTTGCAGCCAGTCTGATGATTTCGGTTATTGTCGGCAATTAACATTTAACCCTGGGATCGTTATCCGATCCCCACTTTTGTGGGGATCATCACTAAATAATCTACTATTTCTAAGAACTAGACCTACGACAGACGTGGAATCGGTGCTGAGTATTCAATGCTGGACTGAGTACTGTCTACTATCTGTATATGTCCACTTTGATGAAGTGTTAGCTTCATCGATTATATTGCCAAAGTACTACCAAGTCCAATTGTAGTTTATCTTTAACAAGTTCTCTAAGTGTTGTAGTAGGTATTGTCGTTACCTGGTATTGTAGCTATTTAAATGTGTTGATAAACTTAAACATGTCTATTGATACTCACTGACGGTTTGCATCAATACCATATAACGTGCGATGAATTTTTTAATAACCGAACTGGCTAATCAGCATGTGGGGTACACAACTATATAAGTAGCAAGAATCCATTGAGAATGTTTGCACTATCATACAGTATTATCTTTATATTATAACTAAATAAAATATCATGATTACTGCTACTAACCTTGTTAATAGCTTAACAGCACCAGATCCTGTCAACGCAATGAATCAAGAACGTTCGGCAACTAATTTTGATCCATTGAAAATGCATCAATTTATTGAAGGTTCCGAAGCCAAATCTAATATGGTTTTGAAATTGTATCAATCTTTAGAAAGAGATCCAATTTTACAAACTAGCCCGGAACATTATGATAATTCCACTCATGAAGATAGAGAATTAGTTGCACATAGAATTAATCAAATGGCTCGTTATATTGAAATTGAATCTAACGAACAATTCTTAAGAAGATTGAATTTGGTTACTATCTATGATCCTTCTTTGGGTATCAGATTGGCTATTAATATTGGTCTTTTCCAGAACTGTATTAAAGGTAATGGTACTCAAAGCCAAGCTGATTATTGGACTAAATATAAGGAAGCTGGTAAAGTGAAGCAATTATATGGTTGTTTCGGTATGACCGAGTTAGGTCATGGTTCCAATGTTGCCGGTTGTGAAACTACCGCTACTTTAGATATAGAAACTGACGAATTTGTTGTCAACACTCCACATATTGGTGCTACTAAATGGTGGATTGGTGGTGCTGCTCACTCAGCTACTCATACCGTTGCTTATGCCAGATTAATTGTTAAAGGTAAAGATTATGGTGTCAAAACTTTCGTTGTTCCATTGAGAGATTCTAATCATGATTTATTACCTGGAATTGCAATTGGTGATATCGGTGCTAAAATGGGTAGATCAGGTGTTGACAATGGTTGGATTCAATTTTCTGAAGTCAGAATCCCAAGATATTACATGTTACAAAAATGGTGTAAGGTTGCCAGAGATGGGGAAGTTACTTTGCCTCCTTTGGAACAATTATCCTACATATCTTTATTAGGTGGTAGAGTCGGTATGGCTACTGATTCTTATAGAATTTGTGCTAGATTCACTACTATCGCTCTCAGATATGCCATTACCAGAAGACAATTTAAACGTAAATCATCTGATGCTGAAGAATGCAAATTGTTAGATTATCCTTTACACCAAAAAAGAGTAATTCCTTATCTTGCTTTGACTTATGCCATGGCATTAGGTACCAACCGTTTAGAAATACAATATAATACCATTTTGCAAAATTTGGATGTCGCTATTGAAAAAGATGATAAGAAATTGATTTTACAATGTATTAGTGATATCAAATCATTATTCATTGATTCGGGTGCTTTGAAATCAACTTTAACTTGGTTGGCCGCTGAGGTTATTGACCAAACAAGACAATCTTGTGGTGGTCAAGGTTACTCATCTTATAACGGTTTTGGTAAAGCTTATAATGATTGGGTTGTTCAATGTACTTGGGAAGGTGATAATAATGTTTTATCTATTGCTGTAGGTAAGACAATTATTTCTAGTGTTGCCCAAGTATTAAAGGGTAAACCACTTGATTCGACATCCAGTTTAGCTTGGTTGAATAACGCTAAACAATTAAGTCAACAATCAAATGTTATCGCATCCAAATCTGATTTATCTAATATTTCAAAAATTAAATTAGCTTTGGAAACGTTAATTGTTAAGTATTCCATTGCATTAGCTGAGATTTTAAAATCAAATGGTAATGATTTAGATAAAATTTCAGCTCAAAGAGTTAAATTGTCAAAATTAAGATGTCATCATTACCTCTTGGAAACTTTTATTGAAAAATTATCCGGAGTAAGTGATGAAAATATTAAAATCCAATTGAATAGAATTATTCAATTATACGCTGTTAATAGCATTTTAAATGTTAATGCTACTGAATTCCTTGTTTATAAAGTATTTGATGGTGAGATTGCTTCAATCATTGATAATCAAGTAATTGATGAATTAGATTCTCAAGTTAGACCATATGTTATTGGCTTAACTGACTCATTCCAACAACCTGATAAATTATTGAATGCTTTCATTGGTAAATTTGATGGTAACATTTACGAAAATATTCACAATGGTACAACTAATATATATAAACCATTCAACACAAAGGCTACTTATTCTCCAGCTTTGGAAGCAATGTTGAACAGACCAGAATTGGATTCCAGACTTAGATTTGAAAAGTCTTCCCATGCAGCAAATGCTTTATCTAAATAGAATTATGAATTAGGTGATTTGGTTCATTTCTAGCTAGTCTAGTTGTGATTTATTATTATATGAAAATTAACATTATTTATTAAATAACCTGTAGAATTGAAAAGGTTTCAGATGTAAAATGTTTCCTTTTGAAAGAAATGTGACGCTAAAAGTGAACTGTTTTTGTTTGCTATGGAACAGAAATATTCACTGAACCATGGAAACACGTAAAAACACATTGGCTTATTGTAGTTCATCTCTACATTAGAACTTTAAAATAACATAAATTTTTATTTTATAGCAAACATTATAAAAACTATAAAATTAAAATAAAAATCATCGATAAAAATATCATAATCTGATAATCACGGATTATCAGCTATTTAAAACATTAATCATAACTTGAGAAGTAAAATAATAAATAAAATCACTTTTTATCCAACAATTTTATTTTTAATCACGACCTTTTGATAAAATTTCTTCAGCATCAAATGATCTTTCACCTCTTTGTCTGGCATCTAAAGCACCTCTTTGTAACATAGTGTTAAGAGCTTCTTGGTATGGGGCCTTGGTCTTAGATGGAGGGTTTTGAGCTTTAACAATATCGAAATAGTTTTCGTAAATGTTACCATCGTATTTACCAATAGCAGAGTTAATCATCATATCAGATTGTTGGAAGGAATCAGTTAAAGCAACAACGTTAGGTCTGATTTGTCCACATAATTTAGGAATTAATTCAGTATTCAACTTAGAGAAAACCTTAGAAGAAATGGTGTTAAATTGCAAGAAGGTTGATGAGAAAACATTCAAAACATTAGAAGCAGAATAGAAATTACCTAAAGTTTGCAAGTATGGGACCAAGTCTTTTTGTTCGAAGGAATCAACTCTTCTAATATATTCTTCTAAAAGGTATTTGTGAGCATGTAATTTGGTAATAACACCTAATTCAGCACCACAAGCGTCGAAATCGTCACCATTAGCTTTTAATGATTGGACAATTGAGTAAGCAGCTCTAATAATAGTAGCTTCAATAGCTTTTAAGAATTTTTTGGCATCTAAGATGTCGTCTTCAGAATTAATAACTGGAGTTTCCCATTTATCACCAATGTATTGATGAACATCGTTCAAGTAAGCACATGAACCTTTAACCACTTTCTCGTCATCAAGAATTTGATAAAGATGTTTAGCAATTGGTTTAGCAACGAAGACACCTAAGATACTGTTATCACCTTCCCAAGTACATTGGACAACCCAATCATTGTAAGCTTTACCAAAACCGTTATAAGATGAGTAACCGTGACCACCACAAGCTTGTCTACATTCATCAATGGCAGAAGCACCTAACCAAGTTAAGGTAGATTTCAAAGCACCGGAATCAATGAATAAAGATTTCATTTTTTCGATACCAACCATTAAGGCTTCTTCATCATTAGCATCAGCAGCATCATCCAAAAGACTTAAAGTGTCTTTAATGGTGACTTCTAATTTAAGGGCACCAGCAGAAGCAACGTAAGCAGCAGCTAAGAATGGGAATAATCTTCTTTGATGTAATGGATAGTTGATTAATTGTACTTCTAAAGCACCTTCGTCATTGTCCATTAAACCATTCTTGTGGAATTGTCTTCTACCAATGGCATATCTGAGAGCAATAGTACACATTCTAGCGATGATTCTGTAAGAATCCAAGACCATCATAACTCTACCACCTAATAAAGCGGTATAAGCTAATTGTTCTAATGGTGGTAAAGTGACTTCACCTTCTTTAGAAACTCTAGCGAATTTTTGTAACATATAGTATCTTGGGATTCTAACGTGGGAGAATTGAATCCAACCGTTATCGATACCATCTCTACCCATTTTAGCACCAATATCACCAACAGTGACACCTGGCATTAAGTCATGGTTAGAATCTCTTAATGGAACAACGAAGGTTTTGACACCGTAATCTTCATCATCGACGATTAATCTGGCGTAAACAGAACAATGGGTAGCAGAGTGAGCAGCACCACCAATCCACCATTTAGTAGCACCAATATGTGGAGTGTTAATGACAAATTCATCGGTTTCTTTATCTAAAGTAGCGGTGGTTTCTAAAGCCATGACGTTAGAACCATGGGCTAATTCGGTCATACCGAAACAACCATAGATATTTTTAACATAACAAGTTTCCTTTTGTAAAGCCCAGTATTCTAATTGATCGAAACTACCGTTACCTCTGATACAAGATAAAAATAACCCTAAATTAACCCCAACTCTAGTACCGACTTGAGGGTCGAAAACTTGCAAAACAGACAATCTCAATTGAAATTCTTCAAAAGATTCAATTTCCAAATATCTAGCAATTCTGTCAATCTTCTTTATGGTGGTTTCTCTTTGTTGATCTTTGGTCAAGTCGTAGTATTCTGGACCAGAGGCTAAAACAGGATCTCTTTCCATTTGTTGTACTAATCTCATGACGGTTTCCGATCTTTCCTTAGAACCTTCCAAGAACCAGTTCATTTTGACTGGGTCAAACTTGGAAGCAGCTCTTTCGTCTTGAATCAACGATTGAGGGTTTGGACCACTAGCATAAGAAATATTTTTTTTAGCAACAGGCATTGTGAATTGTAAGATTAATAAAATGCAAAACTAAATTACAATGAAAAAAATCAATATAATAAATTTCACTGATTTAAACAATTTATATACTCCACAAATTACATATGAAGATTTCACCGCCGGTTAAACAAAAGAAAATCTGGAGAAAGTACCGAGGTACGAGGTGCGAGGAATTCATAGTGAAGAAGAAATCGTATGATCAAGGGTTTTTCCCCAGAAAGACAACATGACTATAGCGTCATTGGCTTGTGGTTGTCGTTCGATGGCAATGGTTGTTGTTATGCTCTTTCCTTTACGCTTTCGCTTTATCACTTGTTCAATAGCATTGGCATTTCTCAATTGGTGGACTTCTCCCCTCAAAATTTCACATGTCTAGAAACCAAACCATTTGAAGTGGACTACCCAGTCCGTCGCGTACTGAATTACTACAATAGGTGCAAGCTGGGACTACATGTACAATATGCGGGAACGTTGGTAATAGTAATTAGCTGGAGTTTTGGGTTGATTCTTGTGGTCAATTGGTGAACTCATTGAGTGATTGGGGTGATTGTGGTGATTCTGTTAGCCGCCATCTCACAAAATGTCATTACCGCAACTACCGCGGCAATGCTACTATTAGTGGATATTTAAAGGAACACAGCATGTGCATTATGTATTGTCAATAGACTACGAGTGGTTTAGATACTATTCAATATGGGACTCTTTTGCAATCATCTCAGGAAATAGCCGACTTAACTCCGACTCCGTAACTGGTGCAAAAAATCCATGACGGAGGTGGTGTCCAATAGCTGGATATCGCGGAATACAGAGGCAAGTATAGCAAGTTCCATTACTCATTAATCATAGGATTGCAAATGGTGTTTCACCAAGATATAATCCTCCCTTATTGTTTCAGTAATATTCTCTTTCAAGAACTTACGGTCTTTGTTACGTAATCTTCCCCATATTTAATTTCATGTGCTCCGAGGTCTCTCTAACAACAATATGGGGACGAAAATACGATGTTGTGTCACCATATTTGTAATTTGGACCAACACCCAGTTTGCATACTGCTCTAACTTGTTTGAAATGAAGTTATCTTGATTAATCACATTCTCAGTTGCACTATTAATTGGAAAGTCATCGAATTAGCACTCCGAAGTCGAAGAGTAAAAATACTCCATTGAATGTGATATTTTCCTACTACATGAATTGTTTCCATTTACTGCATAAATTCAATTACAATGGCTATTTTCACAAGCATTTTCTCGTTAAGAACAGAGCTGTGATGCAAGCCCTTTACGTAACTGTAAAACGGTTTTCCGTCACTATCTTGTTGCCAATTCTACTATCTTTTGGAGAACCCCTATGAACCAATTTCAGGCAAAGGAAATCGTTCGCTCTCCAAAACATCAGGGTTTAACTTACTATTTACTATATTTAATTGCTAGATGTAATATGTACCCTTACCTTCAACCTTAGTTTTTCTCTTCATGGTTCGTTTTTCCTAAAATGGTTGCAAAATTTAATAAAAATGAGGAAATGTGAAGAAATTCAATTAAGGATTTAAAGAGTTGGTGGAACATGGTATACCCAACAAAGTTATTTTAAAGAAATTTCCCATTATTGCTAATTTAATGAACCAAGTCAAATTATTTAAGAAATTATCCGCTGAAGACTCCCCATACTTTAGAAGTTATTTGTTCCTTGATATCATATTCCGCAGATTCGACTTTACTACACGTAGCTCATCTCACTCAATTTAAACAGTTTTAAAATGGCTAGGCAACTTTTTTGCTAATAATTTGTTTCTAATCACTTTCCAAAGCTGCATAGTAATAAAATGCTCCGTAACTTATTTAACGATTTGTCTGTAAACAAAGTATAGGATAATGATAAATGATATCCACTGCATTGACTTGTATAGTGGTAAACATTAATCAGCTTTGTTCTTTTATGCCCTGTTGACAGTTAACATGTTTCTACAGCTAATTATAAATTTTATTTATTATCCATATTTACAGAATCATTACACCTATGAACACAACCGAATACATCAATATGTATAAATCGTACAAACCATATAACTTGAATATAGTCACATTAACAACTATACATTTATAATTGTGGAACTAACATTTCCATTAATGGCGATTGAATAAAAGCAATACCAGCAGCGAATAAAGTTAAATTCAATCCAACAGTCCAAGCAGGAGTTTTTCTTAATTGCTCAAATCTGCTTAATTCTTTAGGTTGTTGTGGAAATCTACCAGACATGTTTACTTTGTTTATATCAATTAATCAATCAGTAAATCTTGTTTAACATCGTTGAAAGTTTGAAAAAAATTCATTCGCAAATATTTGGGCACGTGATACGTTCTTTAATTATAGAAGATTTCGACTGGGATCAAGTTGGGGATATTAACTACAAGGTAACAAGGCATCTGCACATTTCTGGGGCACTGTGGATGTGGATATATTGATAAAGCTCTAAAATTCCAGTTTTTTCGTTCAATCTGTTTCTGGTGAGCGCAATGAACACTTGCCGATTATGAGACATCATCTAAAACAGCACCAAACTGTGTGAAATATGGCAAATTGTAACCCATAGGTATTAAGTCACTTCGATAAACCCGTCCCACTAAATCTACATAAATGCTAAAGAATTATTAACGGAATCTTGAATATCATGGTAATGGTCCACCACTAAGCTTTTACATTTAAATATCCTGATTCCCGCTATCTGGGACACCGCTTCTTCTTACTCCTGTTTCCTCGGACTCTCTTATCATAGTTATCTTTACCCTTATGAACCTTAAGAAGTATCTTTGCAATGGTTGCAATTTTCAATATTTCTGGATTATTCACGTGATAGCCATTACCGCAAAGTTTGCGGCGCAAAGTTTTTGTTTTTTTAAACTTTTACAACTTAATTGCCAGACAAGAAAGAACTCATTGATTTCAGGAAAGATGACTGAATATTCTATCAGTGGGAAGCAAATCAAGTTTAATGGTGCGGATGATATAGCGCCATACGTGGTCGAAATCCAGGAGTTAACGGGATTAACCAAATTAGATTTTTCCGGTAATACCATTGGTATTGAAGCTTCGAAACAACTTGCTGAAGCTATTAGGTTTCATAAGAATAGCTTGCAACAAGTTAATTTTTCCGATTTGTATACTGGTAGATTAAACACTGAGATTCCTCAATCTTTACAATATTTATTACCTGCCTTATTATCATGTACTCAATTAACTCATATTAATCTTAGTGATAATGCTTTCGGATTACAAACCATTGACCCTATTGAAGATTACTTGGCCAAAGCTGTGACCATTGAACATTTGATTTTGTCGAACAATGGGATGGGTCCATTTGCCGGAGCTAGAATTGGAGAAGCTTTATATAAGTTGTCCAAAGCCAAGATTGAAGCAGGTAAACCTTCTTTAAAGACCTTTGTTTGTGGTAGAAATAGATTAGAAAATGGTTCCATCAACCATTTGGCAGTAGGATTAAGAAATCATCAACATTTATCCGAAGTTAGATTATATCAAAATGGTATTAGACCGGCTGGGATTTCAAAATTAATCGAATTTGGGTTAGTTAATAATAAACATTTGCAAGTCATTGATTTGCAAGATAACACCATTACAACTAGAGGTGCTACCGAGTTAGCCAGAGCCATAAATAGTTGGGAAAGTTTGATTGAAATTAATCTTAACGATGCGTTATTGAAACCACAAGGTTCAAAGAAGTTTATTGATGCCTTATCGAAAGGGCCCGTAAGAAAGGATTTAGTCACATTGAAATTGCAATACAATGAATTGGAGCAAGACTCATTAAAGTCATTAATCAGTGTTATTGAAAATAAATTACCAAACTTAAAATCTTTAGAATTGAACGGGAATAGATTTGAAGAAGAATCACAGTATATCGATGATATAAATGCCATTTTCGAATCTAGAGGATTTGGTGAAATTGATGAATTAGACGAATTGGAAGAAATTGATTCCGATGAAGAAGATGACAGTGAAGATGAAGAAGAAGGAGAAGCCGATAAGTTAGACGAAGACTTAGACTTAGATGAATTGGAAAAGGAATTGGCTGGCAAATTATCTTTATCTGACTCCAAGGATTCTAGTGTCGACGATATTACAAAGTCTTTACAACAATCTCATATTAAGAATTAGAGTAGCCTCTTCCCATAGTGCTACCATAATGCTCATTTTGATATATAGCGAGAGAAGTCTAAACCATGCAAGAAAACTCTCGATTTTTTTCCCATAACAAGAATCTACACTAATAAACTACATGGATCTTCATTATGAACATCACCTGATATATAATTTTGTAATTAAGCTGTAAATTAAAAAAAATCTTCTTCAGTAGTCGCATTTTTGAAGAACAATTGCAACCGCAACCACTTGATCAATAACAAGAAAGCATGTCTTCCGTATTCAAGCTAGCCATCAAGGGGATTCGGCTGTTTGAACCGGAACAAGAAGAGACCATTCAGTTTGGTTTCCCATTGACGTTAATTTGTGGACAAAATGGGACGGGTAAAACCACTATTATCGAGTGTTTGAAGTACGCTACTACAGGTTTTCTACCTCCCAATAGTAAAGGAGGAGCTTTTGTGAATGATCCTAGTTTAAGTGGACGTAATAATGTTACTGGACAGGTGAAATTGGCCTTCCAGAATGCCAATGGTAAAAGTATGCTCTTGACTAGAACAGTGCAATTGAGTAGGAGAAAAGCCAAGACTGGCGGTTATTCCAATACATTTAAGACGTTGGAGGGTCAATTGGCCATTATAGACAAAGGTAATAAGATATCTATAAGCAGCAAGAATGCCGAATTGGATAGCCAAACGCCAATTTACCTAGGAGCTTCGCCAGCGATTTTAGAATATGTTATATTTTGTCATCAAGAGGATGCTTTATGGCCATTATCCGAAGCCAGCGTGCTAAAGAAACGATTCGATGACATTTTTGAGGCCTCCAAGTTTACTAAAGTATTGGATAATTTGAAACTGATCAAAAAAGATATGATGGTTGATATCAAACTAATTGAACAATCCGTAACCCATTTACAAACTGATAAAACTAGAGCTAACAAAATAAATCTACGCGTTCTGGAGTTGAGCCAACAAATGGAATCGTTCACTACTGAGATTGCGGATATTAACATCCAAATTGAACACCACGAACACGAAGCAGAATCATTATTTGCTTCAAATCAAGAATTCCAACGAATTTTGAGCGATTATGAAAGATTTAACTACACAAAAAAATCATTACAAGATCAAATAGAAAGATTGAAGAACTCCATTGATATCTTACATGAATCAGATGAAGAATTAATTCATCAGCAGAACAACTTTTCCGCTATAAATGTTGAGAAGGAAAATCAAGTGAAGGATTTGTCAAAACAACAGGATGAGATGTCTTTAAAGCTCGATAAATTGCAAGAAAAATTAAACATTCTTATCAGAGAGGAAGCCTTGTTGAAATCTAAAGAATCTGATTATAAATCTCAAGTGAAAGTATTATCAAGCCTCATCGAAACTTCTAGGAATAAGATAGGGTATTCTGGGGATTTGAATGATAAAGATATCTTGGAAAAAGTTAAACCTTTTATTGAGAAATATAGGAAAGATAGCGAGTTGCTGTATATTGAGACTAAGAACAATATAAAAGTATCTGATCTTGAGAAGTCCACTTTAGTTCAGGAAATAAGCGAATCAATTGCTCGAGAAATTCAAAGGCAACAATACGTTACTAAAGATATCACAGCAAATAAGGACAAACTTGCAGTTGCCGAGAAAAAATTGCAGTTGTCGGACCTTGGAACGGAGCTAGAAGAAAAGAAGGAAAGTTTGCAGAGTTTGCTCAAATTACTTGACGCAAGAAAATCACTGGAGGAAGTCAAATCGTTCGATGTAAAGATAGAAAACAATAAATCATCTATTCTTAAGTTAGAATTTGAAGTCGATGAACTTTCAAAAAAGTTAGTTGTTTCGAATAAGCAGTCCGATGTATTGACAAAAATTAATCTATTGGAAGAATCTATATCTGGGAAGCAAAAGTCTCTTGATAGATTGTTAATTGCTACAGAACCTGAATTTAGCAAAGTGATGGAAGAAAGATTCGATGACACTTGCGAGTCGAAATTAAACGAAAAGATTTCTACTATAGTGGTAGAAAATCACAAACTAGAGGATTCCTTTGAGAAGCTATCTGGGGAAGTTAGTTTATTGAAGGCAGAATTAGACAGCAATTCTAATTCAATAATCAAATGTAATGAATTATTGAAGAAATCAACCACAACGATCACTTCTAGTATCGACGAATCAGAAATATCCGAGTACGAAGCAATACTAGCAGATCTTGAAGAGAGTTATACTAATGTAATGGATGATGTAAACACCTCTGAAGTAACTAAACAATTTAACATAACAGCCATATCAATTGCTGAGAAGAACCACAACTGTTTGCTATGCAAACGATCTTTTGATACGGGCGGATTGTCTAAATTTACTGAAGCTTTGAAAGCCAGCATTAATGAAGATAAGATAAAAGAAACCGAAAGCAAGGCAAAAGAAATCAAAGAAGAATTGGACTCTACGAAAGCAATCATGAATGAAGTGCTCACGTATAGATCAACAATTCAAAGTTTACAAGAAATGAGGAATAAAAGTACTGAAATCGAGGAAAGTTATAACATAAAGAAGAAGGATGTCGATTCATTGAAGATGACTATTTCTTCTAATAAGATAACTATTCAAGCCTTGAACGACCTTAGAAAACCTCTTGGTGATATTTCACGTCTCAATCAAGAAATTATGGAAATTAGAACTCAGATTGACGAACTTAAGGATGAATTAGATGACTTTGGAAGTGTTTCATTATCTGTGACCAAACTTCAACAGCTACAAACTCAAAAGAGTCAAGAAATGAAGCTTCTTCGAGAAGAAGTGTCTAAAGATTCTGATTCCAAATATTCCGCCCAACGAGAAATTTCAAGATTAGAAAACAAAGTTAAGGATATTAAATTAGCCATAAGTAATATGGAAGTATCTTTGGCGGATGTTAATAATATAAAAACTACCATAGGGGAACTCACTCAGCATATAAATTCTCTTGAAAGAGAGTCAGAAGAAGTTCAATCTGAATTGGACAAATTGAATTCGAGGAAATTGGAACGAGCATTGGAGTTAGGGGAATTACGCCAAAGCAATTCAACGATACAAAAAGAATCTTCAGACAAATACGAAGAAAGTGAAGACTTTTACAAAAATTATGAAAAGTTATATTCTGCAATCAAATCTTTTGAAAAAAGTGATTTGTCAAAGCTTCAAGATAATTATGAACAAACACAAGAAATTTTAAGCTCAAGAGAAGAGTTAAACCAAGAAATTTCTAGAAACTCTGGGACTATCAAGCAATTGGAAAAGGAAAATTCAGACTCGTCCAAAATTGAACAGAATATTATATCGAATATTGATTATCGTGGGCTATTAACGGAATTAGAAAAGGTAGAGAATGAAATAACAGCTCTAGATATCGACGATGCTCAAATTCGAAAGGATGAATATCATGAGAAGTCTCGAAATTTAAGGCTGGCCATTTCTAACTTGAATGCATCGCATGCTGGTAAAATTGGAGAAATGAAACAAATTAAGGACCAAATTCTGGCGATGCAAAAAGAACTAGATTCGGAGTATAAAAATGTAGACAGGACATACCATGAAGAATGGATTAAATTGCAAACTAATATGCTAGTTTCCAACGATATACAAACCTATTCAAAGGCACTAGATAATGCTATCATGAAATATCACAGTATCAAGATGAAAGAAATAAATCGTATTTTGCGTGAATTATGGTCGCAAACATATAAAGGTTCAGATATCGAAACTATTGCAATAAAAAGTGACGTGAATGTTCAAGCTAAGGGCAACCGATCATATAACTACCGTGTGGTCATGTACAAAAGTGGCAATGAGTTAGATATGAGAGGAAGATGCTCAGCTGGTCAAAAGGTACTTACTAGTATCTTAATTAGATTGGCATTAGCTGAATGTTTTGGAATTAATTGTGGTATTATTGCACTTGATGAACCAACTACAAATTTGGATACTGATAACACTGAATCTTTAGCGGAAGCCCTAAATCAAATAATTGAATTTAGGAAAGCTCAATCCAATTTTCAATTAATTGTTATCACCCATGATGAAACTTTTTTGACTCATATTAACGGCGGAAGTTTTACTGATCATTTTTATAGAGTACAAAGAGACGAGTCTCAAAATTCAAGAATCTACCGATTTCCTATTAGCAAGATACGTTAAGGAGTGTTTATTAGTATTTAAGCAATCGCAGTTTTCGATATAGAACCCAGTATGATAGGTGGACTCTGGTTGGCGTTTGCTGGTGTTTCGTTTCTAAATCTTTGAGACTTACTTGTGGTGTATTCCTCAACGTTAGTAACTCGAGGTAATATTCGCATTCGAGATAGAAGATTATCCTTTTCTATCCAAGCATACTCCATATATTTTTCCAATTTATATCTTTTTGTTGGAATTTTCGTGATTAGTCTCTTTTTCACGTAGACATTAACTTCAATTAAGCTATCACCAGCAAATAACTCCAACAAACTAGGTGGTTTTTTGTAACTGATAGTTATATCATATAATCTGGTAAATTTATGGTTTTTATTTTGCAATAAACCTTGTAGTACATTATATAGAGCAGAGAACCTTGGATATAACACATTACTGAATTGAGGAAGAAAGAATTTTTTGCTTTGCAAGTTTTGTATATCCAAGTTTTTGTCAGTGAAGATATTGACTTCAGGGAATAGAATTATCCATTCTGGAAATTTGGTAGCTGAGATATTAGTGAAGAAGTTTTTGGTTAAACTAGATTCTAATTCCCAATTTTCGTCGGATTTACCCATATTCAATAAACTTGAAAAGTTTGGAACTTGCCAAATTGAAAACCAAGTAAAGAAATTTATTCTTGGTAAAGTCAAAAAGTATGCTGATTCAGATGTTTTGCTGCGTCTTAATTCTAGGGAATTGGTCAAGCGAGCCAAATATGCTAACAAGATATAATCAGCTAAAGACTGATGATTTGAAATTACCACAGCGCTTTCAATTTCTAACGGATCACCCAAGAGACTAACCCTAAGGTTCTTCCTCTAATGGTCAGTATCAAATGCTAGACATTAATAATGGTATAAAAACTGTTGTCATCTGTGAATATCTTTTCAGCAGAGCAATATACGTACTACTAAATATAAGCAACAATCCCAGAAAAGGGTATGAATTAATCTTAACAAATTTTCTGAAGTATCTGGAAAGAATCGACATAGCCACCAACATTTGAATGAAATCAAACTAATTACTGTCATCAACATAAACAAGCAACATAGTATATTGAGCCCATAAAATTTGCTCCAAAGGACATAGAAACTTAGCTGATCGCTACTCCAAATTCCAATATGATACAATAACTCCATGTTAATGATATTAGGATCGTTCTACGTATCACTAGGTTTGACAATATTACCTTGCAGTTCCTTTAGCCGCTGTAAGAGGATGGCTGCAAAAAACTTAGGGTCGAGCCGCACAAAAACCACTTTCTAAAATTAACAATGTAGTAAACAATATAAACGATGAGATGATTGCAATTCAGATACGATTCAAAGTGACAAGTCATACAATTTACTACTTCAGCTCAAGTTTGACTTCGCATTTACATTAACTTTACATTAGCTTTACCTTACAAACACAATCTTAAAAAACACTCCAGAGCAACTAATTCCACTTACTTCGTTAGAAGAAGACCATCCGAGTAAATTACGATCGACACCACGCTACTATGATTCAGCACAAGTGACTAGCCCAATAAAAGAGTCACTATGAAGTTTATATTCACTTCCCAGCTTTCCGTTACCAAATGTAGCATTGGTTGCAAATTCTTCATATAAGAGATGGTTCCTTTATGTAACGGGCATCTCATGCGATGCGATGGATAAATTATATGTTTAGAAACAAGCTTAATCATAAATTGATTTATTACTAGTAAACATGTCTCGGTTAATTGTAAAACAACTTCCCGAATACTATACGGAGCAGAAGTTAAAAGAGCATTTTGCCAAACAGGGAAATGTCACCGATGTGAAGTTGATGAAGACGAAGCAAGGGAAGTCTAGGAGGTATGCCTTTATTGGATATAAATCGTTAGACGACGCTGAAAATGCAGTGAAATACTTCAATAATTCATTTATTGATACTTCCAGAATCCAAGTTGAATTGGCCAAGACGTTCTCCGATCCTACTGTACCATTATCGTTTAAACAGAAACAACGTGATGCCAGAGACAGGTTGTATGAACAAGAAGAAAGATTATTGCAACAAGAAAGAGATCAAGGTCGTACGTTGAAGAGGCAAAAGACTTTCACTTCTTCTGTCGACGACGCCATCGAAAACAATCCAAAGTTGAAAGAATATATGGAGGTTATGAAACCTTCTCATCAAGTGAAATCTTGGGCCAACGATGCGGTTGTCGATGGTTCCGGTGCTCCATCCGCTAAGGATTTAGAGGATGCATTGGCTAAACAAGATATGGGAATAACAGAAGCTCCAGCAACTGAGGTGGAAATGGCCCAAGTACCTGATAACGAAAGTGACGACGAGTACGAAGTATTTAAATCTAAACCAGAAGAGCAACACGAAGAAGAGGAAGAGGAAGAAATGATGTCGATCGGCGCATTCAATAATACTGATCAAACTATTGACCAAAAAGTTCAAGAGGCAACTGGTGAAGATAATACCGCCACCGATGCAAATGTTACTGATCTTGATTGGTTAAAATCAAGAAGAGTTCGTATAAAGGACAATGGTGAAGAAATAGAGACTACTGCCAAAGTACCAATCAGTTCTGACCAGGATAAAGTTTCTGAAGTCAAGACAGCTTCAAAGCCAGTTGCAGTATCCCAACACCGTGTCATTGAACCTACTCAAGAAGAAAAATACGAATCGAAAATAAAACAAACAGGACGTTTATTTATTAGAAATATTTTGTATGAATCAACTGAACAAGAATTCAGAGAGTTATTTGAACCTTATGGTGCTCTCGAAGAAGTACACATAGCCATAGATACCCGTACTGGAAAATCAAAAGGATTTGTATATATTCAATTTAAAGATAGTGGAGATGCATTCAGAGCATATAGCTCATTGGATAAACAAATTTTCCAAGGTAGGTTATTGCATATATTGCCAGGTGAAAAGAAGAAAGACCATAGGTTAGACGAATTTGATTTGAAGAACTTGCCATTGAAAAAACAAAGAGAATTGAAGAGAAAAGATCAAGCAACCAAAAGTCAATTTAGTTGGAATTCCTTGTATATGAACACAGATGCTGTATTGGAATCTGTGGCTGCTAAATTGGGAGTTTCAAAATCACAATTAATAGACCCTGAAAATTCAAACTCGGCTGTCAAACAAGCATTAGCTGAAGCACACGTAATTGGGGATGTTAGAACCTATTTTGAACAAAAAGGTGTTGATTTAACAATTTTTGACAAGAAAGAAAGAGATGATAAGATTATTTTAGTGAAAAATTTCCCCTTTGGAACTAGCATAGAAGAAATCGGTGATTTATTTTCACAATACGGACAATTGAAAAGAATGTTAATGCCACCGGCTGGTACTATAGCGATTGTTGAATTCAGAGACGTTCCAAGTGCTAGATCTGCATTTTCCAAATTGGCATATAGAAGATTCAAGAAGTCCATTTTGTACTTAGAGAAGGGTCCAAAGGATTTATTCACAAAGGAGCCAGCTAATGCTGATAGCATTGAACAGAAAACAAACGATAGCACTGCTGTTGAAGCTAAGGTTACTGCCAATGATGTTTTAGGTGAATCTACTCAAGGAGCCAATGATGAAGATACAATTGAAGGTCCAACCGTCTCGGTCTTTGTCAAGAATTTAAATTTCGCCACTCAATCCATGCAATTGACCGAAGTTTTCAAAGGATTACCAGGTTTTGTTATTGCTACTGTTAAAACCAAACCTGATCCAAAGAAAAAAGATTCAGTTTTGAGTATGGGGTTCGGTTTTGTGGAATTCAGAACGAAGCAAGAAGCAGAAGTCGCCATTTCTACATTGGATGGATATGTTTTGGAAGGACACAAGTTACAATTGAAATTATCTCATAGACTCGGAAGCAACAATAGTTCCGAAAACGCCAAAGCTGAAAAGTCCAATAAATCTAGCAAGATTATTATTAAGAATTTGCCATTTGAAGCTAGTAGAAAAGATATTTTCGAGTTATTTGGAGCATTTGGTAATTTGAAATCGGTCAGAGTGCCCAAGAAATTCGACAAATCCGCCAGAGGGTTTGCCTTTGTTGAGTTTACCTTGTTAAAAGAAGCAGAGAATGCCATGAACCAATTACATGGAGTCCATTTACTTGGAAGAAGATTGGTCATGCAATACGCTGAAGGAGATTCAGACGATGTTGACGAAGAGATCGCTAAGATGACAAGTAAAGTTAAGAAACAAGTAGCCACGCAACAATTAGCGGCTGCTAGATTGACTGGTAAAGGTAAAATAGAGTTAGAGGAAACAGAAGATGAGTTTGCCAATTTATAGAGTTTTTTCCACGAAATACTCCCAAAGTGCAACCATTCCACCATTAACCATCTCGGCCACACCGTTGTCCATATAAGTCTAGTCATAGTATAATAAATTATCACTATTTATTCAATCATACTGTAAGCATGAAGTAGGAAATGAGCCGCACCGGCCAACCATAGTGAAAAATGATTTCTTCACCACGAATACCAAGTCTGTAATTCCTTGTAGGCTGTAATTCCTTGAATCAATTGTTATGTTCCGTGTTCCTAGTTTGAGGTCGTGGGGTCTAGGATTAACCAGAAGCCATTTCTTTAGCAATAATCATTTGGTTTCGTTATCGAAGAATGGATTTAACACAAAATCTCGGTTGCCGCTGGAATTACGGTTCTTAAAATCCAATGTCAGCATGATACAATCATCATTTATACCCAATTTTCACAAAGGAGTGAAACCTGTCAATGCGTTACTGCGAGTAGTTTCATCTCGGGCACTCGCTACATCTAGATCTTCTACATGGTCGAACTATAATAAGTACTACGGTAGATCAAACTGGAATAAACTAAGAGGTCCTGCCTTGTTCACAGTAGCATTTTGTGTTGGTACTACGTTGATATCGCCATACTTGTTTGATTACACACCGTTGGGTTATTTTAAGAAGCACCCAGCTGCTTTGGTTTATGGTATTATTGCATTAAATGGTGCTGTGTGTTTGATGTGGAGAGCTCCTCAGTTTTCCCGATTGTTAACCAGATACGGTTTATTAATGAAAGACAATATTTACTCCAATTGGTCGTTATTGGGCTGTGCCTTCTCCCACCAGAACTTTGGCCATATCTTAGTTAACATGTTTGTGTTGTCGTCATTTGGTACCACACTTGCTGTAATGGTGGGTCCAGCGAATTTCTTGACAATGTATTTGAATTCAGCTGTGTTTTCCTCGTTTATTTCTCTTGTTATCCCAACGCTATTACGGTCTTCCTTAAGTGTCGCCAGTTTAGGTGCTTCTGGTGCCGTGTTTGCAGTAGTTGGGGCATTTTCATATTTGATCCCGAAAGCTCCCATTGCTTTCTTCTTCATTCCAGTACCGGGAGGAGCCTGGTTAGCGTTCTTAGGTACTGTAGGTTGGAACCTTGCGGGAAGCTTCTTGAAATGGGGTAGATATGATTATGCTGCTCATTTAGGGGGGTCCATGATTGGGGTTGCTTATGGCTGGTGGTTTACAAAAAAGAGAAAGGATGCCATGCAGAAACGAAGAATTAATTGGGGTTAGAACCTATTAATGTTATATTTAGACGATATAAATTAATGTAAATAGAATGAATTGGATAAGGTTTTCAAAACTAATTTTCCCAAACAAGTTTTGAAAAAAGTTATATATTATACAATAAATGCAATGATGGATCAGTATTTAATAGTAGACGAAATACGTTTAATATGAATTTGATTTCGGGTGAGGTTCATTAGGATACTAATATACAATAAATCATTTTGCTCAAGCAAATGAAACCTTCTTTCTAGATTTAGAAGGTTTGTCATCTTCATCTTCATCCTTTCTTGCCTTGGCATTCTTTCTTCTATTAGCTCTGGCAACATTGGCTTTAGATTTTAGTTCGCCCTTCTTATCTTCTAATTTATCTATTTTAGCTTGATCTTTTCTTTCGATTTCTTTACGTTTTAAATCACGTAATTCTTCTAATCTCCGCGATTTTTCCAATTTGGACTCATTCGCAACGTCGAATTTATCGTTAATAGACTTGACTAATCTATTCAACATCAAACTGTCCTTGTCTCCCACAAAGACTTTGCCCTTTTTCCCTTTCTTGGCTTTAATCCCAGGTATCACAGCGGTATTCAATTTTGGGATATCTAACTGTGCTTCACTATATTCGGTCCCATTGGTGGCTCCATATAATCTTATTTTTGCTTGTTGTTTCTTGACTCTTTGTTTAGATAATTTAGGTTTTAATGCTTTTGGAGTTAATTTTGATTGATTTTCCAACAAATTTCTAGCTCTAGAATCGGAGAAAACCTCAGATTCCACAGAACGAGATTTGTTCTGGGTCTTATTCCTCTTAGCAGTCTTGGATTGTCTTGGTGCCATTGTTTCCTCCTAATCTCGCTTGCAGTATTTTGCTAGCGTAATTTACAAGTATAGAAAATCTGGCGATGAGTTGAAAAAATCGGTCACGTGAGTTTGATTAAAATTTTCAATATATTGAATATGTTAAAGATAAGGCTATTAAAACGAATGTTGATACTTCTGACGTTGGTCATCACACTGTGAGTGTATTTTCCCAGTTTGTTTTACTAAAAAGGAAACATGTTAAAAAATAGATTTCTCCCACACTGGGAGTCGAACCCGTGATTTGCTCAGTGAAGCTAACTTTGCTTGCTATTATATTTGATTATCTTATACATTTTGCCCTATATCATTTAACCTGAATGGCGGACATCCAGAACTGTGCAAAAAATAAATGCATTTACCTTCTCTGTTCTATAATTAATTTCAAATTTAAAAGACATCCAATGATTTACGGGTAGGTTTGTGCAATCTAGCTATGATCTTACTGAATAAATACCATTTTCATTTCAGCCTGAATATCCGAATGCTGCAGCTAGAATTATGCACATATCGGAATCCCAATCATACCACCTTTCGGTTTTAAAAATAGTTGTAGTTACATCTGTGCAACTCTAATTTCATAAGATCAAATGTTCGGGTATATGCCTATTTTAAGCTTTTCCATCACAAGAGAAAATGGCAGAAAATACTAAGCACGACTATTTTCAGTCTCTAATAGAAAGCACAGTGTACCTTATTAAAACAAATTACATTATTAATAGATAAGGACAATGTTTTGGATGATAGTTGTTCATCACAACCTTAGTTTCGGGTTTATCTGCTTAAAAAACGGTTGCATCAATAAACCCCACTAGGAAATGTCATATGCATATGCATGTGGGGATTAAATGTAAAAATAAAACCTTCGCATGCTACCTGCAGAACTACCTTCAAAACTATAAAAGGACAGACGAAGAATAGTGTGATTAAAGCTAAGTTAGTTACGCTCCAAATAAAATGACTAAATACGCTTTAATCTCTGGTGGTACTGGAGGAATTGGTACTCAATTATGTATTCAATTTGCTAAACGAGGGTACAAAGTATTTGCATTTGCACCCGAAAAGTACCTAGATGAAGCAAAAGCTTTACAAGATATCTACGATATTGTTCCTTACCCATTTGATATCACAAGTGTTGAAGATATCAAAAAGGCTGCCAAGTTTATTGAGGAAAATACTGAAGGTGGACATTTAGATGTACTTTATAATAACGCTGGTATAGGTTATGGTAGTCCAGCTATTGCCTTTAGTGATGACATGCTTTACACTACATTTAACATTAATACGATTGGCCATATTTTGGTAACAAAATACATGTCACAATACGTAATAAACCGTAAAGGTTCCATTATTTTCACTACTTCGATTGCTGCAAGAGTTCCATTAACTTGGTTATCAATATACGGTGCTACCAAAGCAGCCCTAGACCAATATGCTTTAAATTTACATACCGAAATGGCTCCATTTGGAGTAAGGGTTCATTCTGTTATTACTGGTGGTGTAAACACCCCAATTGGTACGAGAGTCCCTTCCGCTACTGGGGAGGGAACTCATTATGATGTACCTGGAGCTCAGGAATGTCGTGATCTCGCTGGAGGTATGACTCATGATGGTACAAATCCTCAAGATTATGCCAAACAAGTTGTGGGTACAATTCTCGAGAAAAAAACTATATTCAATATTTATCGGGGAAAAGCATCCTACCTCGCTCACCTTTCTTCTAGATTCTTGCCAGTTTGGTTAGTCGAATACGCAGTTTCGAAAAAATTCAAAGCTGATGTAGTATGGAAGAATGTTAGGGAACGAGTCAACAAAGGAGATTATTATATAGTTTCGAAATAAACACCTTAGAAAGTTGTTTCCCAAATTTTGAGCTGAATGGTACTGTGCGATTTATAGCAAATATATTTGAAATTTGTAAACTTTCCTTTTGTACAAGATTCTGCTTAGTCTTCATTGTTGCATTAGTTGGCTTTTCTAGAATCTAAGAATATTTTGATATTGTCAATAATATCCTGCTTCTTCGTAGCTGTTGGAATATTATCTTTATGCTTCGATTGGAATCCTTTTAATTGTGGTACTGTAAAATGACCCCAATCATTATTTTTCCAAGCTGTTAAAACAGCATTCTCGTCTAGGGCTGGATAATTGATCTTTTGCTTTTTAGTGATACTACTGGTGGATTCGGGATTCGCCCTTTTTGGTAAAGTTTGCTCCAACTGATCTAATCGCTCATTAATATCCTTTATCAATTCTAGTCTTTCGCTACTACCTTTCACGTATTGGTTTAACTCTAACAATTTTAAACTCGTTATATCATTCTTCGTCAATGTCCTTTCCAGATCTGTTAATTCCATCTGTAGTAACTCGTGTTTCATAACTTTGTAGAAATAGTTTAAACTTGGATTGGGAAAGTCTTTTGGGTTGTAATTTCCAAGGAAGAATTGGGATATTAATTTCTTGAAATAGGGCACCATTCCCATTGTTAGTGTTTCGTCACCGGAATCAAATTGGTTGGTATAATCATTAATAAAATAATTGGGTAGCGACCTGATGTCATCCAACCATGGTAATCGTATCAAGAAGAAACCTTGGGGAAAATCCAGATTTTCAGTTCGTGTAGAGTTGTCAACACCAGTAGGGTATAAAATGAACAATGAAGGTTTAGCATTTTTCTTAGTACAACCAAACACCACTGCATATTTTTTCAACTTTGAACATGATTGAAATAGGGATGAAAAAGTGGTAAAGGAATTTTCAAAACCTCCAGAGGTTGAAGTGTTTCCTAAACCATTATTTAAATCTGGGGTAACAAATATAGGTGCGGCCGAATTATAGAATGGTTTATAAGTCTCGATACTTCTGAACCCAACTAATTTCAAATAAGGGGTAGCTGAATAAGATAGTTTGTCGATATTTTCTTGTTCATTGTCAGAATCAATATTAAGCTCATCAATGTTAGACTTGTAGTTTTCCGATGGATCATGATCAAATACGTAATTGGTCAAGAAATTCATTTGCTGCTGATTTAGAAACAAAACTTCATCCCCAGCAAGCAGGAACCCTTTCTTGATATTGATATCATTCTTTTTGTCGGTCATTGATTTGCTAATGTCATCGCCCTCGAATTTAATTATTTCGTTGGTTTGAGAATTAATAAAATTGGATTCCACAAATACCCTTTTAAATCCATCATCTTTGGTATACATATAAAAATCTCTCGATGTCTTTTCAGTGGAGAAAAGGGTATAACCCTTTATAGAACAGCCAAGGTCGCCGCCAATGTCTTTTCCATCACTAAGAATCAAATCGCAAGCAAATTGAATACGTTTAACTTCTTTCAATCTGAAGATACTGCTCCGTATTTTATTGTTTAGAACCGTTTCCTTAAACATATACGGCAGTTTAAATACTCCTTTAATAAAATTTTGATTAGGATTTGTATTCGTAGAATCTTGTGCATCAATTTTTGGCATATAATTTGTATTTAGAAAGATATCTTGATATAGCGTCATGTTAAATTGATTTTCCGAATTATTCAAAAAGATAGGTTTAATATAGTAGCCAAAATTATAGTAATCATTGATAATTCTCCATAAATGTTCCTTCGTGGTCGTTTTGGAAAAGGGACGGTCGTTATTAGTGAACCAGATCAATTTCTTCCTATTAAACATGGATTTTCTTTGGAAATCGTCAATAAGGGTATTCAATATAATAGGCAAGTTACCTTCCACAGCAGGTGCCGGCTTAAATAGATACTCTATTTTTCGAACATTCTGTTGGTGGTCCACAATCAAATCATTAATTAGCTTGATATTCTTCATATTGATATAGTTTAGCCCAATTAACTTGTAAAACCCAGGCACTGTGGAACAAGGTTTCAAAATATTAGCCACATCTGTCGATTGACAATTATAAAAATACACCCCAACCCCAGTCAGTGACGAGGTAATAATCTGCTCTGCTAACAAATCATTTATACTAGATAGTATTTCAAATAGTTGGCATTGATTATTTAGTTCTAACAAGGGCAGTAATAAATCAGGCGATAATTCGATTAAAAACGCGATTCCCTCTCTAATTTCGTATTGCTTGAAAAGCTTCTTCTCGTCAGATGCTTCGTCATCGTATTCATCCCCATTCATGGTGAATTGTTGTAATTGTAGCTAAAGATCGTGGTAGAAACCAAATTGACTTAGCGGGTAAGTTCGCACGGTAACTATTGCAAAAGTTGCAACATTTTATTGCTGTATTCTTTTCCTGACAAGACTGTTAAAAAGGTGGTAATACCGATATATTATTGGTTATTGTTGATTGTTTTCGTTTGTAGCTGCAAATTGTCGTTTGAATCGTTGATTTCCGTTAATAATTGAAGAAATATGTCGATTAATTTCATACTTGTACTTAATAGACAAGGGAAGACTAGATTAGTCAAGTGGTATAATAATAAGTATACTCTACAAGAGAGGCAGCAGTATGTTCAAGATATACATCGTCTAATCAGTTCTCGTGATAATAAACATCAGTCCAATTTTGTGGAGTTTGAACAGACCAAGTTGGTTTATCGTCGGTACGCTGGGTTGTATTTTATTTCGTCTATTAATATAAACGATAGCGAACTATGTTACTTGGAGTCGCTACATTTCTTTGTGGAGATCTTGGATACGTATTTCCAGAATGTTTGCGAATTGGATCTTGTGTTTAACTTTTACAAAATCTATTCCATATTGGATGAAGTATATTTAGGAGGTGAAATCCAACAAATACTGAAACAAAAGATTTTGGATAGGTTGAGTGACGTGGTCATCAGTGACTAATTACGGTGTCATTACTTGTGGTAGCTGCTTGTTTCACTACCTAAGCAGACGAAATACCTAACCTACTTGAAACATTCAGGAAAATATATTTATGACAATATTCACCATTCTATTTCCATATTTACTAAGGAGACCAAGATCTATTATCGCCAACTCCGGAACTGGTGGATTTACAGTACATTAGGCAACGACCGTGGGGTACATCCCCCTACATATCTATTAAACGATCAATGTACCAAGTGATTTGATTGGAAGACAACGGAAAAATGATGAAACTACCTGGCCCTAGCTATCTAAATAACACAAGCAATTCTATATAGATTATACAAGATATTCTATCGGGGAATCAGTTAATTGATTCGCCTGATTGGACTGAATTTTATGCCACAATATATCTGTAACTTGATCGATCAGTTTATCATTGACCTCAACTATTTCAACATTTTCATTGGATATTACCGAATCGTTTGACAAAATCTCTAGAAAACACTGTTTGACTTTAGACTGGAACTCCATTAATTCATATCTTTCTTCACCCCAACCTTTACGCTTTCCTATTTGATCAAGATCAAGAGTTAAAAATAAAGTCAAATCTGGCTTGGGCAAACCCTTGTCTGGGCCATATAACCAGCCAGCGTCCGCCAATTCCTTCTGGGCGTTGACGTTGCCTTTCAGTTTAGCCAATGAATATGCGATACCTGAATAAATATAACGATCTAACACGATGAAAACTCCCTCGTCTAACAATCGTACTATCTCATTGGCCAATTCCCATCTATTAGCCAGAAATAGCAAGTGAGCAGCTTGATCTGGTAAGATGAACGATTTGTCCGTTAAATATTTATTTATTATGCTACCAATATTAGTGGAACGGTCAGGAAACTTTAGCAATTTAGATTTACCTCCAGCTTGTTGTAATTTAGTTTCGAGGATGGAAGCTTGAGTCGATTTCCCAGACCGATCCAACCCTTCGATCAAGATAAGTTGTCCCCTGGCCATTGTGATTTACGGAATATAACGAATTGTTGATACTGTGAAAGCTCATTGATGAGACCCACGCGTAAAATCACGAAAATGTAGAAGAGAACCAAATCTCACCAATTTCACCAATTGGGAAACTATTGATCCCCTAGTCAATTTAGATAGGATCTAAGTTTGTAGTGGGCATTTTGGACTTTTGAATCTTCTTTGTGTGTGCTTTCTTTCTTGCTTTCTGTTTGTTTCTTCTGAACTTCATTCGTCTAATGTGTCTAGTTGCTAATAATGGAAGTTCACCTCTACAGTTGGGATTACTTTGCAGGCTACAAGTTACAGCTACAGTAAAGTTATATGTTGCAGGGAACATGACCGAGAGATTCACTGCTAAACTCATCAACCGGAGATACACCCTAATCCTTTAATATATAATTCATCAATCAAATCTTAAAATTTTGAACTACCGATAACAATAATCAAGTAATTCAATGGTTTCAAGTCATCAAAGGCTATCAAGTCAATCATATAATTATGATCAGCGACGCTTTTGAAATGAATCACTAAAGAAAGTAACTGAAATAAATTTTCTATGGAAAAAATTGTTTTATGTACGGTCTTGTCACGTGAAATGATTACATAATCCATCGATTTGTAGGAATCGAGGCAAGTAAGCAATATCAATAGATTATGATTACAGGAATAGTTAGCAGGATTTGTGATGCTTATCATACTGGAAACGTTTTATTAACGTATTCGAATGTGCAATTAGAGTCTCACCTTTCTGTCTTGGAAACGGTATATTAACAGTAGTGAACGCGTGACTGCTGAACAACACTATGTTTGATGAATAAGCAGCCTGATAGGACTTGAGGGTACCAAAATGATACATTGGTGGTTCTAATACGACAATTCCTCGTACAAACTATGACATTAGAACAAACCATGAGCCATATCGTGATTGCAGAAGATATCCCCTGGAATGTGCCTCCTTACAGCAGGAATCTAACTAAACACTCAATATCTCACTAGTCTAGATTGAATAGTGATGCAGGCACAATGCAGTTCAGATTTGCCCAACCCAAACTCAACTACAGGCCAGCGAAAGACTACGAGAAAAATACAGTTCATTGGGTTCGGCACAGAATCGGGCATAAATTCCAACTTGTAGTTCTTCATTAGAAAATATATCATTCATGCATTATTATAGCGAAATTCATTATTGTATAGGCACACGATTGTTGCTCAAGCAAGCTATCATGACTTCATCATTAATATATTGCTGAAACAGGAAAATAGTTCCCCCACGAACAAACATTCGCCTGTGAAATTTTCACCCCAGATAAATTTACAACTTCACTAAAAATAGTCACTTCTGCTACAAACCGTCCTGGTGGGCTATACACCCAAACTGTTATTTCGCCATAGCCATTGTAAGTATTATTTACCAATTCCATACTGTATTCAAGAGTGGAAGCAATACGAAATTCTAGATGCGACTTTCTCAATGTCTAATCCAATACAACACAAACTATAAGCAATCAAACCACATTCTCTGTGACATATTCCTTTGGTACCAAGCTAGGCTCTGTAGGGTGGAACTAATAGGATTTGTCCATTAAACACGTCACGCCTTTTCTTCTCTTGTTAAAGTTTTCTGTAGCTTATTGTTTTACAGAATAATGATCGTTGATTACGTAACCCGTCATAGTTTCGTTTCACTAAAGAGTGTTTTTTTCCCAAATCAATTTCACATTATATATTTGTTTCAGTTATATGTTTAGTAAATCATGAGTTTAAAAGTATTAACGGGTATGTGTCTATAGATACCAGCCATAAAAGCAGTTATGGCTAGGAATAACGGCGATTTTCCCCGTTTCGCCGGAGACAGTTGCTGTTTTAATGATTTTGACAGATCACGAATAAACTTATGCGTCGCTTGTAATAGGAAACCACTTGCTTACAGCTCAGCAAGGTGATGATATTGCATTGAGTAGTACTTGTGCTCGTTCTAGGCATGAAATATCATTATTAATGTAGTTTCTGTCCGAATTAACCGGTGGTCAACTGCTGTCAACAAATCATGATTCGTGTGGAGTACAGCTAGCTATTCGCTCTTTGAATTTATACTAACAAAACAGTTGGATCTAATCCGAATTTGGCTTTTTATGCCTGGAGATTATATGAATCAGGTTGTGACGTTACTATAATAAATCCATTGATAAAATCCAGTCCTATCATATTTAATTCTGCCACCTTTGGCTCAAAACAATCGTTTACTCCAACAACATTATTGACTTCAATAACACAAGTGAGCCATTCTAGAAAATTCAACGTTATAATATTGTCGTGCTCTTCCTTACAAGACTTCCAGTCTAAATGCTCAAAATTAATTAATCTTGTATACGACGATACCCTCATCATTGTAGAATCTACAGGTTATGTCAAATTAGAGCCATTTGTGCAACTATCTTTACCAAAACACTCCAATGTGGTCGTGGTGTCGATCATGAATGAAGCTGATATTAGACAATTAAATAATTATGAATTCAATCATACTCTACGAAATAACGATAGCAGGATCTATTTGGGTTCAGCTTCTCAACCCGAATCAAGTATGGCGATAAGATCAAATAAAAATTTCCAAGAAATCTACCAGTTTTTAGAGAGATGGTCCAGCGATAAACAAATTACTTTCTTAACCAGTCTCAATGCAAGAGAATTCACTACTTATCAATGGAAGTTGGCGATACCAAGAATTGTATTTCTGTCGTTATCTATTATTTTTGAGGCAGTTTTCCCAGAGCAATTAGCTTCACAAATTCTTTGCAAACCATTAATTACCGGGATTATTAATGAACTATTTAAAATCATAAAGAAAATGGATTGCAAACTTGTTAAAGGTTATGAAAATGAAGCTAATTTAGTCAAGAGTTGGATTGCTACATATCCACTGACTAAGCATAATCAAGATTACGTTAACTCTCCTAAATTGTTATACAATTTTTATAAGAGTTTTGATCTTGAAATTGATTTATTGTTATTGCAACCTATATTGTTGGCAGATGATTTTAATTCCAAAACACCCTATCTCGAAAATTTATACTCTACCTTATGTCAGTATATTAGAATTAACAAGAACCAATCTACATTCTTCATGAGAAAAGATGGAATATCTGCCGAAAAATTATCTCAATTACAAAATATAGATGAAGAATTATCTAAAAAGAAATCTGAATATTCCAATCTAGATCAAAATTTGAATGAAAGGAGGTTAGAAGGCTCGACCTTGGATCAAAGTATACACGAAAATAGGCAGTTGATTAATCAATTGAAAGATAACATCGCTTCTAAAGAATCTATATTGTCGAGTTTGAATGCGAGAATTGAAGAACTCGAACAGAATATGCAACTGAAACAACGAGAATCGCTACAATTGGATGAAGAGTATAAAAATGTCTTATTAGGAGATAAAATCACTGCGGATACACCAGAAATGGCTGCAGGGTTTAACGGAAATTCTCGTAGTGTGAACTCTAGCGAAACTTCACAACAGTTACTGGACAAGGAGTTGGAATTACGAAGAAGGGAACAAGAATTGAATGATAGGGAATTGGCTTTGAGAGAAAATTCCAACGGGAAGGGTCTGCAATTGCAAGAGCAATTATTCTTAGATACTAGACAACAACCAGTTCACAACGGTCAAGCACCTAATCAAAAGCAACAATATGCACCCCAATCATATGGCCCTAACCAATATCAAATGAATCATCCAATGCAATATCTGCAAAATCCACAATACCAGCAATATCAACAGTACCAACAATTTCAACCTAATGGATATTATAATTCTCCAATGGATCAGCAACCTCCGCACGGTTTACCTGAAAATGGTTTACCTCAAAATGGTTTTCCATCCAACTTACGAGGAAATCATTCTATGACTGGGGGATCAAATAGATATCAACAACCAGTAAATATGAACATGGCAGGGCAACAACCCCAGAGACGTATTCCATCAATGACTTCATTTGAAAATCCAATGCAGCAACCTCACTATAACCATCCATCATTCAGCAGTGCAGCTCCCATAGACCCTCTGGTAGAACAAAGATTCCGCAATAAATCCAAACCACAGAATCGTCGATCACAATTCCCTCAAATGAATGGGAATTTTGAAGGTTTAGATATGGGATCTAGAGGAGGCATGCCTATGTCCAATGGAAATAAAAATCGAGGTAGTACAAGCAATGGGTTGAATACGAACGGTGCATATCCTAGTCCACAGCAAAGAAAGAGTAATCCAAACTTGAGCAATCAATTTCAAAATTTATCAGTAAATCAGAATCAATTTAGTGGGCAACAACATTTAGCACCACCTGCAATGTCAGGTGGGTCCAATACTTCTGGAACATCGTCTACTAAAACGTACGATTCAGTAAGGACAACAAATGGATATTCGCAGCCCCAACAAATAGCTTATGAAGACGCCGAATCCAGACCTCTGAGCTCAGACAAAAAGAAGAAGAAGGCGTACAGAGGTGATTAGGCAGTTTCATGGTAAACATGCGATGAAAATTGATCGCTCGATAATTGGAATGTTCAAATTGCTTACACTAGACGTCACAGTGTTGTATCATAACTCTACGAGATTAAACACTCCTCGAACCACGGAAATCACTACTTCCCACAAAAGACAGCTAGAATCAATATCTACTGAAGCTCAGTAGCTAAGCATAAAACCGCATTTTTTGCATTTTCTTTTGATTTTTAATCACCAAGTTGAACAAGTTTGTACAGTATAGTTAAAAGTTCACCCAATCTACTTGTAAGTATGAAATTAATGCAGAAATGACTACCTGATTGTTTCAAATTTCCACTTGGAGTATAGCATACAGTGCTATACTTCTAAGCTAGTGAGAAATCTGTAGCGAGCGCTGAAGTAAAGTCAAACGAAAAAACATATTGAAGTTTTTCAACAACAAACAGTCACTACATCCATGACCAAGAGACTGTTCTACGAAGACGATGCTTTCGTCATTACCAAACCGGGGGTCAACAGTGAGATTTCTCCGGAATTGAAGGAAAAGGAATCCAATCATGGAAATATTTCCTATGTTCAAGGTATGGCAGTACGGTCCACACCTTATTTAGAAGAGTATTCCAATCATTTGAGATTGTGGTTACACGATAAGTTGTCTGTTTATGAGGCGGAAGTAAACACTCAGAAGACGGCCATTGCCAATGAATTTGCTACTATTAAAAATCAAATCAGCACCACTGTAGCTGATCCAATATTACCCAATTTAATTTATATTTTAACAGCCACGTTAACTGGGTCTGTTCTCGTCAACAGGAGAGCTTTACCGTTACGATTCTTGTCTCCAATTGTGTTCGGTACCGCAGCCACCGCCTACTTTGCTCCTAATACCTTTCACAACCTTACTTCAGATTATGAAAAGCTCGAAATTAAACACTTCCCCGACTTTAATAAACAAAAGCACCAATTTATAGAGGACAACTATCGCCAGGTTAGCAGTACTGTCCATACTTCTATTTCTGCTGCAAATACTGAATTGCAAAACTCAATCCATAGTTTAAGATTAAAGATTGCCGAAGCAATTGGTAAAAAAGATTAATACGTTGCACTATCATATCCACACAACAGAGAATGGCAGTATAAAGATGTTAATAATTAATAATCCAATGTAAAACAAATTTCTATTGGAGATATTTATATGCTCAGTATTTATTTATATGAAAATATGCATTAATAATATATATGTATCGAGTATGGTGCTGATGGAGATGATTTAGAATGATTTTTATGATGTTGTGGGTAGCCAACAAGTTATAATGTTTGCCTTCAATTCATGTTAAACGTTCAAGATTTGATATGTCGTATATACCATGGCTACCATGCCAATAATGACCAAAGAATAATCAACCATGGCTAATTTGCTTCTTCGACTTCTTTCTTTTTGATCTGATATGTTCTCTAATCCACAACAGGACTTAATGTGTAGAATAGGCGGATAAACATACACCAATGGAATACAGGCAAAACAACCAATAAAAGACACAAATCTATCTAAATTTTGTCCACCATAACACGCAATTATAGACACCAAAAACACGGTTGCAGTTCTAAAGCAATTTTTCATCCACTTGACTTTAGAAGAGGTCTTACCAGTCTTTTTGAAAAAGATTTTTGATTCCACCAACCGAATTGCGGGAAACAATTGTAAAGGAGTAGATAAAAGGATGGCAACGGAGTAAAGAAATTGAATTAGGTTAACCATTGGTGAATTCTGGGGTAAATTGAGCAAAATTACTGTCTTGATATTCTTTCCAAACGTAAGGTATCCAATAGAACCCATAAAAATGAAAACTAATGAAATTGTAAGAACCACTTGTCCCAAAACCTTGGGAAACCTATCCGGATAAACCATTGACTCCTGAATAGGTATAATCAAGCCGATACCTTCAAAAGCAAATATTGCAACCCCGATAAATAAGGAAAATTCTGTCTTGTTAAAGAAGAATTCAATGTCAGGTCCAAATTCACCTTTGTTATTAACAATATATTCCACGAGAACATAATAAACTATGGTTACCAATCCCAATAATATAAAAATATTGGACAAAAGTGCCAGTAACGAAAGTTTCGTGATATCACGAATAAAAGACAACGGGATTAAAATGACGGCTTGAAGGCCAATCAATCCTACCATGCTTATACTACTCGGCTGAATGCTAGTGACATTGATCAAGAATGCTCTCAAGTTTTCTCCAGTGAATACCATATAGGCAGCGACAAATCCAACTTGAGAAATGACAATTGAAAACAAGATTAATCTTTGAAACCATGGACCAAACAACTTATTACCGATATCGGCGAAACTAGAAACTCCCGTGGCGATCTTAGCGTATATCAATATTAAGTAACACCAATAAGATAATATACCAAAGAAAATTAATAAACCAATGGAAAAGAAGAGTCCCCCATTGGAGAATGCTTTTGGTAAGAAGAGAACTCCAGTTCCTACAAAAGCTTTCAACAAAAGGAAATATGCTTTTCTTTCAGTGGCAGTACCATGAGGATTTATCAATTCATCCGATAATAATGCAGATTCTTCGTCGGCGAATTTAGATGGAGCAACCGGACGATAGTGACAAATGATGTCGTCTTCATCCTCTAACTCTTCACCAGCGAAATGGCCGTAAATGCTGAGAAACTCCACAAAATTCTTCGTCAAGAAGTTGGGGTTTACCGTTTGATGTGCTCTTTTACTCAATTTTTGCGTGATGAATTCTCTTCTAAATCCTCCTGGTACGTTCAAGGAACTTGCGCTGGAACCTCTCCTACTGCCAAGTATATCTGAAGATGAAAGGGAACGGGTCAACTTGCTTGGCTTTACGTCTCGCGATATTTTGAATAAGTCTCTGGTTATGTCCCCGCCTTCAACTTGCAAGTCATTTTCTTCAGGTAAGTGTTTTGATATCGTTTCTATCAATTTAGCATCATGTATCCCCAGGGCGTAGTCTCCAGTAACAACCTCGTCGCCATCGTCAACCACGGCAATATTTATGGAAGAAGTGGATGACACAGGTAACGCTTCTTCGCTATCATTGTCTAATTTACGTATAAACGCTCCATTATTCAAAATTGAGCTTGGTTTCGAATTCAAGCGACTAGAAGGTGAGTTATGCATGGGAGATAGCGATAACGGAGATCTCGTCAACTTCGCAATGGATAGTCTTCTTCCGGCTTCCCTGTTAATCTTTACTGGCTCGCTCATTGTTTATCGTGGCCAAAGTGTCAAAGTTACAGAAAAAGCTATGAATTCAAGAGAAATAAACTTCCATGGTGATAGACGTAATCTAAATGTCAACAGCGGTTACCGGCGGAGTACGGAATGCGTAATCCGCGATTTTCCCCCATTTTTGATGCTACTACCATTTTCTTGTTGTGTATATTAAAATTAAACTATGTCAAGCAGCTAAATCACCCAAGGCATAAAATGGTAAATATAAATGGATTAGGTATTTTCTAATCCAATCAATGATAAAAATATATAAAAAAAATAGAATGATGTAATGAATGCAAAATTTTTTAAAATTGATTTAAATTTTCTTAGTGATAACCCGCAATGAAGTGTTGTTACCTTCTTGTAGTGAAGTTGTGATATTGATTCCATTTCTTGAATCTTTTAATGAACCTTTTGGCGGGCATAGGTTAAACTGGTTTCCTTTTGTGAGTTTTACTGCTTTTCGTGCTCAGCGAGTAATCTCATCAATTATGGAGATGAATGTTGTGGCGAAGGTGTTTCGTCTTGGTAATGGTGGTCATCATTATAGTAATGGGCATCTCCGGCTTCATAAAATTCGGGATCTTCGTCACCAGATATTTCAGGATCTTCGTCATGGTATGGTTCTTGATCTTGTTCATATCCTTCTCCGGCATACTCTGGTTGAAGTCCTAATTTTCTCGCAGCATCATCATGTCCTAAATTATATGCTTTGGAAAACCACATATTTGGATCAGCAGTAGTAAAACCCATCTCAGACAATTCTCCCATGAAATACATGGCATCAACACTTTCGAATTCTCTTATTGCTTTATCGCACCACATTACTGCAACTTGAGGATTAGGAAATGGAATTTGCTTATTATATCCCCCAGAACCATTCAAATTCCATCTACTTAATCCCAACATGGCATCGGGGTGTCTCTTGTACCATAATGGCGATGTGGTGGCTCTTGAATACCATTGAATCGATTTATTTGGATTTCTTTGTCTGTTCAACTCTCCAAACTCATAAACATTCCCTAATTTGACTAAACCTAACAAACAATTCAATTTGGCTGATTTGTTATAATAAGTTAAAGATTTAGCATAATTCACTGGGGCAATTTCCAATGCTCTTTGAATAAATTCATCTTCAAAGGTTAAATCTCCTGGATATATACCTTCATAAATTTTACCTAATTCATATGCAGCCATACCAATAACATACTCAATTTCTTCTAGTTCATCTTCGTTTTTAACTTCGACATCATCAATGTGAATATTAGCTAAATCTGTCAAGTATTTAATAAATCTCAATGATCTGATTTCTGGTACATTGACATACAATAAAGCTACTTTGAAAATAGCTCTATTGTAACTTAATTGAGCCGAATCCTTGTAATATTGCAAAGCTTTTTCGAATTCTTCAGGGTATTCATATTCGAAAATTTCTCCTAATTTATATAATGATTTGTAATCACTAGGGTTGATATCAAGGCACTTTTCAAACATTTCAATTGCATTTGGAATATTTTTGTCGATACCAAAATCTTCATTATAAAGAGTCAAATAATCTTGCTTTAATAAACAACCATGAATATAATAAACTTCCTTTCTAATGCTTTCATACTTCTTTTTACCAGTATCCTCCTTTAATAATTTGAATAAATGTGTAATAGCTGATTTAACAAAAAGATGTTTATTATATTCAGCTTGTTCAAATTGGACAGGTTCACCCTTGATATTAATAAACGAATACAAATTATAATTAACGGCGGTAATTAACATTTGCACCCACTTCAACCTATAAATCAATGATTTATTACCAGAACTAATAATTGCTCTCAATTCAATAAATTCTTCAATCTTACGATTAATTGTCCCCTCTTGAGTTCTTGGAAATTGAGACATGAAAGGACTAGCCATAGGCTGAATCATTGTACGTCTTCCCGCATCATGTTGTACAACAGAATTTCTCATTCTCATTCTTTGGACGTCAGCAACACTCAAGCTCTGGCGTCTACTTGAAGGATCATATGCTGAACCAGCATATTCAGTGCTGTAACTCATCATAGGGTTTGTATACGGAGAATTGTTCACATTCATTGGCATTTCCATAGGCATGGTATTGTAATGCATCATTGGCGGTCTTTGAACTGGAGCAAAATTATTCATTGACATGGATGGATTATACAATTGTTGTTGAGAACTAGCTCTACTCATTTTTCTTCCATCGGGTGGAGAGATTGATCTTGGCTTTTTATTGTTTAATGGATTCGAATTTGATTTCAACGATTGTAATCTTTGTGATCTTTCTTGAGCATTGGATACTTTGAATTTTTGAGATCCGTTTGACTGAATAGAATTATTGGATCCATTAGAACCTACGGAATCCTTTCTACTAAGATTTTCACCAATGGAAGTTGGGGTTGGCAATTGGTTCTCTTCTCCTTCTTCTTCAAATAAAAATTTAGAATAATCAGAGATGTGTCTATGCAATGATAAATCAGAAATTGCGTAAGGAACAGACTGGGAATGACCAGGACCGTTTCTACTTAACGAGTTAAAAGGTTCCGGAACATTAGCATCCACTTCGTTAATATCTAACGATGCTACTCGTTTTGAGATATCACCAACGGATTGAGATTTGGATGGGGCGGAAGAAAACCGACTTGATTTGAGAGTCGATTTTCTCGTAGCTGTAATCAAATCATTTTTGGAAGAACTTCTTGACTTACCATATCCAGCTAAATAATCAGATTCTTCGGCATATTCCTCAGGAGAATGAGGCTGAGGAAATTGATTAGACTGTTGATAGCCCCAACTACCGGATTGAGAATTTGGAAAATTGGCTTGTTGGGGGGAGTAAGATGAGTGAGAACTACTATTTCTTTGTTGAGGGTAATGCTGAGCAATTTGTCCCTGAGAATAATGAGTTTTCAAATTAGGCTGCTGATGTTGTGCATCTAAAGTATTGGACTTATTATTAGCAGAGTAATTATTCGTTGGCTGAGTGGAAGCAGTTGCAAACTTCTTCGCTTGTGCCTCATCTGCTAAATCTTGCTCTTCTTGCTCTGAATCTGGAGTGAAAAAGCCAGAATCATTTTGCGAACGATTTAACACTTTTGGGCTATGCTGGTCTTCGACGAAAGGGTCTTGATCTTTTTGGGCTAAGGCATCAATATACGATTTTCTTTGTTCAGGAGAAGGCTTCCAGGGGCGAGCTTGTGACTCTTGATGATCTTGATCATAACTAGAAGGTGGTGATTTTCTTTTTGGCGAAGAGGATGTTTTCGCATTTTCCACTCTTGGAGATCTAATAGCGCCGGAATACCTGGAAGATGAACCATAGCCTTCTCCAACTTGATTATCTAAAGTTAACGATTTTGAATGGTTATGCGAAGATTTCTGTCTTGGATCTAATGAAGGTAAATCATTATTCGATGCGGATTGAGAAAAATTTTGGTCATAAGAATGACGAAATCTGGAAGGAGAATTTTTGGCAGATATGGTGATGTTGGAGGATGAATTGGTATTGGTACTAGTATTTGCTTCGGTATTTAATTGAGAATTAAATCCGTATTTACTACCCAAAGGTCTTGGTATTTGATTTAACTGATTTTGGGATTCGTTGCTCGTACAGCTTGAATCACTGCCATTATTCAGGAAATCGGAATAAGAGAGGCTAGTATTGGAAGTATTGGATTTGACGTGGGAAGGTAAAGACGATTTACCTTGTTTGTAAGATTTATCTATCGTATCAGATTTTTCAGATCTAAATTTGGTGAAAAGACCCATTATAAGCGAAAGAAATGGGATATAATATCAAATAACAAGATCAAACAATCAGTTTATTGGAAGCTATCGAACCAATAGCAAGTATAACTGCTAAATTGGACTCAACAAATATTGATTATCAACAATGACAAAAGAAAAGTATTCAACTTAAAAAGAACCTAAATATAGAATATCAAAATTGTAAGAATTAATATATTTGGCACTATGTTAACATGAAATTGAATCCTGCGCTCAAAACTCGGAAGTATCAAGTTCAAGTAATCAATAAATGAAACAGGGGTGTAAAACTAGCAATAACAAAGCAAGTTTAACTAAAGAATTCAGAAAAAAACAAAGTTACAACAATCAAGTTACGAAAACAAACTTAACTAAACTGCTGAAGAATTAATGTTGAAATGACTACGAAAGCTTTCAATCAACTTAAACCTTTAGAAGAGAAGAAAAACTTTTTTTTTAAATTAATACGAAAAATAATCCCATATTATTTTGACAATAAAATAAAAATTGCATAACCTCACAGCAAATCATGAATCACCTGCTTGCTTCTAACATTGGCTACAATTATAATGCCGACTAATTTACTCAAGAGGTATGGGGCTAATTGGCTATGTCATTGATCACTATACCATTAACCCATTTATGTGACATTTCCTCATTCATTCGATCCTTATTATTGTAAATTGCCACATTGACCATGCTCATTCCTCATTTGGTAATGGTTTCGATTTTACTGACATCATGATTTATAGTGCTACATTTTGTTCCAAATATAGATGGTTAATTTTACATGGTCTACATATGTATGTTATCTCGGTTATTCGTTAGTTTAATGCTAACTGGCAACGGTTGATGTGGTTTCTTAAACTTAAATCCTGTTCTTGTTTATGATTATGGGCAAGGTGCTGCACATACTCTTGCTTTGGTTTTCTTGATTTTCTCAAAGCATGGCTCCATTGAGTAATACATAAATATTTCTATAAATAGCTGACGCATAATGCCACTATGACGAAAATATAAAAAAGGAGTAAATCTAGGGATACAATCCCTTACAACTCATTTGGCGATTTCTCTGCCTTAGTACTTTTGTCACCATTCTACCACTGTAGTAAATTACGCCTGTCTATCTAATTCTTCTAGTATAGTTGTGGTTACCCGCATTGTTCCTCGTTTCAACAGTGAACGTTGTCAAGAGTTATAATTGCTACTGCTCGAATGAGGAAACACCCTCGGATTTAGTTAAGAATTTGCTGAATCATACAGTAGTTGAGCTCAGTAGAACTGAAACACCATGCATTTGTGAAATGCTTCTATGGTGCACTTGAATGTATTTGAAACGTCTACTACATATCTACAATGATGGGCATTTTGTGTAAAACCCGCCAATTCATTTCTGATTCAAATACATTTCGCTATTTAGCATTTATTTTCTATGCATTAGTTTGATTTCGTATAATATTTTCTCAAATGCAGTAGCCAATTTACCCTTTATTTCCACAGTGGCCAAAAATAGCTTTACACACGGTCCACTTGGCTACTCCAGTTTTATATACTTTGACTAGTAGTATTGGCGCATTTTCGTACCGATACTGCTCTGTACTATATAGATTGGTACTTTTAACTATATCTATCATTCCCTGCATATTTTTCTACCGCAACTATTTCTTTTTGATTCAAATGCCATCTCATGCCTCGCGCTCCTCCACTGCCGATATAATTATCTATTGATTTTGAAGACGGAGTTAACCCAATTTGGCATGAACCTATACTCATTAACGTTTTACCAAAGGAATTAGCAACACTGTTTCATATACTATTAACTTGGAACACCAGTTGAATTAACTTGGTTTCAAAACTAATCCAAAAGGAACAAAAATGCTTCTAATGGGATTTAGTCAACAGATTGCTTTACATGTCCAACTCCTTCCTACTATTTTCTACTTGTTACATAATATTATGAGTGTTTCAATCCTGATGCTCTCCCAATTCGTATTATTACATACATTTGAACACGATTGCCTGCATGCCTGGTATTATTTTCTATATATAGACATTTGCTATTGGTTCAATTTACAAATGAAATTGTCATTGTTCAGAGCATCGCAATCCTCGACTATAGATGTCATTTTGGATATATCAGTGATAATCTGGCTATACATAGGTAATTCTCAACATTTTCAATTGGCAGTCGTTAATGTTAGTGTTTGTAGATTATATTGAAATTATTGAAATTATTGAAAAATAAATACGAAAGTTTATTCACATGTGTTCACTTTGGCAAACAATGATAAAACTAATGTTATACTAAGCTCATTGCAATCTTTCCATTATGTAAAGTAGTCGTTATTGAACCGAGTATCGTCTCACACTATGACCTTGAGTATCTTCTCGTGATTTTCACGACTCTCGCTGGAATGACCGGCAAGTACCTCTTCAGGAACAAGCACCTGATCTGGGGTTGTTAAAATCTCTACCCCCAACTTCAATATACTATTACTAAGCTTGAGCCATAGTTTTTAATCAATTGCACTAGTTTCACCAAACTATTCAACAATATTACAATATTTGTAGCAATCAAACTTGTTGAAGCAATTGTGTTGATATTTCGAACTTGAATAATTTGCTATTCTCTACTTCATTATGTCCGCTCAAGTTAAAGCTATTACTTACTCCGAATTTGGAGATTTAAATAAAGTGAAAGAAACCCATTTCACCATCGATGCATCATTAAAACCAAACGAAATTTTCGTCAAGACTTTGGCTACTTCAATTAATCCTTCTGATAAGGTTCAAATTCTTGGAGTTTATGTTAAAGGTAAATTGCAGACTATTAATGGAGAAGAAGTTTACATTGGTGGAAATGAAGGTTTATTCCGAGTAGAAAAAGTTGGTTCTAGTTCTAAACTTCAAGTTGGTGATTGGGTGATTGCTAAATTATCAGGTTTTGGTACTTGGAGAGACTATACAGTGACTACCGATGACCAAGTGATAAAAGTCAGCAGCGACTCTGATTCTTTAACGTTTGACCAAGCTGCTACCCTTTCAATTAACCCAACTACAGCTTTACAAATGATTGAGGAAATTCCTGATTGGAAACCAAATGAGTGGATTATTCAAAATATGGGGAACTCTCAAGTTTCAAGATTCGTCACCCAATTTGCTTCTCATTTGAATATTAAAACTATTTCCATTATAAGATCAGGTAAATCTCAAGCGGAACTAGATTACTTAAAAAGGCTTGGAGCCACTGCAATTGTTACAGAAGAGGAATTTGCAAAAGATGATTTTTTCATCAATTTACCAATATTAACTAATAATGGAACTATTAGATTGGCGCTTGACTCTTTAGGTGGTCCAACTACTACTGGATTACTTCGTAGTTTGTCTCAAGAAGGACTCTTTCTTACCTATGGTTCATTGTCGGGCCAAGATATTAGCTATCCAAGTGGCTACCAATTATTGAAGAATTTAACGTTGAAAGCGTATTGGTTAACCTACAATACTAAAAAAAATCCTCAGTCTAAAGTTGATACGGTCAACAAGATTATTGATTATTATAAGAAAGGAATCATTGAAAATGTGGAATTTGAAAAAGTTCACTATGACGGTAACTTGTTACAAACTTATTTAAAAGCTATTAATGCCAGAACAGGTAAACAAGTAGTTGTATTTGAATAGTTATATAATCATGAAAGGATCGAGTAATATCTACGTAGCAATGAGACATTTATAGTGCTGTACTAATAGTAAAAGTTGTACATTAAAATTAAATTAATTGTGTTATTTCAGATGTATCCAACATAATTATAGATTGAAACAAATTTTGTAATATTGAAATTATGTGCCAAAGTAAATTATCATATGATTCTTCTCGGGGAACACAAATTAGTCAACAACATACTATTCCAGTATTAGCCTTATCCTTTGCTGATCCTAATCAACATTAAATCCATTTATCTTCAATTTCATTTCCCAAAAGTTCCTCGTTTATCCCAAAATCATAAAACTGATGGTTATTTACATTAGAATTACCATTTCCCACAGCCAAATCTCCCATATAATCATTGGCATTATGGTTTATATCATCAAACAAACCATCAGCCAATAAATTATCTAAATCTTGATTTATGTAGTCGGTATTATTAAACTCAAAATTAAACTTATGATTGTCAACTGATTTATCGTTAGCTTTATTGATAGAAGACCTATTGTCACTAAGGTCGTCGTTCACTTGGCTGGATTTTGACATGTCATTTAGTGGACTTATAATTGGCTCCGATGATGTATTAGAGCTATTGGATGCTGTTAAACCCATTTGATTTGTCACCATTGAATTGGTCATTGTTGAAGCCACTTGTTTTTTATTTGGAAATTTCGATGCATTTTTATTATTTATTATATCACCTAGAGGTCTCAAAACTCCGTGTAATTTGTAAAATAATCCACAAGCATTACATAACAAATCACCATTGTTTGATTTTCGCCATAATGGAGTAGTTTTAGTATTGCAATTGGAGCATTGCAAAAACTTTTTCGGCTTTTTCAACGAAGATTCCAATGAATTGATATATGAAGATAGAATGTTTGATTGATCATTATTGGTATTCGAATTCGAAGGATATACATGATTATCTTGGATATTTTTTCCAAGCAAATTATTAATGGAATCTGTTTCATAACGATTTGCAAGAGCTGATACTGATGTTGCTCTAACTTTATTACTTGAATTGTTGGTGGTAGATGAAGGGGTACTAAGCTGATTAGTGGCAAAATCAAAGTTATCGTATGGAGAATCGGCTGTAGTGGATATTTCTTGTCCTGGGTTATCAAATTCATTGTAAATAGTAGGACTTTCCACGAATAATCCTTGATTTTGAGAATCGTGATTGATATCATCACTTATTCTTCTAATATGAGCAACATAGTCAAAATCAGATTGGTTTGGAATATTCAAACTTTGAGGTTTCCTCTTATTGATTTTTTTATTATGAATTCTCCATGCAATATTTGAAATCCTCTTATTATTTGGTAAATATTTATTATGGTTGAACATTTTATAAATCTTCAATGAAGAGTTATCGATATCGTTAATTAAATCACTTACGTTTATATCGTGTGACATGATGAATGGAAATTATGAATTATTTGATTTTGATTTAACAATATGGGTACATGTACTGATGTCAAAAAGTAGTTGATGAAAGCAGTAGTTCCTAAGTTTGCGAGATTCAACTTGATGCCAAATATATTATTGCACCTTATACAAAAGTGTAAAGTATATCTTGTTCAGAAGGATGACTATTGGCTGATATTGGATTGGAGACACAAAAAATGAGCCTACAGTATTTATGATATGAACTTTAATGACTAATGATTTGCCTGGCGGAATAATAAGGGATTAGTACGGTTATAGGTAAAAGAGTAGAAATTCCTAGCCCTTTGCTTCTGTATTCCTTTATTGATAGACCCGTGTAATCAACGGATGCTATATTTCGATAGATTACTCAATAAGTTGGGATACTTGATTCTTGGAAGAATAAATCCTATAAAAATCAACTTGAGTGGTAGCCGCTATATAGTGTTTCCTGTTCCAGTAGTAGAATGGGTTAAGGAAAACTCTGTGCAGTATTCCACTATTAATATACCTAAGTATGACGAAGTAAAACTATCAAACAAACTAGTAAGAAAAGAGACAAATTGTTTATTAGTTGCTTACCCACATTAATATGATCCTCCAGAATAATTTTTTATTGGCAAAATTGGTCTTCTGATATGTGCAGGACGGTACACCTATCGCAAGTTTAAGCTTTTTTTCAATTGAATAGATTAGATAACGAATTCCGTGTTGTAACTATTAAAAAGGGCGGAAGTGTAGAAGTGGTTTTTGCTATTGTACTTGTAATATGAATAGTTTAGCAAAGTTAGTGCCACTGTAGAGCAATTGTTGTGTGGATGTGCTAGTTCATATTACCCCACTAATGTGTCATTGACGGAATGTATCCAACCCAAAATGTCTCTGCAACTGTTTCGGGTAACCTTTACATCGATTCCGCTACTAATAATAGAGTCAAACCAGTGATAACTTTCCAGTGTGTGTCGAAACATCGATTGTGGGTACCCTCCTAGTCTACACTTGCTACAACACCATGGCTTGTTGAATGATAGAGGTGGCAGTTTATAGCAACAAGTCATGTTAAAATTACGTGTCACGTGATTATGTACCCTTGTTAATGCTAAATATGATGGTACTAGTGTGGTAATTAATAGAGCAGCATGAATAGCTCTCAATAGATATGTATGGTAAATCATCACAATCCTGCCTTTATCAGAAATGTAGCCGAGATAACTCAAACGTTACAGAGAAAATAATGGAACAAGAGACATTATGGAAATGGGTAGCATTTGAACATTATTTGCTGTAAGTATATTGTAACAATCGGTAGTTTGAGGCAACAGGATCGCGTGTATCGTTTTGCAACCAGAATCGACAAACAATGTACCCCACTGGACACTTATTGCATAGCACTAGCTTATGTGTGTTGTAGAAAACCTTCGCTATCGAAATTTCATATTATTGGCAAGGGGATTTTGTTACACAAAATTAATAATATCGCTAAGTGCTACCCATATTGTAGTACACAGTATCACATAGATTCAAATAACATTTTGCATATAGTCCCAGATCAAATGTACATTGCAATTCACAAACAATAAGACCCTACAATGGCTGCTAAATAACAGAATGAAATTTTGAGTAGTAGAATCACCAATTCAAAGTCACCTAGAAATTGATACTCGCAAGTTGCATAGACTTCTATTCAGTTCACTCCTCGTTTTACACTTGCTTTAAGAATACCCTTACTCTCAGCGAACTAATCAATTCCCAATTATAGTTAATTTTATCTTACCATTTGAAGGAAAAATATGTTCCTAGCTGAATTTAAAGCATTAACAGTGCACGATTGTTTCTAGGTGATTATATTTTTGTAACGTATTTTGCATTCGTCCCACTAAACCCTATACTCTTTTAAAGAAAGAAATATCCCAACACGTGACAAAAGATAAATTTAACTTCTGGAAAACTTCAAAAGAATATTTGTACTATATTTATATAACAACAAACCGAAGCATCATCCACGATGTCTGACAAAGTAAGGGATGTACATCAGTTTAATCAACTAAAACAAAAGTACGGCGGAGTTGGTGACTCGGATACCACAAGACATCAATTTTTCACTACTATTCATCGGGATACCTTAGCTTCGATAATTGGTCATGATCAATTATTACAATATAACTCAACAGTGCTTAACCAGCATCCAGAGATAACACGACAAGAATTACTTCGAAAATTTATTGATCCCATCAAATCTAAAGAATAATATAATTGTTTGAGGATTCATTTTTCAAATTGTTCCTATTAATAGTTTTATTGCTATTCAATAGAAGAAGCATTATTCAATAAAGTCTAAAATTCAAGAAGACGAAAATGAGCTAATAATCGAAATTCGCTAAACTAGAAGTTACAGACACTATAATTGATTTGGCTCATCTCAGATTACAACCAAAGCAATTTATTCACTTTAGTTCGAGTTTCTGAACTATGTACCAAGTGCATTCTGGTAGTGAGGTATTACTAGCACCTGCTAGTTTTGCTTAATAAATTTTGCGGGGGTCATGTTCTGTTTTAGTGGGGATGAATAGTATCATTACAAACGATCGAGGCATAGATGCACAACAAATATTAATTTTTAGAAATACATAATATAAAGAATTGTGTTACACTAACAAATAAAAGAGACCAGGGAGAAAAGAACATGTAAGACTCAAGCCCCTTGTAATAATGGGGCAGTTTCAACTGCCGGAACTTCAACTTCTTCCACGATGAAACCTAAAGTTCCAAAGATAGCAGCTGCAATCGAAGCAGTAAATAAAATTCCAGAGATTACAAATGCAAAGATCCATTGCAAGGCAAACATCTTAGTAAAAAATTGTCCCAAACCTAAACCGAAGGTGATCCAGGCAGACGATAACCCCACACCCCAATCATTGTAAACGACTAAATAAAACCCTGGCGTAAGCAAGAGATCCCAAACAAGAACATTTGAAATTATTCTACCCAAGAGTTTATGAACATGAAACAAAACAGCACCATTCCAAAATACTGCAAATAATAGCCAAGATAAAGGAAATGCTGCCACAGGTAAATGGATTAAAATCCAATTACTTAATGGTTTGATTTTGTATGTTTTATGGTTCAAGTAAACACACAAGATATTGAAGAAATTAATTATCAAAATCACTTCAGCCCAGAAAAAGTATTTGCGAGCAAATAATAGTGACCAGGTAAAACTTAAAACATTGAATATAGTGAAATGCCAACCAACCAACTTGGTTAAATTAGTTCTATTAGCGTAATCATTTAAATTAGGTAAAAATATTTGTACTACAAATAAAAGCTGCAACAAATATAAAAATCCCCAATAACTTAAAATGACCACGATATTAGCCGTAAATGGAGTGTCACCTACGTGAAAAGGAGAATGCTTGTCATAAGGTGATCTGCCAACTAAATATCTGACATTACCATAAATCGATAAAGCTAAGGAAACAATTGTGGCAACTTTATGAGTTGCGACATCATTAAATTCAACCATAAATAAAAACAATGGATAGAAAACTTGTGGAGCAAGGGAAAATAGCCACCCTATTTAAGCTCACTGATTTCAAGTTGTGGATTAGACACCCCATTAACCCCCCTTATAGAATCATCTATATTTTTCGCACAAAATTACATCATCTCTTTTACAGTAGAGTAATTGCACATACATCGCATGACGCACGTTGTATGTCTTCCTCAATTGTAAGATTGCTGCAATTCAATTTTCATTGCTCTAGAAGTTTCGAACAGTCAATAAAGGGCGCGGAGTTACTTTGGAGATATAATTCATCTAAAATACTGAGGTGACTGACAATTTAGAATTCTCTATTGTTCTCCAATATTTTATTCGGCGCGCAAACATTGGATATCCATAGAACTAGGTATTGTTACTTTTACTACACAAATAATGATGACATTTAGCATTATCTACGTCGAAGTGGGTACATTATATCAATTACGCTATAATATTAACAACGACTGGAATGTTTTTTGTCGGCACTGACAGTTACTTCCTTCTCTTCATTAATCTCTGCTTGACCTGCTGATGCGACAGATAACAATAAGCTATTGATGGCTTTTTTCTCGCCAATATCTAATTTCTGATGGACTGGAGCTAATTTTTTAGCAGCATCAATTAATACTTCGATCGAATGAATTGATGCTTCAACTAATTTATCTAATAAGTTCATTGAAAACGAACTTCTAACGACAACTCTTAAAACTTCAACATCTCCTTCAGATGGTGGTAAATGATAGTTTGGTACAATAAAACCTTTATTTCTCAATAAGGTTGAAAACATTTCCTGAGGAATTTCAGGATATTGCTCCCTGATATTCTTAGCAAATCTAAAAGCAACTACTGGTAAACCAGGTTCAAAATTTTCATTAGCAATATCTTTTTCTTTGTGTTCGTGTTCAACATTGTGCTTTCTTGTGTAATACAATTTCTTTTGCTCAGGTGAAACTGGTTTATGAATAACAGATAACAATTCAAAATATCCACTTCCTTCTAAAATGTTGGATAACAATCTAGCATTGGATAAACTTCCGTCATGGATTTTTGTATAACCTTCTCTACCCAATGATAAGAAATTGTAATATTGGATAATAACGGGGAACCCTGGACGAGAGAAATTTAATCCAAAAGTTTCCTCAACCCCACCCAAATAATCTAAAGAAAATTTCAAAGATTTTGGTAATAAATCAGCATCTTTCCAAATCACCCAACCTAAACCTGCGGTTGTTAACCCAAACTTATGACCCGAAGTATTGATAGAACAAACCCGAGGAATTTCAAAATCCCACTTCAAATGAGGGTACACAAATGGGGCAATAAACCCACCTGAAGCACCATCTACATGGATACTAATGTCTAATCCGGTTTCTTTTTCAACTTCATCCAACAAATACGAGATTTCTTCAACAGGTTCAAATGCACCAGTGAAAGTAGAACCTAAAATCACAAAAATACCAATTGTATTCTCATCAATGTTCTTCTTGATGTCTTTAGTATTTATCAAATGACCGGACTCGTGAGTAATTTCAATTAATCTATTTTCAACATCAAAATAAGTTGCGAATTTTTCTAAAGCAACTTGAGCACAAGTGGCCATAATAATATTTGGATTGGAAGTATCTTGACCATTAGCTTTTCGTTTTTCTTGCCATCTTTTCTTCAATGCTAAACCTGCCAACATAATGGCTTCCGAAGATCCGGTGGTCGCAGTACCAATTGAATTGGTGAATTTGTCACCAGCTTCATTGATTTTCGTTGGAGCGTGCCATAAGTTGGATAACATAGTTACACAACGGTTTTGAAATTCAATTAAACTTGGATATTCATCATTATCAGCCAAATTTTTCACAATATTTTCAGAAATTAATCTAAGTTGAGTTTCCGAGTAGTAAGTATTAACAAAACTAGCCAAATTCAATGTGGGAATCCCGTCCAAAGCCAATTCCTCATTTAAAGTTTTGTAAACCGCAGAAGAAGATGCAGATTCTTCCGGGATTTCATATTTGGGGATTAATTCATTTACATCATACCCAGAAATATACTCTTCACGGTGATTCAAATTGAGCTTTTTCGCTTGATTGAGGAACTTGTGCTCCAAAAGTTGAGCACTAATATGTTTAGATAATGTCATCAGAGCAAGTGTTAACTATATGAATTTCAACAAATAACTTTGTATTTTGAAATTTACTAGCAATTGAAATTACAAAAATTAAAGGACTACAATAATTTTCAGGGAAGCACGGTTATTTATATAAAATCAATTTTTGGATTGCCTCGAGATTTCATATAAGCCTAATTATCCTCAAACTGATGGTATAAAATAAGGTGGTATTAATATTCACCACCCGAAAAATCGCACTTGAACCGAAAACTTTCCACGCATAGAGCATACATTAATCTTGCGGATATCGGATATACGTTTTACAATCCAGCGGACTTTTAAAACCAAATAGCAATCGAAACACAGTTTATTTCGGTTTCTGCTTAATTGCTGGGATTGTATTGGTTTACATCGTGCTTCAGTTGCTACATGTCGGCAATATTTAATTCCGATGTGGATTTTATTCGAACTGGCCAAGGGTGAAATATGATGTCCCATCAACAAAATACCAATTCTATGGCCTTTTCAAGTAGAAACTATCATGGTTCTTTATTGCTACCTTCAATAACTACTGCAGATTGAAACAGAGGTTTCACTCTAGGAAAAGATTACTTAGTGGTTTTCCTATTGCTTCTGTGGAGTTATTCTGTTCTTATCCATGGATTTTGAACGTGTAGAATCAACGGTAGCAGCAATACTTGCGGTGACGATGGTATCTTCTGGATATAGCCTTCGGCACAAATGTACCATTCCTAGTTACAGGGCTTGACTAAGCAGAATCTTTCGACATGGCTCCCACAGAATGTTTCGTAGTGTATGTAAACTGAAGCTAGATCACAAAATAATCCTTCGGATATGGAGGATACTGGAAACAAGAGCAGTACTGTACTTAAAAGCAGAATCCTAATAATAGCTTTCCCCATTCAAACTTGAACTTGCAAGAAATATTTGCTATTCCCATTTCCACATATCATAGTGAAATATTCTTTTGCAATTGATGATTTTGCTTTCAACGTACAATGATTGAAATTGATTATACAGCTGTTAAATGGCTCCAGAGATGGTACTTTGTAGATTCTTTTACGTTTCCACCATGAATCCATGATTTACATAATCGGTTTGATATATACAATTATTGGATATATTAATTACATATTAATTAAATAATTTATTCAACATCGTCAAATTTTTGATCGATTAAATCTGGAATATCTTCATCAATTTCATTATCTAAACTAGTTGGAGCTTTACCAGCTTGAATTTGTTCAGCTAATTTTCTTAAGATGTCTAAATTTTCAGCACCTAATTGAGGTAAGATTTGAGGAATTAATTGAGTAACATCTTTTTCTTGGGGTAAACCAGAAAATGCAAAAGTATTGGATCCAGCAGCACCTTGGACACCAACTCTGTTGAAATGTAAAACTTTACCGTCTTCTCTAAAGAAGTTAGCTTCTTCAACACCTTCGATTTTAGTAGCTTTCAATTTACCTAAAGCTTCAACTAATTTAGTGTCATCTTGTTCTAATTTAACAATCTTTTTGGTTTTAATTCTGGTACCACCAATCTTTTTGGCGGTAGCTTTTTGTAATTTAGCTAATTTTTCTGGATCAACTGGCATATTGAATTGTAATTATTATATTAATATGAGTATAATTTAATTTTATTAATTGAAAAATTCCAGAGTACTGCTTCCTAGTAAGCTTGAAAAATTGTCGACAAATTGTATAAATCGCACGACTTGAAAAATTTTTGATCATGTGTGTTTCATCACATGAACAGAATCGATTCAACCAACTTTGCAACTGAAGAAGTTCTTTTGGATATTGCTACCGTCACCTATGGCCTATCATTGTATTCCACGAGTATTGATGTACGATAGTGTTTTAAACTTTCGTTGTTATTAATGGAACTCTCACCTGTAGCGTGTATGGCTTCTCAAATTGGGCAGACTAAGACAGGTAAACTACAATATCCTCTTCAAGTTAAACTGTCTATCCCACCTCCCAAAGCTACCCAGATGTTGAAATATCTACACAGGGTATCAAATACGAAACTAATGATTGATGTCGTCTGCAACAATTTGACCTCGTCAGTAGACCTTACTGTGGCATTTCATATTTGGCAGTTAATACATACCATAACAGATCTTCCAGCTCGTAAATAGACAAGTTGGATCTGGCCATAGGAGTAATGCCACCGTTTATATGCTTATACAGTTTATGCTTGCCATTTGCCGTAGCCTTTTTTGTTTACGTAAATAATGGAGTCAAGATAAGGAGTCACGTGGATTTCTATAACTGTGTCAAATTTAGGGCCGTTAACTGCCATTATTTAAGATTAACAATTTCCCTTAAATAATGATATTAACATAGAGATATTGTAGTTTAACATGTATATTCTTCACCGAGCAATCAAGAAAGTAAATTTGATTTTACCCTTTACAAATCATTGGCTAGCCTTGGTCGCCTCTATTCCAGTATCGTTATCAACGGGAACGTTATTTGTTTATTCCGTATATGGTACTCAGTTAGCAGCACGATGTCAATTAGATTCTAGTCAGGCTGCTAATTTGAACATATTTGCCACATTGGGATCAGCTGTTGGCTCCGTCATTGGTGGTATTGTAACGGATATTTATGGGACCCAAATTCCAATGTTGATAAGTAGTTTGACTTTGTTTGGTGGCTATTGGTGGTTATATCTACTTTATAATGCTGGCGTAAATGCTGAATATAGTTATTTATTATTTGCCATGTTCTTGACTGGTATTGGATCAGTTTCGGGTTACTTTTCTGCCATAAAAGCTGTAACTCTACATTTTCCCACTTATAAAGGTTCAGCTCAATCTGTTACAATTGCATCATTTGCAATCTCCAGTTTAATATTCTCGTATATCGCTACCAAATTTGATAATACTGGTGATTTCTTAAGATTTTTGGCCATATCTTGTGGATTGGGTGTGTTTGTCGGATTTATCTTTATTAGAGTAGATGGTACTATTGATAAAGTTATTTTGCATGAATCTGAAGAATACGAGAATGAAATCACTGAATCAAGTGGACTATTGTCTCATGAAGTTGATAATAATTTGGCTAATGTTGAAGTGCCAAACGTTATAAAATTATTGGGGGTTAAAGATTCGCTTTTGCATCCAGTATTTTGGTATCATTATGCAATATTTGCAATTGTTCAAGGTTTGGGCCAGATGTATATTTATTCAGTAGGGTTTATCTTGAAAGCTATAGATTATCACTTCGAGGAATCTACCTCATTGAATGAATTGCAAGCCGTCCATGTATCATTGATATCAATATCATCCTTTTTAGGAAGGTTGTCATCTGGGCCAGAATCGGACTTTTTGGTTCATAAATTACATCGAGAAAGGCATTGGATATTAATTTTAGGACTCATCATAATGTTCACTGGGCACGTACTTCTTTCATTGCCAATTAACGATTGGTCCTTTAAACAAGTTAATATTTTGTTGCTGGTAGCTTCCATATTAATTGGCTACTCATATGGATTTAGTTTCACAAGTTACCCAGCTATCATATCAGATATATTCAACATGGAATATTATAGCGTAATTTGGGGGTGTATGTACACAGCTACTACGTTTGGATTAACATTCATGACAAAACTATTTGGTAATATATATGATTCGCATACGAAATGGGACCCTAAGGGCAAGGAATACATTTGCAAATTAGGATCAGGCTGTTACAGAGAAACCTTTCATATCACATCTGGATTATGTATATTTAGTGGAATATTAATCCTAGCATACATATACAACAGACATATGCTACATAGTAAGAGTGAATAGACGATTAGATTTGTTATATAATGGAGAATGGACATAGTAGTAGTTTATGAAGGTTACATGAGCAGAGTAAAAGTCGTCTGATACAAAATGTTTGGTGGGGTATCGAGCGACATGTAGAAAAATTCACGACATAATCATCAAGTAACAAACGAAGACAAGTGGACATTGCAAAATATTGTAAACAATATTCTTTCAAAACAATTAGTATGGTTGTGGCATATTTACGAAGTGAAATATTTCGTAAATACATCGGTGATTGGGTACTAGCAGGAGTTTTGTTAACGCTTTTTTTCACCGTTTTTGAAACTTCCAAGCCATTTCAACGTCAGTTTTCGTTAGATGATCTTACCATATCTCATCCGTTTGCGACCAAAGAACGTGTAACTGGAGTACAGTGTATATTGATTGCTCTGGGTGTGCCGTTGATTGTGATTTGTGTAGTATCATTGGTGAAAGCGCGAATCTCAAGAATCTCAAAACAACAATTTTATCATAATATACAACTAGCCATTCTTGCGTTAGTTGTATCATTGTCGATATCTGGAGTTCTCACTGATATTTTAAAGAACTGGATTGCTAGACCAAGACCGGATTTTCTCGCTAGATGTGGTGCCAAAGTAGGAACAGCCACTGGTAAACTTGTTAATATAGATGTTTGTACTGCGCCATATGGAGCGAGGGTGTTGACTGATGGTATGAGATCAACTCCTTCAGGACACTCGTCAATTAGTTTTAGTGGCCTTTTGTTCTTAACGTTATGGTTAATGGATCAATTGAAGATGTTTCAAAAGAAACAGTCGATATATAAGTTAATTATTATATGTTTGCCGCTTCTCTTAGCTACATACATTGCACTTTCAAGAACTCAAGATTATAGACATCACTTTATTGATATCATTTTGGGAACAATAATAGGATGCACCTTTGCCATCTTTTCGTATTCACGTTATTTTGGTACTACATCGGATAATGAGATCCAAGAAGTGCCAATACTACCATATTAAATATGCATAATGACAATCTAGGGCTCCGCTTTTAGCGAAAATACAATTAAAAATAGCTGAAACAATCTTCATACATGTTTCAAACCTGTCTCAACTTTTATTATTGTACATAGTATAAAACACCCACATGCATAGTCTATGACCCAATTTTATAGATAGCAATATATAGCATTAATATACTCTACCATACATCACCATTGTCGTACTTATAGTTGTACTATAGATTTAGTCTTAATTTGAAAAATGGAGGGATGTTCCATCTCCTTTCGAAAACAAGAAATGGCTGCGAAAAAAATGGTTGCAAAAACGTTTCAAGTTCCCACATTTTAAACACATTCATGAATCAACTTTTGAAAAGAATATTATTAATTATTTTGTTTCAGTTTTGTGTGGTGACTAAGTTTCACATTATATATATCGTATAAAAGCTAGTATCCATGTTCTTATATTTTCATAAAGAAAAGCATTGTTAACATGGATACCACAATATTCTTAACTATTACTTCAACTTCAACTCAAGCAACCAAACCTCCGATGGCTACAACTCTCTATGTGGCTAATACCTTAAATAATATTGAAGTGATCACTACCCTTATCACTTCTATTATCCCGAAACCTTCGCCTCTCGTTGTTACTCAGATTATTACCAACAGTCAAGTTGCAAAGATTTCGTCTTCAATTATCAGTGCATCAACGTATACAACATCCACTTCTGGTTCTACTTCTACGCCTTCGATCTCATCAAAAAGCACTAGTCTGTTGCCTACTTCGTCTTCTTCTGGGTCGGTCAAATCTGGGATCTCGATTGGTTTGCCCATTGCTATAATTCTGCTTTTCTTAATTGCAATTATTGCTTCGATATTCATCAAAAAGAAGCTGTTCAAAAGTCTCACAGAAAAGAGTTCAAATTTATTTAAGTTATCCAAATCAAAATCCACAGAGCAAAATATCACCGAGAATTCGGATCTGGATATATCTACTTCAATCCTGGAGCACCATACTACAAATGATTGCCCAACACACAATCGACAATCTGTATTATACTACTTTAGAGATCGGTTAAGTAGAATAGGAATAAAGAATCCTAATTGTGATAATGATTCAATTGGACAAAAAGACCATAAAATGCCACAAATGATTTCGCCAATTTTTTTGAAAAAATTCAACTTGAATAATTCTAGAAGTAAACTGTCGAATCAGATTTTGAAAGATGACTTGCCAAACCTTCCTTCTACTAGTAGTTCTAGAAACAAATTGGATCTCAAATTACCAGTATCAATGAATCATTCAAAGCTGAATCTTAACTTCTCTTCGCCTCTAGATCCATACAGTAAGGAGGATATCTACATCACGATTCAAAGCTATTCAAAAAAGCTCAAAGATGAATTGTCGATTAGGATAGGAAATAAAGTAGTTATCCAACAGGGTTACCTGGATGGATGGTGTTTAGTTCGATTGTTGACAGATGAACAATGTCGGGATGGATCAAATGATACTGGAATGGTGCCCAAAGCTTGTTTACGTAAAATTAAATAGTTTTTTCATATATATATATTACAAATTAATAAAATACATCAAGTAGAATACATAAAGTATTTGCCCACAACAAAATCAGATATCAGCCATCCTAATACCTTCTTGACGAGGATTCCAGATACGTATTGTTATTTTGTGGCGATCCTTGAGATTGCTTTGCTTGTTGCAGAGTTGGTTTTGTGGGTTGAGCTAATGGAGTATACTGGAACTGAGGTTGATTGGGGGACAGACCGTATGACCTTAAGGCATTATGAGAATATTGCTGTGTTGGATGATTTGGTTGTTGAGGAGTTTGCTGATTACTACCTGGAGGACCCTGTGTACCCTTCTGATTTTGTGGTCTCTGTTGAGAAAATCCTTGTTGATATCCTTGTTGTTTAGCAAACCCTTGTGGCTGACCTTGCTGCTGAGGAAATCCTTGTTGCTTAGTATATCCATGTTGCTGGGGGTAACCTTGTTGTTGGGGATAACCTTGTTGTGGAGGATAACCTTGTTGTTGAGGATAATTTTGCTGCTGAGGATAACCTTGTTTTTGAGGATAACCTTGCTGTTGGGGATATCCTTGCTGTTGGGGATAGCCCTGCTGTTGGGGATGTCCTTGCTGTTGGGGGTATCCTTGCTGTTGGGGGTGCCCTTGTTGTTGATGATATACATGTGGTTGACTATTCCCTTGCTGTTTAGGGTATCCTTGCTGTTTAGGATATTGTTGAGGGTAACCTTGTTGCTGTTGGCCGTTTGGAGAAGGGTATCCTTGCTGACGGTACCCTTGCAATTGTGGATAGCCTTGTTGTGGATTTGCTTGGTTTCCAGAACTAGAAGCTGAAGCTAAATTGGGTTGCTCAATTGGTTTAGAGACTATTGGCTGACTTATAGTACTTCTGTTAGCTTCAATGTTAACTTCAACAGGTTGCCTTCCTTGGTTTGAAGATTTGTAAGCATTTGACTGTGTGGATGGCTCATTTTTGGTGGTAGAGTAGTCAGATAAATTGGAATGTTCGTTAGAAGTGTTTCCACTTTTTACAAAAGAAGGTGTTGCACTTTGCTCAGGGGAGTAATTTTCTTGTGGATGGTAGCTAGCTTCGGAATTCTTTTGCTGAAACGTGCCAGGTGCGAAAGAACTAATAAGTGGCGATTGTGCTCTCACATTAGATTGTATTTTATCTCTCGACATGTTTTGCGCCTGGTTAGGGGAAGAAATTCTAGATACTCTATGGGCGCCAGTGTTACCAATCATTTGAGCAGGATATTGTCCAATGCTTTCAGAAGAGTTACCTATTTTTCCAGATTCTGAATAAATAGATTTGCTAGCATCTTGAATTGTCGTTCCTTGAGGAGCTTTGATATTTTCAGATAAATTATAGGAATTTGGAGATTTTCTGAAATCTGAAGTATTTTTGCTTGGAGAAGTATTTCTTAAGATCTTGTTTTCTTCTTCTGAATCACTATCCGAAAATCCACTGAAATTTCTTGTATTAGATGTCGGTTTATCAACTTGCATTGTCTTGTTGATTTGCTCTGAAAATTCATTATATTGCGTTAAAGGTGACTTCACCGACGAATAACTTGAGTTCCGATTAGAATAACTAGGTAATGGTAGTGAGCCTGCTTGTTGCATACTAATCCCAGAAGATGAAGAACCATTTGGTAGAAGCCCCAAGTGAGAGGCCACATGGAATTTTTCAGACGATCCGTTGGAAATAACTTCTACATTATCATCAGATTCATCGTCATCGTCCTCTTCGTTGTCACCAAAAAGGTGGTTGTCATTGGTGGGATACATATCATCATACATTGATAGTTTATTTTTCATTTCATCAGGAAGATCATCTTCCACAAACTTTTCATGGCTACCGTTTAAAAGTTGGTTTCTATCACTATGGAATTGATCAGAAGGTGCTTTGATTGTGGAATATTTTTGATAAATATCTGCTAATTGAACTGATTTGTGTTTAGAAATATCTGAACTTAGATCTGAAGTCTGATCTGGACCATTAGCGATAATTGTTGGAATATTAGGTCCTCCTGGGGCTGGGTTGATCTTTAAGTCAAGCACATTCTTCGATTTATTTGCCGAAATTGAAGTTGCTTCGAGGCCACCAGCAACGGTAACAAGAGATCCGGAAGTAAGTTTATTTGGAGGAGGAGGTTTTCTATTAGATTCTCTACCAGCTATTTCCAGGCTCCCAAAAGTAGCAACTGACGGAGTATGAGGTGAGTTGTAAGACCTTGCCAAAGATGATTTTGACGAATTTGCATTATCTGCACTTGGTTGTCTGCTGGAAACGGTGCTTTGGTTTGGCGTAGATCTGGTGGGAGTGTGAGAAATATTAGGACTATTCAAACTATTTACAGCACCTTGCACTCCTCTAGTACTACCACAGCCTTCATAACCACGCTCTAATTTTGATTTCATTATTGCCTTGATGTTATTTTGCCAAGTTTTGGCATCCCAGTTGAGGAATTCACCTGATTTGGTTAGTGGAACAAAATCGTCCATTTCCAAATAATGAACTCGTGGTAAAGTTGGTAACCCGAATAACAATGAATCGGGATCTATTCTATCTGCTTTCAATCTTTTGGGTCTTCCATATAATCCAAAGGAATCGAGCAAAGGGATTAAGAATCTAATTAAAGTATCGAACCCCGGAACCGATCTATGTTGCTCTGGCATAAGGAATAAATTAGTCAATTTTAGATCTTCTGCATTTTTCTTCGATACTTTTGTAGACAAACTAGGCGATTTAAAATTGATATAACCCTCCAATTTCAACATGGTTGAATGATCAATAAGCTGATGTGTTTCGGGGTATATAGCTGTAACCGTTGTGGTGTCTGTAACTACAGCCATTAACTGTTTCTTTGATTTTTTCTCGTTTTCATAAAATAGGATTCTTCCAGGAGTAAACAGTTTTTTCTTTGAAACTGAAGGTTCAACCACGGCATAGCATCTTTTCCAAGGCATACCACTACCGTATCTAATACTTACCCAATCCTCGTGATCGAATCTTTTCTCTGCTAAAATAGTTCTGATATCAGAAAGCCGTGAACCTCTGGCACTCAATAAAGCTCCGGTGTAAGCTTCTTGTAAACTTATATATTCATAATTAGCCAATCTCAACGCGGAGTACCAAATTGTTAAATCGGAGTAAGACTTAAATTGTAAAAGATATCTATTTTTCAAGGTTGTAGAAACAATTATGACGTTATCCAAATTTTGTCTTGCCGCTGGTAAAATTTTCATGGCATTATACACGGAGTCGGTGAAGTTAATATACATTGGTTTGGAATTAGTTTCCAAAAGACCGGAAGGATTATTTCTAAATGCTGCCAAATTGGCAGCATCCCAGTATGCTAATTGATTACCGGTTAATATCCCGTATACTTCCTTCCATTCACGGTCTGCTGGTTTACCATCACCGTTCAAGTCATAGTATAACATAAATATACCTTCATGGTACCTTCTGTGAGCCTGGGAAGATAATAACGTCACAATAGGAATCAACTCCGGTGACAAATCAGTCAAATCATCCACCATATTGACTAATGTAACAAGATTATGCTAACTAATATTAATAAATATGCAACAAATAAAGTAAAAACTTGGAAAAGGAAGGACAGCAGTATACTTGATTGATTGTACAACTGTGATATCGACCTTATCAACAATGAACAATTTAATATCCTTGTTCTATTAACCACAATATCAATACAAAATCAATGATCTACACTGCGGATCACTAAACTATTTAAAAAACTATTGGATCTGTAGATAATCAACAAGAAAACGAACCAAGTTTAAAAACTGATTCTATACAAATATGCACTAAAGCCTATTCCGTGGAAATATATTTTAATTAAAAATAATGATTCAATTTGGAAAACAAAACAACATTCCAAATTTGTTCAATTACGTAGCAAGAAAATTTCGCCCACATTTGATGCACAGTGGTCCAACACCACGAAATGTGGTGGATCATATACACGCAAATGAGATTGTGTAAGTTGCTGTAGTCTGTAGTCGTAAGTCTGGATTCTGTTCTCTGTTCAAGTTACTTCATTTCAGGGTTCATTGGACGATTGCTTTGGGTTGCTTACGAATACTCCATATGGTCTACGAGATACGGAAGATAGGCAAGATTGAGAGCCTTGCAAACGTTGCAAACGTTGCAACCGTTAGAAAGGTTAGAAAAGTTGGAAAAGTTGGAAACGTACTATGACATTTGCAGATATAGACCTGAATGTCTTACCCTATGCAAAGGGTGTGACGTTTCCATCTCTATCTACTCCAACAACTATGTTGCTTGCTTTACTAAAACTGATCCTTGTACGCAAATAATACATCTCCTTGGACATGCATTGCGCAATGGTACTTCAAGCATGCGGCACTTGCAACACGAACATAACTTACAGAAACATGACGAGGATTAATTAGTCAAATGCCACTATGTCGATTTCCATGGACAATTGCGCTATGGCTCAGTATTGTTGTGGATATGGGGCCGACGTTGCTTCCTTTACTGGTAGATAGATCTCATCGGTTAAATAATCGCGAGTCGTGACGTACATGACTTTTCTTGGAAGTGAGCCAAAATGGTAAAATCCCACACTACCCCATGGTAGTGTCACATGTGTAGTCACAAATAGTGTTATTTAGCCAATCGGTTACCTGAAATGACTATGCTTGGTATATTGCTTGGTTCGTGGTTATGAAATCTGTAGGTGTAGGGCTGGTTTACGAAATCTGAGCAGAAGTGCTTTTGATTTGTAAATCTGCGAAATATCCAATTGCTGCAGGTCTCATATCTGATAACCAAAGGGATTTGAAGATATTCTACATTACGTATGGTAACGCCATAAGAATTACCACTACAATAGTAGTCAGTAAGCTTGCTGCGTTATTATTAAAACTTGGCAAGTTACGTACACTTAACTCTTGCTAGAGAGCCATAAAGGTTCGATCTACATGGTTATCTCAGTCAGTTTTGGCTGCAACTAGCTGGAAGTTTCTTGATGTGTTTGTTTATTCTATCATTTAAGTACCCTTTCTCTGTCATATTTAAGCTAGTTCCATTATCTTGCACCTTTTAATACCTTTATTAATTCTAACCCTTGTAAGAATTCTTGTTCAGCAGTGTCGATGTCTTCATAATTTAATGCTGATATAGCAAATTTAGCATGCCTCTGAGCTTTACTAATGTATTCATTTCTATCAACAATTGCATTTATCGACTCTTTAGTAATCGGTGTATGTGATTCGGCTGAAGTCTCATGAAATGAAGCGTGTCTAGAACCTTTTCCTGCTGTCGAAGTAGTTGGGTCTGTAGGGTGAATTATACGTATTGGTGAAGATTTGTTGATTGTAGTCAAGTCATCGTCCGGTAAGAACTTGGGAACTCCAGGTAATCTAACTTCACCTTGGTCGTCATCGGGAGCAAAATGTGGTGCGCCTGGTAAATTAATTGAGTCAAAACTGTGGGGAACTTGTGGAGCAACTTCATTGATCTCGTCAGGTACAAACACTGGCACTCCAGGAAGGTTTAATCCATTATCAGTATCGGGGTTTGAAACTGGAAAATTGGATGTGTCGGGAATGGTTGCATCTGTTTTGGTGCTATATTCAATTCTATCATCTTCTACTACCGTGCTATCAAGATGAGAGGGAGTGGATGGAAATGACAAAGCATTTTCATCCGCGGGATTAATGGAAATCTCGTTGAGATTGTCCAGCAAAGCATTTTCTTTTTCTAATTGTTGTAGTTGTAAATTCAATTCATCTTCTAAATCTTGATCGGTCTCTTGCAGCGGTAACTGGTTTTTCAACAACTTAGATAAATTGTATTTCAATACCTTAATATTTTGGTTATTAAATTTAGTAAACTCCTCAGTCGAATTAGTCTTGCCATTAGTTAACTGCGACCAATCGATAGCGTCATTTTTAAATGTCTCAAGTAATGTCAAGAAATTGATAGAAGCTTTTATTTTAGAAGCGATTTGCCCTTTATTTTCTTGACTGAAGCTTCCCAAGCTCTCCATGGTAGAATTAAATACCTTGTAGGCAAAAGTGAAAACCACCCCAATAGATAACGTCTTATTTTGCAATACTTTTTTTATCGATTCATCTGAAGTATTCTTAATCGACTCGGTATTCTCTAGTAACTTTATAGTGAACACTTCAACGTCCTTACCAGTGGTGTGCAATTTGTTGTTCAAGATATGGTCCAATACATAAATTTTACAGTAATAACTAACAATTGCATTCACCTCGCTCAATTCAATTGAGCGAGTAATAAATGGTACAATAAGTTTATCATTCTTCAACGATTCAGGAATATCCTCAATTGAAAGTGACATTGGTTCCTTTTAACTTCTGGCTCTGTTGATATCGTTTCTATGCTACAAATGAAACGAAATCATGTAATTCTTAACTATGGTAAAGTATTGTGCAGGCGATAACGCAGACTATCGCTAGAAGTGCTACCATAATAGCCAAGATACAACTAGTTCTGCTAAAGCTCGTTGACCCTTCTCGTCATTGATGTACTGGTGTGTAGAAGCAGTTTCATTCTCGAAAACATTACAGCGATAGCGACAAGGTTAAAGATCATTGTGTTTGAATCGTTAGAATAAAGATATCAATGACAAGAGAAGCTACATTTTTGTGTGTGAAAATAACAAGATATTAATGATATATATACAAGAGTTAAAAGAGAATGTTGCCTTTGTGGCTGGTGAATGCTTATTAATATAAGTCTGGCATTCTTAAAATGACCTTTTCTTTATTTTTACTTTCTTCCTGTAATAATTTCAATATCTTGGATTCCTTCCATTGTTCTGGCAAAGGGGTCACGTCGTAGTTCTCAGTGGCCCAGTAAAAGATATCCCAATCAGGCTCATCTAATAGTCTATCGAATTCGTCTAATTGTTCCATAGTTAAACTTGGTAAATATTTCTGCGCAAATCTACTCAATAATAAATCCGATTCCAAAATCCCTCTCTTTCTAGATTGGTAAATCAATCTTGCTCTCTTTACATCGATGGTTTCACCTTCACGTTTGATAGGCAAAATTCTCATCTTTACTTCGGTAGAAACAGGTGGATTCTGCGGCTTTCCAAAGTTCTTCAAACCCTTACTACTTTGATGGAATCTTCTCAACATATTATGATGTAACACTATTCAAGATGTGGAGTTGTAATGCTATATCACCACCTAAATGAACATCTACAATTATTCACTCGCTGATAGAAATGGTAAAGCATTCTCACCTTTTATGTAGGATAAATTTACGACTGGAAACGGTTAGTAAGAAGATCTGGGGTTCAACTCCAAAAACCTAACACGTATGTTTTAATAGCACAATTGCTCTTTACGAGCTATTTTGCTCAAGTATATTCACCACTCGAAACTGTAACCTCTGTGCTGAATGGGAACGAGGTCATAAAGCTTAACTCAAAATAACATCCTGTGTGGTTTGGTATCATTCAAATCGTATTGCAAAAAGTTGAATTAAACTAGTTTCTTCTTGGGCACTCTGTATGAGGATATACTTTTAATTTGAAGTAGCCATCAAGAAGCGTAGATGCTTTGCTATTAACGCAGTTTGCAAATCAGATAAAGCTTCGGCTCATTAACTTCACGCTGTTTCCTGCAGTCTTCATTATGCAGCTATGTCGCTCTTGCTAGTGTCGTCTTAAAACTATGTCGTCTCCTTCAAGTGAAATCATTTCCAGAAGCACAAACTATTACCAAAAGACAACATAGTTGGTTAGAAGAAACACTTGATCGTTGATACTTTTGCAATGGGAAAGGCTGTTTCTAAGTTATCAAAAGATGATATCAAATCTCTTAGAAATGCTACATATTTCGATAAGCGGGAATTACAACAGTGGTACAAAGGATTTTTGCGGGATTGTCCAACTGGTCAATTGACAGAGGAAGAATTTTCCAAGGTTTTCAGGCAATTCTTTCCCTTTGGAGACCCTACAGACTATTGTCACTATTTGTTCAAAGTATTTGATGTGGATAATTCTAAGTATATTGATTTTAAAGAATTCATCATTGCATTATCCATCACTTCGCGAGGGTCGATTGAACAAAAATTGAATTGGACGTTTAGACTTTATGATCATCAGAGAAACGGAGCCATTGATTACAAGCAAATACTAGCAGTGACTTCGTCAATATATCTAATGTTAGGTTCCATGGTAAATTTACCTGATGACGAAATGACTCCTGAATCGAGAACGGAAAAATATTTTAAATTGCTAGATAAAGATCCCCAATGTGATACGCTTAATCTAGACGATTTTAAGCGATTGCTGAAATTAGACCCATTAATCGCGAATGCTCTAAATACATACGAAGGTTGGCTATGAGACAAATACCTTGACCTAGACTTGTTTTAAGGATCACCTACAACTTGTAAGACAAAGATAATAGCACATTGAACTCCCAAATAGTATCAATTTTCTTGCATCATACTTCTTGCAGGGCTATGGATTGTCGTCACATTTCCACAAAGTGTAATCCAGTAACCAGGAAGGAAAGCTCTACAAAGATCGGCACTTCAAATATATAGTAGTGAGCCTTGGTAATGAGAATACGAGGTTCAATGTGGTACTTCCAACTTTTATACACTGCATTCATTCAATTCTTTTAATAGTTATATATCAAATAACTACATCTACTTAAATTAATTTTCGTAATGAGAGAATTTGAAACTGAAGAAATCATTCCGGGAAATTGTAAACTAGAAGTTTGGGTTCACTGTTGAACTTCCACCGCTTCTAGCAAACCATCCAAATATTCATCAACTTCGTTAATATCAACACCAGTGCATATACTAACGATTTTCTTGAATTTTGATGTCAATTCACTATAATTCAACATTGTTTTCAAATCTTGTTCAATCTTACTGTTAACTTGTTTATAAGCATCGATTCTTGCCTTTAAAATTGATGCTGGCTCCAATTGGTCTATATATTCCTCACTTTTCAAATCTTCTATAGGTTCTTTGTTTATGAGCTTATTGTATAAAGCTTTGATGATGTACGGCTCATCAGCATCAAATTCTTTGGATTCATTATTATAATCTTCTTCTTTAAGTTCAGGTATCTCTTGTTTGGATGCTTGAATTTTATCTGTGATATTTGCCATTTGCAATTTCAAATTATCTAGTTCGGCTAATTTTTCTGATATCGTCTTCAAAGTGTAACGGTTATTCGCCGTAACAATAGTGGAATCGTATAATGCTTTATTCAAATTTTGTATTTGCTCTCGTTTACCATTCAAAATTACTTCATATTCTATGTTAGTATTGGATAATAAGTCTTGAATACTTTGAAAAATTTTATTTGAGGAGCTTGATTGTTCATCGATTACTTCATTCTCGGTCTTGACAATAACTTTTGGTTCCTCAATCTTAGGAATTGTACTGTTGATTTCCAATCGGTTGTGAATGAACTCAACACTTGTGCTTATTAAATCAAAAATAGGATCCTTAATATCTTCCTTGATAGTTTCTTTTACAATATCAAAATCGGAAGGTTTTACACCACTTTTATTGGGTAAATTTATATCAGCATTCAATAACACGAATAACTTGATGAACCACTTAGATTCGGTTTCGATTGCGAAATGCAAACTAGTATTCCCATCATTGTCTTGTAGATTAATGATTTTGTTAAGGAATTGACTAAAATAGTCTTCATTCGAAATGAAATATTGTAAGATCTTAGTGGTATAAAACTTACAGCTTTCCAATTTTTTATTAGATTGTAACGCTAAATGATGTAAAAACGATCTTTGTCTATTATCATATAGCCACAAATCTGGATATAACCAATTGGATAACAATTCGGTAAAATTTCCTTTTTCCATAGAATTGGTTACTTCTATTGTAGAAATTAATGGAGACTCCCCATCAATATTCCCTCTTAATGGCGAATTTAACCCAAGTTTGATAAAGGCTGAAACTAAATTCAGTGATGCTAAAGTTGATGCAAAATGTAAAGCAGTTTGCCCTTTCGCATCTAACGGAATATCCATAAATCCTGAATATTTCGAGATGATTGGTTCAAAAATCTGATTAATTTGATCGAACGACAATTTATTGTCGTCATTATCTTGTTTGAAAACGTCACCGAATTTCAATTTGAACTCTGTCACCATGTCATTATTTTCCAAGTCAATTGGTTGAAGGGTGAAAGGGAACTGCGCGTTATGGTCGACCAACTCTTGGATAATGAGATTAGTTTGAAGTGAGTCGTAATTACTGGCGCCAGAATCATGATCTCGTTTTTGTTTTTTGGAAGGTGAACCTAATAAATTTGCTTCACTCAAATCAGGTAAACTTCTTTTGTTCAATTTGGGTAACTTTTCAAAGTCATGTACATCGATTAAAAACAAGTTTTTAATGATTTCATAAATATCAAATTTTATCGCAAGCGCCACTGCTTTATCGTAGGGGATCCACAAACCTTTCACGGCAAAATTGTCGTGATTACGGTAATCGTTATATTGATTAACAGAACCTTGATAGGCGCTATTGGAAATAATATTATTCAAGAAAAAATTATCGATTTGTTGATCAGTCAAAATATCAAACTGTTTCAAAATATTAAACATGTGACTGATATTAATATAAGAATCTTCAATTCTTCTTAATATTATAATGTCAAATTTATTAATTGTCAAGGTTAATTGAATAAACTTTTGCCCACTATACACGGCAGAATTGACTACAGAAACTCCTGAAGACAAATGTGTCTCGTCTAACCGATTCACAATAGAATTGGTGGTGACATCACCCACATTTAACGGTGACTCCATTTGATACCGCTGTGTTTACCGTTTGTTCAATATTTATTTGGTTGTTGAACATTTTTCTCGTCCCAATTGAGACAAAAATTAATCGCGTCAAAATTCATGTATATAGACAAGCTGCCAACGTCATCGCCATAGATAACTACCAAACCTACCACCTGGCCCACCACCTGGCCAACCACCAAACCCTTACCAGCATACAACGATGTAGTGACAAAGTGTCACAAAATACAGCGACTAGGTGTTACGTTACAGCGTCACAACCATACAAAGATATGACCTTGATAATCTATACCCTTTTCTAGACTTCACGATTTTATTCGTATTTCTTATATAGATCATCCTAGTAATACCTTTCAAAAGTAGTCAATTGCCTTCGCATGGCCTTTTATGTTCTTCAAGAATAGCCCATCTTTGGAATTGTATCAATTGTGTTTCATGTCCACCCTTTGCACTCCTCAATAGGAATTTCTTATCTGCCACATGCACTAGTGTTTCACTTTGGGTGCTCACCATGTACACATTAAATGGTTGTGTTTCGGATTTTTGATGGAATAGGAAATGGCAATGCTAGTGGGGATATATTTTTAATCCCCTGCTAGTCTGTTTGTCATCACACATTTTATGAGATCATTCATGTTTGGGATGTGTTTCACATATTTTGCACCCAAGAAAATCATTCCAAATATAGAACGTCAAGGATACGTTTAAACTATATATATAATCATAAAAGTCATATATACCAAGTATCCAACCGAACTAGCATCCTCGGACCCCTGGAGCACAGAAGTCCCTGGCCCTGTTGATCTTCACTCTGTTTGGGTCGTATTTATTTTAAAGTTCACGATGTACATTTTTCTTAATGAACTAAACTTATGGTGAGCTGAATATTACATACTGTTCTACTGTGTTCGTTCCTGTTATTGCTAGTTCAATTGTCGAGTGGTCGCTTAACTTTCCGAAGTTTATCTCTATCGTAGTTCTAAACCGTTGGTGCGGCTCATGCAACGATGGCTGCTTACAGTTTTTGTAGGTCCACTAGTGTAGCGATGGATAAAGCTATTTCAACACTATGGATTATTCTGGTAGGGTGAATTCGAAGCAAGGGTCCGGTGGGGTTGCTGATGTTCAGGAGACTAATGTACATCGTCGAAACCGTATCAAAGAATTGCTTGCAACGCAAGTTTTAAACTTAGACAATGATCCTTATGTATTTCGTAACCATTTAGGTTTATTAGAATGCAAACTATGTTTGACCACCCATGTGAGTGAATCATCGTACATATCTCACCTTGGAGGTAAGAAGCATCTGTTGAATCTTGAGAAGAGACGTATTTTGGACGAGAGATCTTCGGGTAAAAATAATAGTAACAAATCGATTCTTTCCATCACCAATATTTCCAAGAGAAGCTGGACCAAAATTGGTAAGCCAAGTTATAAAGTGTTAAAAATAAGACACCCTGAGTCTTTGCAAACGGGGTTATTGATCACTGTCAAATATCCAAAAGCCGAAGTTGAACCACTTTTCACGTTTATGAACTATTATGAATTATCCGAGAAAAATCAAAATATTATGGTTTCTAACATAGACAAAGTTAATCAAGACAAAAGTCCCGAAAATTTCCAATATTTAGTTATTTCTGCTGAACCATATGAAAATATTTGCTTGATTGTACCTAACGAAAATGAAATAGTCAAGCCTTCTGATCCATCTCAAATGTCAGACACTTATTGGTGGCATTGGGATAGTGATATTAAAGAGTTCTATTTACAGTTCTTATATAAAAATTAGCTCAAAGTTGCTACAACTACAATCGATCATTTTAACAGTCTAGGGTTTTCTATATCAAGGTGGGGACTAGTGTAAGTCGAATCTACATTGTAGATATGTGATCCAATGCAATTGCAGAAGAAGAGTATCGCATTCAACTGTCCGTCCTAGTTTCAACTCACACCACTTGCAACCAGTCTCCTCTTCCGCGGCATTTGTCTTGCCTTGCCTCTAGCGAATATGACTACTGAGGGGGAACAAACAGGATGCTGAAACTTTTAGGTCTTGCTAGAGGTATTAGGCTGCGAATTTATACGCAAACTAGGTATTTCCTACTAGTCGATGTTTTGCTATACAGATTCTACAAGTATTGAAAAGAACTCACCTGCCACCTCTTTCAATATTTGACTCTCTCATAGCAAAGAGCTCTTCGTCGGTGCTCTCGCTTAGAATAAGAAAGTTTTTGTACTAAAAATAGTCCGGAGAGTGATTTCTTTACCTCCCATCATACTTAGACTCACATGGCACGGAAGTGATTGCCGTAAAACCATTAACTGGACTTAATTCATTTATCCAACGCTTTCATAAAACAAAGATAGTACTATTCAATTTTATATACGAATTACATAGATATATCTACGACAATATACGGCCATAGCTTGATATATTTTATCGCCATTTAAACAGTTTTCTTCCTTTAATCGCTCAGGGTATTCCATGAAAGCACGTGACGTGGGGCTCTCCGGATTATTCGATTTCAGCTCATGAAACTATAAATTGCTATTCAAAGTACTCTTCTAAGAAAACTGAGATATCATGACACAAATTCGAGGTGAAAACGAACAGCAGTTCTTGGTACGGTGCAAAGAATCGTATGAGCTTATTCAAGGTTTTTTGCAAGACACCTTACCTTGGGGTCCAGTTCTGGCAAAAAGAACCGGTTATAAGTTTGATTCGAAGCTACGGGCTACTACAAAGGACAAGATCCTTTTGAGTATGGATAAGTTGGAACAAGCTATAGATGGCCATGGGTATGTATGATTGGGAATCGGCATTTCAAGTCGTTTGCTCCTGGGATTGACTCTCGCTTCTGGATACGGAGCGGATTCGCACTATGAATTGGGCTATTCATTTTCATATGGAATATGGAATAGCTGCTAAGATTGGCAGTGTGGCTTCATATTTTGCCATCTGCTAATGTTGCATCTCTTGAAGAGAGCATTCAAAGAGAAATTTGATACTGCGGGTCCGATATGAGATTTAATTTGACTTTATATATTCTGTACTAACTTTTAGTTTGGAGGAGATTGCCATATCGTATAATGGGGGTAAGGATTGTTTGGTTATGTTAATTTTATTACTAGCTGTCATTCATAAGAAATTTTCTCTTAAAGACATAGATAATTCAACTTTACCATTGAATTTTAAATTGGATTCTATTTACATCCACTCAGAAGATCAATTTCCTCAGCTTTCCAAATTCATAGCGGACTCGACTAATTATTATCATTTAAATTCAATCATGATTAAATGCACTATGAAGAAAGGGTTTGAACATTATCTCAATGAGATAAACACCAACATAAGAGCCATAATTGTAGGAATTAGATATTCGGATCCTTATGGATGTGATTTAAACTACGAACAAGTTACCGATCATAATTGGCCCAAATTCTTACGAATTCATCCTATCTTACATTGGAACTATGTGGAAATCTGGGACTTCTTAGTGGGGTGTGATCTTGATTATTGCGAAATGTATGATCTTGGCTACACTAGTTTAGGAGGTATCAGCAATACTGTTGCAAATTCGTACTTGAAAGTCGATGGTAAAGATGAATATTTACCAGCGTACATGTTAACTGAAAACGCTGACGAAAAGGAGCGTTTAGGAAGATCAAAGTAGTACTAGCTCTTCTTACTAATGCATTTTATGACCAACTAATTTAGATTTACAGTATTTACATAACGCTAGATTCACATGTTTCGTGTATATAATACTATTCCCACCATTATCCCTAAGCTGAGTACTGAACTGTAAACAGAATTCAATATTCAACACTTCTCTGGTTATGTTGCAGACCAGTTGTTGTTCTTCGTACTTCTCTGGTGTAACCTAATAGAACGACTATTGTAGCAATTCTTGTACCTGACGCTGAAGTGCTTTGGCCATGTTCGTAATAGGTAATTTAATATTGACTTGATATTGAATTTTTATCTTATAGTTGTTTGTTTAACTTAAACTGGCTCTTCTACCTGGTCTAGAACCCATAGAAGAATTAATTAATACCGATTTGAAGTACTCTTCTGATTCGCTACCTACTCCTATTTCACCCAAGGCTATTTCGGCACTTGTGGGCGATAATTTCACTTTACTATTCGGATTCAAACTTTGTAATCGAAGCAATAATTCCGTTTCTCTTCTATTGTTTTGATCAACCAAATTCTGCAAATGCTGGATATACTCTACCGATCCCGTCAATATTTGACCCTTGTTAGGTTTACCGTCTTTGGTTCCGGATGATTTAATCGCCGCTTGGTCCGGGTCGTCGAGTTTCAATTCCTTTTCCTTGCCAAGTTGAAAGAAATTACCCGGTATCAAGGTCAACAATTCCTGGATCTTATCATTTATTCCATCCCTTCTCTTGCGTTCATTGCCGTCATTTTCGTCATCATCTTCAATATCACTGCCATTGTTCGATTTCACCGCTATGGAGTTCTTTCTCGAGTGAGGTTTGTTAATTCCACCATAGGAAGAAAAGCTGGTGGCACCGTAGGAAGAAGAAGTTGGACCACCACCAAACGATTGACTCAACTGTTTCTTTATATCGGAACTCTTGCTCAACAAATTATCTTCCGGTTTAACATTAATAATAGGGATATTCAAAGATTTATACTTGGACAATTCCGGTTGCGGAGACGAATCAATGCCAGATCCGCTGTGACTATTGGAAGTGGAGTGTCCCGTAGACTCCAAGTATGATTCGTTAAATCCAGTAAACCCCGACATGATCCTTTCTGTTAGCCGTTTTACTTTAAATTGTACAACAGTTGCGATAAGTTCAACTCGCAATAAAACCAAATGGCGCTACCATGTAAAGTTAATGGTACTGGAGTTGGAAGGTGGTAGTCGAAACAGTGATTAGTTTGGTTATACAAGCGATGGGATTTGCTGTCGTGGTGTTGGCTGAGAAGAATATATACTTACAATGTTTTGGGAATGTTTCTACTACTGAAATATGGTATTGGATATATGTACAAGTTGCTAGGTAGCTTTGGAATCTTAGGACTGGAATATTGGCAGTAGAATCTTGGAAGTAAGATGTGAGAAGTAGATTAAAAGTAGTGCATTATTACATGGAGACGGGATTGTCCGTGCAGTTGCTTATTGGTATCTGTAGCAGCGAAATGGACCATCTTCAATGCATCGTAGAGTTGTAGTCACTGAATAGATATTTCAGTGAGGTGACATATGACGTTGTAATCCAACAAGAAATGAGGCACAGGTTGAAGCAATAGTTCGTTAGAACCTAATTGTAATCGTAATAGAATTCTCTTCAGCTTTACTTCGCCTGAGTTTGGTACTAAACATAAACAGTATCATAATGGGTTCATGTTCTTCAAGGCATTGGCTAAGTTGTTTAACTTCCATTCCAATGATGTAACTCTTCTATCGTCCTCCTTTGACCATATTGGTAACCCAGTAACGTTATTGATTTGTGACTTACCCATTTTTAATTGATAATAATCAATGATAATTTGCTTCAAGATATTAAATGTTTTTAAATCTCCTCCAAAGCCATTATTCACCATTTCAAGATATATGGTTTCAATATTATACAAACTGGATTTCCCATAATATATCCATTGCAACTTTAAGATTTCATTGTAGGTGTCTTGATTGCAAATTGTGGAATATAGTTTGAGATCATTCTTTAAAAGATTGAATAAAGAAATAGCCAATTGTCCATCATTAAATTTATAGGCAATGGTCTTTATTAATTGGTTGAACATAATCGGCAATGAAAATACATTGAGCTGAGGCAATCTGGGGAACTCTTCCGATGATTGCGTCATTTCTTCTAAGAACTCTTCATGTATGCTTGACATTTGTGATGCATTCTTTAAAAGTTTAGTTAAATAAATCTGATCAACTTTTGATTTGTCTCTGATGGTACTTGACCATTGCTTAGTGAGGAAATCAAAATAGTCTACAAGCTCTTTGGCGTTGGTCAAGTTTTCAATATAATTGATTGTAGGCTGTAACGCATCCTTTGTGTTGGAAAACATATTATTCCTAAAGGATAAGGAAACGTTGGCAAGTTCATTTGCCGAATTCTTAACCACTAGAGTTTGAGCTGAACTTATGGTATCTTTCAATTGGGAAAAGCTCTTCTTTCTCCTATCTTGTTCGTTATGTACTGATGGAACATAGGTATTAAATATATTTTGAAACATCTGTTTCTCTTCCTCTAGTAATTTCTTTGTCGCTTCTGCTTTGTTTTCTTCACCAAGGAAATTCAAATCAAAGATGGTTTCATCATTTTTGTCAATATTTGCCGGAGTGAATTCTGGTGTCAAATTATTTACTGTTAACTTTGATATTGAATCGAATGAACCGAATGAACCAGAGGTATTTTCATTTTCATTAATTTCCAATGATTTCATTAACTCATTAAAATCTTGGTTTTCTATGCTATCAGATTTGGTTTGATACTCTTCTAAGATGAAATCATTCAATAGTTTGAAATCATCATCTGAAGTAAATTGTTCGTGTACATCATTTATTGCATTTACATGGGAACGTTCTGTGGTTTTGCCCTTGTTTTCGAAATTTGCACTGATTAATGAATCAAATTCGAAATTTGCCTCCCTAGTTTGCTCGTTTTCTGTTGCTTGAGACGAGTTATTCACAGTATCATTGGAATCAGGCTGCGATGGAAATACACTTTCGAGCGTAGTTTGATGAGATTTATTCCTTTGGCCGCCAAATTTGATATTCTTATTAAGATTGACTATATGAACCCGTAGTGACCTTGAGATCCCTACAGTGTGCGATGCTCGTACTATTCTGAACATGCCCAGTTGGTGAATTGATGCACTGATAAAATTATTTAGCGAAAATTTTTATGTATGCGCACACAATAATTGCTGCTATACAAAATACATAATTATACAATCTTGCTAGAATACACCATTAGAAGCCAGTTCTAATGTAATTTGAAGGGACTTTATCGTATTACGCAACAATTTCATTGCCACTTCCCGTTTCTTGTGAATTTGTAGTTTCATTCTCAGGATTTGACGAATTTGCAATATTAATGATTTCATATTCTCGATAAGTAGTATCAACGGAATCGATCTTTAAGTTGCATCCTTCTGCACCTCTAATCTTGTTGTAATCTTTGTGCGGTATGTCCCAAGAATCACCTAACTTATTGGCAATGAAACTGGCGACGTCATCGCAGTATCCCAATAAACTAACGTCAAAGTTACAGTGGTTAATGGGGTCTTTATTGATCAACAATTGGGGCACTTCTTGGGGAATTTTATCTACGATATCTGCAACAGGGGCAACTTTAAGTGACGTTCCTATCGATATTAATAAATCACACTCATGCAAATCTTCTATTATCATATCGTGGAATAACTTTGGTAATGGTTCTCCAAAAAAAGTTATATCAGGTTTAAATACCCCGTAGCTTTCGGGGATATAATTGTCTTCATTCTTCATTAATTTTTGCTTTGTCTTCAAACATTTGGGACAATTGGGTATTTGTTTATTCCTTATATCAGGAAAGATTTCTTCCCCTTCCACTTGATATCCACAAGTAATACATGAAGCAGTTGCGAAAGATCCATGGCATTGGATTAATTTTTCCGGTAATATTCCAGCATAACTCTCTAAATTATCAATGTTCTGTGTATAGTTTCTCAAAAGCTTGCCTTTATCTTGCAATACTTTTACAAACGCATGTAATGGGCTATAAATTTTCTCGGGCGGTATGATCATATTGGCAATCGAATAAAATAACGAGGGATCCATATGGAAATTTTCCAAGTCAAATACTTCTTGTGGATCTGTTAATCCTAAATGTTGAATTTGAGAATAGAACCCTTTCGAAGATCTAAAGTCCGGTATACCTACCGATGTGGAAATACCTGCTCCTGTTATGACCAAAATCTTGGAAGACTGATTAATTCTTTCTATAGCATCCTCGGCAGTGGCCATATCGTCCAATCTATCTCTAATTGATTTAATTTTTGTCATAGCTCGATTTAGAGTTTGCACCAATTCCATCATATTTGCTGCATTTGTTACTTTAGGAACAAATCCTAATTGAAAAATCAAATTAATAATATCCTGCGCCGACGAAGTGGTTGGTAAATACCTGTCTAAAAACTTGCTATTGCCATTTGATTTAAGATATTTTCTTGTTTCCGCTATTAATTCCTGAGTGAATTCTGGAATATCACTGATGGATATTTGGTTAAGCAGATCGTCAGAATTTGTAGATTCATCGCTGCTATTAGAATCCTGGGACTCATCATCTACATCGGGGAGAAGAGTTTGATCGCCGCTACCCTCCTGTAGTTCCTTGTTCAAATCTTCATTTGCTGAAATTACCCCCGATGGAGCTCGAGATGATTGTATGGCCAATAGTTCAGAATCATCTGAATCGTAATCTGCGTCGTTAGCACCTCTATCCAGATCCTCTTTCACCAATGAAGGCACAATGGGCATATTGTTGCTTTTAGTTAGTTTGCTCAATGAACTGGTAGTTGGTTGTGGTTCTTGAATGATGATATCACTCTTTGTCTTCGGTATGACAGCTGCAAAAGGTAGATTCAGTCGATTCTCTTTTGTAGCGGCATCCATCTGCAATTCCTCGCTAGGTCGCTCTTTCCTATCTCGCTCCTCTCTATCGGTTTCATCTTTAGGTGTGGTCAATCCTTCGACAAATGGAGTGCCGAATCGAAACAAATCGGGAGTGTCCAACCGCAACCGCTTGTTGGACTTTGTATCCTCATCCTCGGAGTCAATCAACACGATATCATTATCCTTAGCCATTGTTTGTGCTTTCGTGGGCCAATTTAACCCCAACTACATTTGTTCTTTAATATCAAAGTTGTCGCAAAGTTCGGGTCACGTGTGTAGATAATAATGTCGCGAATCTGGGCAAATGTCGCATTCCCCAAACGGCTGCTAGTTTCGATATAACCTTTCGAAAGAGATGTACAAAGGAGTAGGAATAAGTGAGTATTAGAGAGATGTATAGTTAGTAGTGGTGGGAGGTTGAGGTTGTGAAGGTGTTGCCTGTAGAACTAGGTTCATTGGATTTTGTTGCGCTTTGTTCGGTCCGTTAATGGTATGTACCCTTCAAGTCACAACGAACCTTTAGTCAAGGTGTGGAACTTTATAACTTGTTCGTAAACGAAGTGGCTTGTATTTTCATGGACCTTGACTATCTACGAAGCTTGTCTTGCTCTGATACGTGTGTCGACTGCGTGCATGTCTTGGTCCAGGAACTTGATAAGTCTATGCTGCATCTAGTCAGTTGCAACTGATGCAACCACCGTGATTCGATACCAACATCAAATGATATTGGTTGACCGCAATGGAAACGTTCGTGTAATCAACTTTTGGCTACCCTTATGTATTTACTGTTGTAAATACGCTTGATTTATTAGACAACTACTAGGAAAACGCGTACTACTCAATTCTAATTCTGCCAAATAAGCGGGAACCATCTATAAAAAGCGCTCTCCAGTAACAAATAATACACGACTACAATACTAAAGGACATAACATTCATTGTTTTACATGGTACACCCATTGACTGGTTGCAGGTATACACATGAAAAGTTACCAAATTGGTAGTAATGTTACAGAGATCTCAGCCTTGCACTTTTCCCTAAACTGGCATAGAGTGAATTTCAACCAAATCACAATTCGATCCAGCAACTTGATTCACTGTAAGTATACACACAGCCTCTACCATTTCCTCCACCAAACCACTGCCACAGGGTCTATATCCGCCAATTCAGTAGTTACGGTCCTTGTAGCCATGATATGTCACTAGCTAAGTTGACATTCCTTCCCATTGGACATAAGCCACCTTCAACCCTACTCTTAATCCCCACTATCGTCGACGTAGAACCTTCACCGGTACAACTAGCACTGCCGTAGATGGCTAGAGCGTGCAAGGATCAGTTGAGTTGCCGTATTGGACAATTTCAATCCATGGCCATCGATGGTTTTGTGTGCCTAAATTTAGTAGGCGGTCGTTACTCGTATAAAAAGATTTATGTACAACTCGACGTGGTAAAACAAGGTTGAATTTTTTTTACAAATTTTATCGTTTCTTTCAATTGCAATTTAAATTTTGTTGTTTCAATCGTTTTTGTATCGTCAATTGAACAATGTTAGACAACGTTGAATTTATTAAAACCCCGGCTGCTAAGGCAACACCGCCAGCATCCAATGAGTGTGGTGTGTTAACTAGTAGTTCTCCTACTATTAATAATGCTCCTTTACCAGCCGATGGTCCAGGGTCGAAGCACTTCAGCAATTGGGCTCTTTTAGGGTTGATTGTCTTTATTCCTTTGTTTGTGTCTCGTAGATTAGGTGGAGGGTTCAAAACTTGGATCTTCTTTTTGATTTTGTTTGCTGTTCCAATCTTGGTTAGTTACTGGGCAGTTTTATCGTCTTATTCTCCAAGAATGAACGAAAAGGCCAAATATCCAAACCGTCCTATTTCTTACTACTTGGAATATCACACTCCCGAATTAAAAGCTAAATACGAAACTAGTAATAACGGTAAGGGTACTAAAATTCCTATTGAATCTTTCCAAGAATTGTTTTTCAACGGCCAAGTGTCTTTTAAAGGTGATTGTTTAGATGCTTTGGAATTTAAACATGATTGGGCTAATTTCAGATTTACCTTGTCTCTTTTCAGATTCTTTTTATTAGGTATGATTCCAGAAGTTATCATGCATTCTAAATCTCAAGATGAAGAACAAGTTAGAGAACATTACGATAGAGGTGACGATTTCTACACTTGGTTCTTAGGTCCAAGAATGATCTATACCTCAGGAGTTATTTCCGACATTACCAGAGAAGAAACCTTAGAAGAATTACAAGATAATAAATTAAAGACTGTTGCTGATAAGATCGACTTAGTTGAAGGTGAACACGTCTTGGATTTAGGTTGTGGTTGGGGTACTTGGTCTACTTACGCTTCTTCTCAATATGGTGCTCATGTTACTGGTATTACCTTAGGTAGAAATCAAACCAAATGGGGTAATGCTTTATTAAATAAATATGGCGTTACTTCTGAACAATCGAGAATCGTTTGTGTTGATTACCGTGATACTCCAAAATCTAATAAACCTAATGGTTTATATGACAAAATTACTTGTTTGGAAATGGCTGAACATGTAGGTATTAGAAAGTTCACTGGGTTCTTGGAACAAGTACATGACTCTTTGGAAGATGATGGTATTTTCTTTTTGCAATATGCTGGGTTAAGAAAAAAGTGGCAATATGAAGATTTAAACTGGGGTTTATTTATGAACAAATATATTTTCCCTGGTGCTGATGCTTCTACTCCATTGGCGTTTGTTGCTTCCTGTTTAGAAACTGCCGGATTCGAAATTGTTTCCGTTGATAATATTGGGGTCCATTATTCTGGTACTTTATGGAGATGGTACAGAAACTGGTTAGGTAACAAAGATAATGTTGTTAACAAATATGGAATTAAATGGTATAGAATTTGGGAATTTTTCTTAGCCTCATCGACTATTGCTTCTAGAAATGGTACTGCTACTTGTTATCAATTTGTGTTAAGAAAAAATCTCAATTCTTACAGAAGAATTGAATACGTTCCAAAACAAAAAGGTTTATTGGGTCCAATTTCTGAAGGTACTAAGTGGGCTAAACCATAAAGTAGTAGAATCTAGCTTATTTGATTCTATTTGAATTTTACAATTGCATTTTTATACAATTTAATGCATGATGTTCTTTCACAATTCTTGATACTTTTGTACTATTAATATCATTGCTTAATTACTATACAATACAATATATGGTAAATTTGTTTAGTTTAAATATAAGATACTCTCCAAGTGCACTGTAACCAAACCAAGAGCCCGTAGATAACCCCGGTGTCAGTAGGAAGTTGTAGAGATATCGGAGTTATCGTCATGCAGAGAACAAACTTACCGATACTTGGTAGCCGTAGAATGGATAATAAACTAAGAATGGGTGAAGTTGAGAGAGTCAATGGAAAGAGTACGATCTGAAAGAATAGCGCTGGAAGATTAGCAAGAATTGTTAGGCCAAATATGATGTATTATTCGTTAAACTTTGGAGATGGAACGACAACTGGAATTCTCCATTGACCCCATGATTTGCACAAGCAGCATCCGCGGATTGTCGCAAAATCATGTCAATTCAGGATAAGCCAATATCATTCAATATCAGAAGTATCAACTATATCAGACTATCGTAGATCTGTCCACATTTCCACCAGAGTGGTCTATAATTGTAATTACGAGTTTCGAAGTATAATGTAGTGGTTGAAAGGACATGTTGGTGACATGAATTGCAATTCAAAGTGGTTGAATCGTGCGTAAATTCAACGTCATTTACGTATTTACATTCCATCGTCTCGGGACTAGTAGGACTCGCCTGCCGCAATTGATGGTGACTCGACAGAACTACAAGTTGCAAACGAAAGCTTGAATCATTATCCTGGAAGATGGTTTGCGCCGCAATGACTCTGTTTCGGACTTCAGCTAAATCCTCGGTAGTTCCCATCCGGTCATCCGACCATCAATAGCATGCTACTTGATAGCAACCAAATATCACGCTATTCACACCCAAATGCTCTAGTATCAAAATCCACTCCCACTGGCTATACAATTACAATGTTACTTCTGTAATTCTCGACCTCCGCTACTAGTTGTTTCAAGTTCCATACGAAAAAGCAAATGTGAGTGCAACTTCATTGATTAGAGGTCGCGCTATCAGTATTTGTATGCAGCCACTGATTGATGGTACAACAGTGGAAACCTTGAGTAAATTGCAAATCAAAGGCGAAGATACTAGTTAAAAACGTCTGGACATTCCATCTATTTACTGGAGTAATCATATACGTATAACTGGAAGTATATATCGTGAAATTGATACTATTCGGCACCGATTCGGATATAGTTCTTCACATGGGTTAACGGATAGTAGCCTGACTCTGTGATAAGTTGTTATCCGGTGGACCTGGTAGGTTAGAATCCATACTGTATGTAATCCGGTCAATATATCTGGGGTATGAAAACTATTTAAGGACACATCCCTTCCAATTTCACAAAATTTGCTATACTGAATATATAATTATTACAATTGAATTTTTGTAACAAATATTTAATAATAATAATAATTTTAATTGTTCTAACATAAAATGTCTGGTCCATTTCCTACAACTGCTTCTAAATTGAAGGGAGTTCAAATTTTAGCTCCAATTCCAAGCAATGCTAAGCATATCTTTAATCCAGAAGCTTTAGCTTTAGTTGCTACTTTACATAGAAATTTCCAATCTACCAGAAAACAGCTTTTAGCTAATAGAAAAAGTGCCCAATCACAACGTGATCAAGGTATTTTACCAGATTTCTTCCCTGAAACTCAATACATCAGGGATGATACTACTTGGACTGGTCCACCATTGGCACCAGGTTTAAGAGACAGAAGAGTTGAAATCACTGGTCCAACCGACAGAAAAATGGTTATTAACGCTTTAAACGCAGGTGTTGCAACTTATATGGCTGATTTCGAAGATTCTTTAACTCCAGCTTGGGATAACTTGGTTGACGGTCAAGTCAATTTATATGATGGGGTTAGAAGAAATATTAGTACCGAAATCAAAGGTAAGAAATATCAATTGAATTTAGACCCAAAAAGACATATTCCAACTCTTATCGTTAGACCAAGAGGATGGCATTTAGATGAGAAACATGTTCTTGTTGATGGAGAACCTGTTTCTGGAGGTATTTGGGATTTTGCCATTTATTTCTACAATAATGCTAAAGAAGCAATCAGTCAAGGTTTTGGTCCATACTTTTATTTACCAAAGATGGAACATCATTTGGAAGCTAAGTTATGGAATGATATTTTCAACCATGCCCAAGATTACATTGGATTGAACAGAGGTACTATTAGAGCTTCAGTTTTAATTGAAACTTTACCAGCTGCTTTCCAAATGGATGAAATTATTTATCAATTAAGACAACATATTGCTGGATTAAATTGTGGTAGATGGGATTATATTTTCTCTTACATTAAATCTTTAAGAAATCACCCAGAATTTATCTTACCTGAAAGATCCCAAGTTACTATGGCTGCTCCATTTATGTCCTCTTATGTCAAATTATTAGTTAATACTTGTCATAAACGTCAAGTTCATGCTTTAGGTGGTATGGCTGCACAAATTCCAATTAAAGATGACAAAGAAAGAAACAGATTAGCTTTAGAAAATGTTGCCAAAGATAAATTACGTGAAGTTAATGCTGGTTGTGATTCCTGTTGGGTTGCTCATCCTGCTTTAGTTCCAGTTGTATTGCAAGTTTTCAATGAACATATGAAAGGACCAAATCAAATCAATGTTGCACCAAAAACTCCTTATAAACCAGTCACTGCTCGTGACTTGTTATCACCATTTGTCCCTGGTGCTAAAATCACCGAACAAGGTATTAGAACTAATATTATTATTGGTTTATCATATATTGAAGCTTGGTTAAGAGATATTGGTTGTGTTCCAATTAACTATTTAATGGAAGATGCTGCTACCGCTGAAGTTTCCAGAACTCAAATTTGGCAATGGGTCACTCATGGTGCTAAAACCGATACTGGTAAAGTTATTACTAAGGAGTACGTTAAACAATTGTTAAATGAGGAATACAACAAATTAATTAGCAGTGCTCAAGCTGGTAATAAATTTAAACAAGCATTGAACTACTTTGCTCCAGAAGCTGCTGCCGAAAAATATTCTGATTTCGTCACCACTTTACTTTACGATGATATTACTACTATTAGTAGAGCTATCCCAGCTGAAAAATTATAATTTATTTCAAATATTTAAATTTTTATTATGGAATTGCATTGCATAGTCGATCTATGTACATAGCTTTTTCATTATACGATGTTTATGTATATTGTGTTTATTTATTCTTATTTATTAGGTTTTATTTATTATATTTAAAATTAAATTCCAGTGAACATGTAAAACGAACTCATCGGTTCCGAGATATCCACTCCAAAATCTTAACGAGCAATATACCTGGTTATAAGTAATCAGTACGACAGGGTCTCCGGATTTATGCCACAATTTTCAAATGCTAGCTGTAAATGCGCGAATAACGCGCATTACTAATGAAGATAAGATTAGTGTCTAACCATGCATTAAAATGATAGTTTCTTTGTAGTTGCTAAGATACCTTCTGGCAGAGGAGTTTCATAACAGAATTATGAAGAAGTTGTAGACATTCTAGTAAGTTCCAGCCTATCAATGGGAGAAAACTAGGAGAAAACTAGCAGTACGGCTGAGCTCTTGTATATAATATTTCGCATAAGCCTGCTTACTAACACTACAATATTACTCATCGCAGAATATTCTTTGCTTAGTTCAGCTTCTACCCTTGTTATCTCCTTGAATTTTAATTTAGCACTATCCACTTATGTCATCAGCAAAATAGTAGATTTCTAAAATGAAAGAGTGGGATTAATTGAATTGTCTAATTTTCGGGGGGTAATGATTTGAAAGCAAATAGAAGACGCTTATCAAATCCATTAACTAGAAAAGAAGTATTACTCGAATTTGTCTTGTTTTTCCCTCTCGTATACTATAAAACCATACGAACCAGTGCCCACCACATGAAGTGTCTGATCTTAAAAGAAACGTTCGCCTTTGGGAATATCCCAATCAGGAAATATTTCAATATCTCCGAACCATTTCCTGCACCTTTTCCACCTCTGACTAATTAACCTCCGTGTTCATAACTAATAAACGGCTGGAAATAGAAGATATTTTTTACCAACTAGAACATTTCTGTTAACTCCTGTGTGTATGAAGGAAATGTGGTTTTTTTTAGAAATGCAATTTCAGAGATGAGTTTGCTATAAATATGGCGCTATGGAACGCGATTGTAAACTGAATTCTAAATCATATCGATTGACAATTGTTATTGGACTTCTTATTTCGCTCAATTTTTAATCTTTTATATTCATTTTTTACTTCATATTAATATTCATACTTACTTCATTCATAATAATGCATTATAGATTTTTCAGAGATAGTTTTTGGGGAAGAATTTTATACCATACTAGTCAACGTAAGTTGTTTTCTCATAAAGAGGAACACCCAGACTATGTTATTCCAGAAAAATACTTGAAAGATACCCCACAAAAGGATGTTACTGATGCAGTTACGTCTTCAAATTCTTCTTCTTCAAGCATATCTGGTGAAACCAAAGTATTATCGGATACTATTATTGTTACTTGGGATAGTGAGGACGATGAAGAAAATCCAAGAAATTGGCCATTGTTGCAAAAATGTTTTTTTATCTTCGAAATCGCATTCTTAACTGTGTCTGTGTATATGGGATCTGCCATCTATACTCCAGGGTTGAACGAGATTATGCAAGAATTCGGTATTAGTCAAGTTAAAGCAACTTTGCCATTGACATTTTTTGTTATAGGTTATGGTCTTGGCCCAATGGTTTTATCGCCAATGTCAGAAAATGCTATTTTCGGTAGAACCTCCATTTATATCACGACACTTTTCATATTCTTCATTTTACAAATTCCAACTGCTTTATCTAAGAATATTGCCAGTTTGACTGTATTAAGATTTTTAGGAGGTGTTTTTGCTTCTCCAGCTTTAGCTACCGGTGGTGCCTCTGTTGCAGAAGTTATTTCTTTACCTTATATTCCAGTTGGTATTGCCGTGTGGTCACTTGCAGCAGTTTGTGGTCCTTCGATGGGTCCATTAATCGGTTCAGTATTGACTGTTAAAGGAAATTGGAGATGGACATTTTGGTTCATGGCTATTATTAGTGGTGTATGTTTCCTTGTTTTAGGATGGATGTTACCAGAAACTTATGAACCAACTCTTTTGACTAGAAAAGCTAAGAGATTGAGAAGCTTAACTGGAAACCCAAATATCAGAAGTGAAGGTGAGATGGCCAACGATAATTTAACTGCAATGGAAGTTGTTAAGGAAACTTTATACAGGCCATTTGAAGTTGCAATTGTTGAACCAGTGGTTCTCTTGATCAACATCTACATTTCACTAGTGTATGCTATTATGTACCTTTGGTTCGAAGCTTTCCCAATTGTTTTCCTTGAAACCAAACATTTTACTTTAATTGAAATGGGTGTTTCGTACGTGTCTATCATGGTTGGTATTGGTCTTGGTGCTTTATTCTATATCCTTTATACTAGAAAAGAAGTTACCCTTAAGTTTCTCCAAGGGTTACCAGTGGTACCAGAAGTTTTTATTCCATTGGCTATTGTCGGTTCAATTTTGATGCCAGTAGGTATTTTCATTTTTGCGTGGACTGCTGCTCCAGATCTTCACTGGATCGGTCCAATTATTGGTGCTGCAATTTATGCTTGTGGGGCATTCTTTATTTTCCAAACATTGTTCAATTACATGTCATTTTCATTCAAACCAATGTATATGGCCTCAATTTTTGCTAGTAATGATTTTTTCAGATCTACAATTGCTGGTGTTTTCCCATTATTCGGATCTGCTTTATTTAATAATTTGAAGACTGATAGATTCCCTGTTGGTTGGGGTTCAAGTATCTTGGGGTTCATTACAATTGGTATGATTGCAATTCCAGTCTTGTTTTACCGTAATGGTCCAAAATTGAGAGCTAGATCTAGATTTGCTAATTAGAGTATGATTCATGTTAGTTTTTGAGTCACATAGAGGTTTTTAGTTTTAACTGTGCATATAGAAATAAAAAAAATGGTTAGAAATTTTGTAGTCCATACAGTAGGAATAGCTTTAATAATGGTTGATTGCGCTAACTAAATGAGGCAGAATTTTTGCGAAAAGGCTTAAGTACTGGAGCGAACTCTGTCGGAAAGGCTGTTACTTAAAGTGAGGTGCATATCAGCCGTGCTGAATATATATAACCAAACCAAACCTAGTTTAATCATAACAGCAAAGAAGCAAATAATTCTCAAACCGGAGCTACTGAATTACGCTTTGAGCGATGGAATGCTTCAGCACATTGGAGTCACGGCTAGAGTAAGATTCGGGCTAATAATAATTGCCATGTATTGACATCGCGGCTAGACCTACACGGCTCATAGTTAAACTTAAATTCCTGTTCACAGCAATTAAAATATTCCTAACCAGCGACAACTCAGCACCTTCCACATTTTCCAGTACAATATATTAACTGTATTTCATGGTTCCATTGGTTGTATCGTAAATCATATTATTGTGAAATGAGTCAAATAAAGTTGGATCCTCCACTTAAATTTTTCGCCTTAGCATGCCCGTTTCTGCATAATCGTCCAATGAATAGCAAGTACCAAACATCGGTACTGTCGGCACTAGCGCTTTTGAAGAATTTCCCCGATACCGGACGTGAATTCGTATTTTCCGGACTATTTTCGGGCACAACACATATTTTTGCAACTTACCTTTTGTGAGTAATTGCCTTTTTCACTTGTGGGGTAAGTCCATATAAAGTTGCCTCCATCTCTTATATTTCGTACATGTACAATTTTCAACTTGACATCGTTGCACTAAACTTTTAACTAATTAAAACGATATAAATATGTCAATAGCTGAAGAGAAAGAGATCCCAACTGATGGACAGTTATCTGAAATTTCCTCCGAAATTAAGGTGAACGACTCTACTGATCCTAGCGTTCAAATTGCCAATTTGGCAGCAGAATATGGTATTGATGAGCGTAAGTTGATGTGGAAAATAGATGCTTGGGTCGTTCCTCCATTTTGTCTTTTATATTTCCTTTCATTTTTGGACAGAGTGAATATTTCAAATGCTAAATTATACGGTCTTTCGCAAGACTTACATCTTAAAGGTAATGAGTATAATACTGCTTTGACGTTATTTTTCGTGCCCTATATCGTGTTTGAGCTTTTGGGTAATTATTCTATTAAGTTAGTTAGACCAAGGTATTGGTTATCTACTTGTATTCTCTTATTTGGTGCAATTTCTATTGGAATGGGTTTCAGTAAAAATTTTGGTGCATTAGCAGCTTGTCGTTTTTTAATCGGTGTAACAGAAGCTTCCACTTTCCCTGCGATTTTTTATATATTGTCAACTTACTATTCTAAAGCTGAAGCTCAAAGAAGATTTTCAGCTTTTTTTTCGGTCACTACGTTGTCAGGGGCCGCTTCAGGAGCTATTGCTTGGAAAATTAAAGATTTGGATGGAGTTCATGGCTTAGCTTCTTGGAGATGGATCTTTATTATTGAAGGTATTGTCACTTGTGGTTGCGCCTTCATTTTGTTGTTTACAATTCCTGATTTCCCTGAAGAAGCCAGGTTCTTGACAGAAACAGAAATTAAATTTATCAAGCAAAAATTAGAATTGTATTCTGGAACTAAATCTTCCTTTGAAATTAAAAATACTTATAAAGACGTTCTCAATTGCTTAAAAGATTATTTGATTTGGTTACCAGCTTTAACTTATTTTGGCTTAATTATTCCTTCTTATGGTTATGCTTACTTTGCTGCAACAATTATTAATCAAATGGGTTATACCGCAGTTGCAGCTCAAGCCCATTCCGTGTATCCTTGGTTATGTGCTTTTGGTTGTATTAATATTGTCGGTTTCATCTCAGATAAACATAAGAAGAGATTACCTTACGCTTTGGGAGCTTGTATATTTGCTATAATTGGACTTGCAATGGTTTTAGGAGCTACACATCATCCACATGTAAGATACGCTGGATGCTTTTTAACTGCTTCCGGTTTATATACAGCTATGCCTTTAGTTGTTTGCTGGGCTGCTTTGAATAATGGTTCTCATATTAGAAAATCGGTGGGAACAGCTTGGCAAATTGGGTTTGGAAATATTGGTGGTATTATAGCTACCTTTATTTTCTTAGCTAAGGATGCTCCAGTTTACACTCCTGGGTTATCTACTTGTATTGCGGGAGTTTGTTTTGCAATGATTTGCTCTATTACTTATTTCTTTTCCTTAAGAAGGTTGAATAATTTGAAACAAACAGAAGAATACAGAACTAAGTTTTACTCTCAAGATGAAAGAGCACAAGCCATCGCTGGGGATAGAGCTCCACAATTTGAATATTTATATTAATTTTGTTGGTATTAGTATTATTCTTTGAGAAATTGGTTGAAGAATTTGCAGCCAATTAATATGGTATGCAAGGTGTATACTTCGGTTTTTAAGTATGCAATTAGGGTATTCAAAGTGACAAGATCACTTATAATTATTTAGAATTTAATAAAGTTCAATAGGAAATAAAGAGTGTACTTTGTAGTTCATTTTGGGAAGGTTGTCATTTAGCTATACATTTCTAGAAATATTGTTTTCTAGTATTTTCAATTATTTTGCATTATTTTACGAAACTACCAATGAAATTAAAATTTCAAAAAGTTGAATATAAAGTTATCTAGCAGCTCTCGAATGCACAATAACAATTGAAATACTTCGTTCAAATTGTGATTCTAAGAATATTACCTTTACAAAATGAGCTTCGAGTAGCTCACCGCTTCGATTCTGAGTAGGATCAAACCACTAATATTTTTTCGAGTTTTTCCGAACTCTGTTTTATGCACAGGCAACAGAGACCAAAAGGATATCCAGCAAATTACAGAAAGCTAATCTAATACAATCACCAGTTGACTAGGATATATAGAGAAAGATGCGAAAAAGAATATGACTACTATAGGCTACCAATATACGCATTAGGATATTTTGAACTTCTTGAATTTGGAAAACATACAAACTTCCATTCAACCTAAGTTCGGTCAAATGGATAGATGTACATGTACCTGATATGCGATATGAAGTATTGCGATAGCTAAAGTTGTGACTATAAAAGTCAGACTTCATCGATAGGAATGTTACTTCCGAGGAAAATGCACATGGTAGTATTGGTAAACTGGTAAAGATAAGCTGCCTTCAACTTAGACTAGGAGATTACCCTACTTATGTACCAAATGAACATAACATTTGATAAAAAGATTCGAACGGCTATCCGGATTGAGAATAATTTTCCAGGAATTGCTATTGTTGTCAATTTGCTACTATTTCGAAGGAGAAACTACTAAATTAATCATATTAATATTATTTATTATCTATAAGATTATTATTCTATTACTAACCGAGAACCCAAAACACATGTATCATTATTGAAATATCTAACTTGATTTAACAGCAAAACCAAATAATTCACCAAATAAATTACCAGTGAATTTAGTTTCAAATTTAGTTTGATTTGATCTAATTTCTTTCATGATTTGAGCTTCTTTTTCAGCACCAGTTAATTTAGTTGGAGACATTTTAAAAGTTTTAATATAAGGTAGTTTTTGAAGTATGTTGTAACACTATTAATGTTCGAAAACAAATGTCGATTATTTGTCTGCTATTTATATGATTTCGATGAACAAAAATTTTATTTAGTCAAAAAAATATTTCGCAGCGGGCTAATGGGAGAATTGAATCAACGGTTAGATGCAGAATGCATCCTGTAAAGTGGATGAGAATTTTCCGGACATTCAACATGCCATTAATCCGCAAATGGCTCAAATGCTCTATATCCATTAATTTGGAACCAAATACTGCTTGAAAGCATACAAAATTCGTTAACTAATTTACTATATTTGCGGCAATTGGGGAATTTCTATTTTTGTTTTCGTTTCTTTTTCATTTCCTCGAGATTTTGCTTAGGCGCTAAGAAGAGGGGTGCAATAGCTAGCTTGGCCACACGATTGCAAAATGAGTAATAAAAAGAAATTTTTAGTACTGCGCGGACTTTTTTTTTTGGAACTAAGTTCGGACATGTGGGAGTAAAACTACTGGCTGCAAATACTTGAAACCTATCGGTATTACATCCCGTTTATAACATTTCCATTGTAGTGACCCTCTGGTATTAAAATACGGTTGGAGTAGGTAATTACATTGCTTCTACGTAAGAACATCTTAGCTTTGATAGAAAGCGTCTTCCTTTAAAATATTGATGTGCCCATTTATTTCAGTAGTAGCACTGTTCTTGTCCGATACATGACTACAGCCACATTTGGGGTTAACCTGGGTGTTCTAGATTCCTACTACCTACTACTTAAAAATACAATGTTCAATTCGCCCGCCACGAAGTAGACTAGAAACTATTCTTTGGCTATCTTGTAATAATATTAATGTCGTTCAATTGTCTGAATCCATTTCCTTAAAATGTTTGCTTGTTTGTAGATGTACATGTCCACATAGTTATTCGTCTCAAACCCTTACTCTTTCATCGAACCATCTTGTCAAGCCATCTCTAGGATTAACGTTTGTCTTGCTGCATTCAAAAATGTAACAGCTAATTCGAATGTATTTTAATTGAACACTTCTTTGCCAATATGCCAAGGCAATATGTTGCACTTTAAACCATTCATCATAAATCGATGGGTGAGCCATCCCAAGTCCGAGAATTGATCCACCAGCTTTATCGCCAAATATATCAATTATTCTTAACAGTTCCATTTTTGGTATAACTGTCAATAAGTTATCTACATTTCCACTAGGATTTATCCTCAAACTGGTTAGCTTTTTTAATTGATTCAACTTTGTAATAAAATGCAAGCTTTCAGGGAAATTAGCTAAAATATTGATGTTTGTTCCATCCCCAACATTATCTAATTCTTCTTTGATTTCAATCGAAAGTTTTCTTAAATTTTTCATTGACAAAATTATTGAGCCATATTGTCGATAGAATTCTCTTTCTTGTTCAACAGTGAGCAAGGGCTTTGTTTGATTTAATCGTATAGTTAAATCTAATGATACCAACTTTTGTTTATTTAAATTATCAAGAAATTGTGGTATAGTATCAATTTTAGGTTGACGATAGTCTAATGCTAGATGTTGTAGGCTCTTTAAAAATGGCACTAGGGATAATAAAAAAGAATTGTTGCAAAGGTCGTTATGATGCTCTAATAATTGATACTCTGATATTCCTTGTAAACTTAAAGAAGTCAAATTACCTATGTTGATAGATTCAATCAATGAATTAGCATCATGATGTGAAACTAGAATATTATCGATAGATAATTTTGTCAAGTATTTCAAGTAAGGTAATTTAGTAACAAATTTTGCAATTGAATTCAAATCAATATCGTAGTATTTGCTTTGAATGGTACCTCTTTCAATTGTTTCCACGGTATGTTCCAGATCCCGTACCATAATTAAATCATAACAATTGGGTAATAAATTATCATTAGTATCGAACATTTTGGATAATACTAAGCTTTTTAAACCTCCATTAACAAATTTACCCAAATTATTCAACTGGCAAGATTTAAAAGGTTGAAACTCAAAGTTCAATAAATTGGGAAATTTCAATATTATAAAGCTTGAATCATGAATATCTTTAATATTTAAATTCAAACTGGTGATCAAATGTTTATTTGGCAAAAATCTTAACCATTGAATATTAAAGTTATCACTTAACCAAATAAGCTTATTTAAATGAAACATCTTCTGAAATAAAACCAATAAATCGGGATAATATTCGTAGATATTAACAGATGTTGGTAAATTAATTACTTGCAATTGCTTTATGGGAAATAATTTAGGAGAGCATACCATAGTATTGATAAATTTCTTAAAACTAAATTGATTGTTAATGTAGCAACAAGATGTGCCCCATTTATCATAAAATTGAAATTCTTTTTCGTTATTAAACCGATTGAAGCTTTCATCAATAATTATATTTTGATATAATCTTTCATAGGCACATTTATAAAGAGATTTACAGACCAATGCTAAATTTATGCAATCAAATTGAGATAAATTCTGGCAAATGTTCAATATAATTTCATAGGGAAACGTATCCAAAGGAAATCCATTACCATTAGTGCCATTTATCATTGATTGGTTCTTCAATTCATTGGAAAATTTCATGTTATAATTACTACTCAACTTTAAAGGATTGTTGGAATAACCGATAGGAGCATTCAAATCTAATAATGGCGAATTTTTATAAGCTAACATAACGGAAAACGAAATTAGATTAGAAGTATGAATCTTCTATTCTTTGTTTCATTCAATTTATAACCAAAATTTTCTTCATTAATAGCAATTCCGATTATAGTCCGATAGCCAATTCCGAAATCGAATAAGTAAAATTCGTTTTAAATAACTATACTTTGAGAACAAATCTTATCACTAATATATTCTTCAATTCAAAATAATTCTACCATATCAAGAAATACAACTACAATGCAGAAATACCTAGTAATTGTTCTCCATGATTGAATTTTAAATTGAGTGATTAGATCGATAGTAATTCAACCCACATATCCTGTATTTTAGCGCACGTTAAGCGTCAAGTGATTACAAAATTGACATGGTCAAAAATAGTTTACAATGCAGTAAAAGAAGCAAGCGAATGTACAGGCCAAGAGCTAATACTAAGTTTGAACTACTACAATATAACAGTTTAGCTTATTACTGTGACATGGATACGATAGTACAACCACAGAAAAGAGTCACTTCCTAGGTCTTTGAACTATGTTGGGGAAGTATAGGAATACTTACCGGAGCAGTACAACTCAATTGATTAATCAAAATAAGTGGTTGTGTAACTAGGCCAAACAATCTCTATGCATACGACTAAACATAGAGTATATTTTCACTACAACTCCAATCACAAAGAGAACTTCACTCACACAGGAGTGGAGAAATTTCGATTTAGACGACAGAAGTCGCAATTTAGTAAATACTCTTGGAATACAACAACCGAGGAGAAAGTGAAGCAGAGTAGCTTGAAAATTCTGCTGGACACTAAATCCGTTCTAGATTAAGCAGTGATGACGAAATCTCTCAATGCCTTAACTAAGACACTACTAGTGGATCTTCAGAAAGAGCAATCTCTTGGTTGCAAAACAAGGGAACCATGTGCTTATTCTTGAGAAAAACAATGGTAGCAAATATCGACCCTTCAATAGTCAACACCAGGTATAAAACAATACAACCCAAACTAACTTTTGCATTTTGTTACCTTTCCAGTAGTATTATTGCTCTCATTGCTGAATAGACTAAAGGAGATGCAGCTTACTTCAAGTTGAGCAATAATTTAGCCAAATAGCCCAAAATTCACAATTCAATAGCTGCCATCGTCCACACTGCCATGTACTAGTCAATCCCCTAAAGCAACCAACTAAAAGCAGTCTGGATCCGTTATTTACTAATTTTGCTAAAGTTTATTGAAATTTATAATATATAAATATACATCCTGCATCCAGTCATTGTAGCTGTTTCAAAAACGATTGTGTTACGTTATGGCTAATTACATTCACAGTTGTGTATTCATAAACTAGCAAGACATGACAGAGACTGAATCAAGTTTAGATGCTCGGCTATCCGAAGAAGTATCACTATTGTCCACGCGATTAGTGAACGCTGTTCAGAAACAGCTGGAATTGGAGGAAATGGTTCATTTTTTGAGAAAAGAGAATAATCAATTAAAGTCTAAGATCGAGATATTGCAACCCTTTGAAGGTAAATACGAGGAATTATATCCCAAATTCACCCAGAAGTCGCAAGAATTGGTCGAGTCTAAGAAGACCCAGGCCGAAGTGGAAGCTAAAAACAATGAATTAAATAGCGAAGTGGAAGATTTAACTGCATCTTTATTTGACGAAGCTAATAAGATGGTCAGTGATGCTTCAAGAGAAACTCATAACTTTAAAATCAAAAATCGAAAGTTAATCGAAGAGTTGGACGAAAAACAAACCATTATTGAAAATTTACAATTACAATTGACTGATTTAAAGGATATGTTGATGAACATACAAGAGGAACATTCCACTAATAATAACAATAGCAATAATCGCAACAGTTTGTCAAGTGAACCTCATCAGGATGACCCAATTAATAACCTTATTTTTTCTCCATCAATCAAATCAATAAGATTAGACCTCAATAATTATAATCACGATTTTAAAGCATTTATTTATGCTCTTATCAAACCAGATTTTATCTTTGAGTTGTATAATTTAAAAAATTATCGTTTCTTCAAGAAAATATGGAATGAAGAACTTGAAAATGCCATATCTTCAGTTCCTGCCATATCTCAAAACGCCTTATTCAAGAATTTTCAAAGAGGGAAGAACTTTTGGTCTTCCATAATTGAAGGAAGAGCAATTATTGAACCTGTCAAAGGTACCAACGAATCATTCAAATTGTCATATAAAGGTGAGACTCATGAAGGTGCTACCCCAGTTGCCGTGCAAGACCCTTGTTCTATCTGTGGCGAAAGTAGAAACGAAATTCTTGAACATTCCCGATTGTATTATTTTAAATTGTTAACTGACTTGGAAAGTTATGAAGTCATAGCATCATTCCCCCTTTGTAATTATTGTGTCATAAAACTCAGAAATATCTGCGATTTCTTTGCCAAATTGAGATTAATTAAGAAAAACATTTATAAACTTGCCCCAAGTACTTTATTTGACGAATTTGCTGTTGTAAACCAATTTAGTCAGTTCAAGATGAATTCTAGTAGTAATCCTCAAGAGTCTGTTAGTTCAAGTTTGGTAAATAGCAACAAGAAGAGGATATTGCTTGATATTGACGAAGAAGCAAAATTGATGAAGATTTACATACTGTTGATATTGATACGAAACAAAATCTTTTGGAGCAAAATTGGTATTTGGGATAATTTTGATGAGACTAAAGAGATTAATATCGATGAAATGAAATTGCAAACTTTTATTAATCATGCTCACACAATTCAGCGCGAGGACGAATCGGTTAGCCAGTCAATAAACAATAGTAGAGGCATGACTTCCGTTGAAGATTTGAAATCTAATGATACTGCGATTCCAATAGTTACACAAGAACCTGTAAACTTGGAACTTGACAATATGCAACAAGACCTACATGAAAACAGGGAGATAGGAACTAGCAGTACGGCAAAAGTTGAAATAGCTCCACTTGAAATCCACGGCATAGATGAAAAACACGAAGAACCCAACACAGAGGTGATAGTGCAAGAAGTGCCAGATCAAATAGTCGACAATAGCCCAAAAGTACCAGATACTAAGAATGAAGTAAAAGTCGAACCAGCTACTAAGGATGAAGTAAAAGTCGAACTAGAGGCGGTTGAAGAATTGAATACTGTTAAAAAGGCAGTTGTCGAAGAAGAAATAGTGACAAAGCTGCCAGAAGCGGTGGAACAGAAAAATGCCAATAAAAAGGATGAAGCAAAAATAAATAAAAAAAAGGAACTTGACCGAAAACGAGAAGCGTTAAAGGCAAAGTTAGCTGCGGAGAGTGCCGAGTCGGTAAATAATACGAGTAATCAAGGCAAACCAATGTCACGAAAATTGGATTTCAGTACCAAATCCAAAGTTTCGGAGATGATCAGGAAAGCTGAAGCTAACGACAAACAAGAGCAATCAGAGGTCAATGACGAGAATGACGATGAATTCGTCGATGCGAATGAGCATACAGAAGAAGGAACGCTAACTCGAAAGAAATCAAAGAGTAAGCAATTTACTAAGAAAATGAACGAAGGACTAGATGAGACGCTAGAATTATTAAGAGAGAGTATTGTTGAGTAGACACAGTTAAACCTATTCCTCTAAAATATTCAAAAGCATGTCTCGTCTACGCATCCTCTATGAAGTACATACTGTAGCTATAAATACGTCTAACAAATCAATAGTTCAACAAAGTTTGTCCAAGATTTACCAATGGCAATATATAAATGACTACAACTTACTCCATTGTCTTAAACCACAACATCGCTGTTTGTCTCCACAGTCACATTTGTAGTTTATAGTCCCAATTGCCCCATAGAAATTAAATATATAGTGAACGCGTAGCAAAAAAAGTGAAGTGGAAGTGAAACCACTGCAAAAACATTTCTCCCTACAAGATCCCAGATTCCACGAAACTACACAATAACAAACAAAAAAGCAATACCAGAGTGTTTTTTGCTACACATTTGAAACATTTTTGAAACATTTTGTATCAAATAGGCTAAATTTATCACATTGGCTTGCGTACTACATGCACGCAGTCACAACTGGTACTTGCTCCAGCAAAATGGATAGTTTTGTTGCAAGATTAATTTTTTTCATAGCGGCAAATATTTGTTAGTGTTTTGTATAATCCATCGAGGGTATTATTATCTATTGGGTATTTTACAACTGTTTGGAGAATTTGTCTAACATTTGTTTATTGCAATCGTTTTTTTTTTAATTTCTGTGTGGTAAATTTTGCCCACTCGTGATTTATAATAGTTTTACTATTGTTTTAGTTGTAATTGTTTAATTTACTACAGCTTTTCTCGGAGAACCTTTCACTGTTTCATAATATTGTTATTTGGGGTTCATTTTGTCGATATTTTGTGTTGTCGGCTATTCACGAAATATTTACCTACTATCCATTTTTAGGTCCTCAACAATAGTTTTCCTAGCTTAGACTGCTGCCAACAAGCTATAGTTTATCCGTACCATTGAAAGCAAGCAATCTGACATTTTTATTGCTGCTACACTTCCAATACCATACCTAGTCAAATTGTATATATCACCTAGGACTTATTCACAATGAGGAGAAGACCAACGGATTCTTCAATCTCGCAGTCACGACATTCAGATGACCTAAACAATTCCAAACCCTATACATCAAAAGATAAAGCTGAAAGGACAAACCTGACGTCAAGATTTAGTTTGCGAAAACAAAAAAATGAAAGCTCAAGTGATCTTAGCTCCTTCGACTCAGGTAGCATCTTAAGTGGCGGATCTCACAATTCTTACAATACTTCAAATCCCAATTTAAATTCATCTAATAATCCTTATGGAAAGAAATCATCCATTAGACATGGCAGTATGTCCACCTTGTCAAATTCAAATAATAATAAACTGTTCAATATTGTTCCTACTTCAGAAATAACGAACTCTACTCACTCACGCCATGCTTCAACTTATTCCATTTCAACAATTCAAAATCCTTACGATACCCCTACCGCAAAATCCAAACATTCGTTATCACGAAAACCAACTTCCTCATCTATCTCTACTCCTAGCATAACAAGCAAAATAATTCATGATCAGCTGATAGGTGTAAATGGATTCCATCTTGAAAAGCCGTCGTCTATTTATGAAATTGATAATATGTTTCGTGAATTAATGGAAAAACGAGATTTTCGATCCCTTCCCCCAGCTGCAAAACAAGAAATGGTCAATTATGGTCCTGATAAAAAATGGATGTTAATTTATCAAGATGCATTAACAGAATACAATAGATATCAAAAGATAAATACTTCTTCCATTGAAGAGAATTCTTCAAGTCCGGAATTCTATAGTAAAAAGTTACTTGAAAAATCAATCACAGCTCAGCAATTAAAGAATTTGTGGGTTTCATTGAGAACAGAACCTCTAGATTGGGTTAGGCGTTTTATATATGATTGTCAAGGAGATGCATTATTATCCGCTTATCTATTGAAATTACAAGAAGAAATGAGCCAAAGAGAATTTAATGATGCTAATGATGAAATTTTCGAAAGGGAATTGAATGTATTGAAATCATTGAAAAGTATGATGAATCAAAAATTAGGAGCGGAAAGAGTACGAACGGATGTGAAACTATATGTTACCGCAGTAGCAGGTTCCTTACTTTCTCCTCGAATTGTCACAAGAAGAATAGCTGCCGAATCCCTTACATTCATGATTGCATACTTCAGTGGAGCTGGTGAAGATCAAAGCAAATACCACAAAATCTTGAAAGCGTTGGATTCTATACCAGAGAGACCTCATTTCGAGTTCGAAGCCGAACATTCTACGGGAATTAATCGAAACAAATCTAAGAAGCTTATAAGAAAGGCGCCTCAACCAGAAATGTACAAAAGATTTGAACTATGGTTACAATTAGTGGAAAAGACTATAGATGGGAAAGGAAAATACATGAACTCAATGGTTGGAGCAAGTGAAGAATTCAAATCTGCAAATTCCGGAAGTACAACTTCCAATGAGAATAACCTATTGGAGTATAACCTTGGGACAATGTTATTGATTAACACGATAGTTCAATATGGAATAGATTACAGAGTCAGGATACATTTAAGAGCCCAATTCAATGCTGCTGGTTTAGATAGATTAATTCCAAAGTTTCAAGAATTAAATTATGAAAGTTTGAATCAACAATGCATAAATTACTTGGAATCCGCCGAGCAGGATGAAATGGAATTGAAGGGAACAGAAAATCTAAATACCAATTTAGATTTCAACAATCCTATTGAATTGATACAATCACTTTGGAACAATGTTCAAAATAGTGAGAGTCAAGGTTATTTTTTAAGTGCAATTCAACATTTATATTTAAATCTGGCTGAGAAAAGACATAATAGTGAAGAAATGACGAGAAGTTTGAGATTATTAGATGGGTTGATTCAGAACGTATCGATGGCTCATACGACGCAGGAAGATTCTGCTATTGGAATTGCAATTAATAAACTATTCTCAAGTATGAGTACTGATTCGATGTATCGAAAAGCTTTGGACGAGTTGAAGAGTTACAAGAAAATAGCCATGGAAGCACAAGCAGAGCGTGACGATATCTCCAAACAATTATCTATGGGAGCAGATGGCCTAATCCATAACTTGCAAAATGAAATTAGAGAACAGCAAACTGTTCTACATAGAACCAGACGTTTTAATGACGAATTAGGCGAAGAATTGGATGATTTGAAAAAGAAGCACTTGCTTGAAAAACAGCAGCAAGAACTAGAAATGCGAGAATTATTAATCATGTTGAATAATGAAGCTGAAATTGGTTCTAGAAGTAAGGATTCGAACGGTAAGGTGACTGTGTCAATAAAGACTAGTAACGAGCAATTAATTAAGAAGTTACAAAAGCAAATTCATAGAAAGAGAGCTGAAAATAAATTGGACAATCGAAAGTTTGGGACACAAGTCGAACCTAGTTCCAGATTACGTGCTTTAAGAGAACAGATGGGAGATATTGAAAATATGGCCAGAGAATTAGAGATGACCGATTTCGAAACGTACGTAGATCCAGAGAATGTGAAAGCAGAAACTATCGAAGAACAGGCACATATAGAATCAGAACCGGATTCGGATTCAGAATATGAATCAGAGCCAGAATTGGAAGAAACAATAACTCCATCTAGATCATGTAAGGCTGATGACTTGGAGAAATTAGATTCATTGAGAAAGAAATTATCATCTCTTCAAAGTGAATCAAATGATATCATGAAATTTAACAATAACGCTATGTTTCATAAACAAAAATTGTTAGCAATGGATAGATTAAAAGAATTAGAAAACAATTTTAAAAATTTCAATATTGATTTCAATGAAGACGCTGAAAATGAAAGAGAATTTTCGTTCGACAATGAATATGTTGAACCCTCTGTTAAGCAAAGAATTAAAGAAGAATTTGTTGAAATTGAAAAGTTAAAAGCTGAATTGAGAAAAAAACTTGCAGATGTTGAAAAGGAAAAGCGTACAGCAAAAAATGAAAATTCAGGCTCTACTCTCGAAAAACTTGAAGCAAGGTTTGCCCAAGGAAAAGCAAAACAATCTATTGAATCGAACGATAGAACCTACAAAACCAATAGACATGCATCTATTGGTGGCATGAATCCCAAATTCTTGAAGGAATTAAGTTCCAAAGTTAGCAAGAGTCCTTCAATACCAGAAAATACAAAGAATTCTGACCTGGTAGAGATAATGTCAAAGTCCCCACCTCCGCCACCAGACTTTCTTTTGCCTGTGGGAGCTCTGGCACCAGCAGCACCTCCTTTACCACCATCTTTTGGTGGCCCAACATCAATTCCTCCTCCACCAGCATTACCTGCTTTGTTGGGCGGACTTGTTCCTGGACCACCGCCGCCACCAGCATTGCCGCCATCATTTGCCATAGGAGGTGGAATACCGCCCCCACCCCCACCTCCTCCACCACCATTCCCCTTTGGCAAAACTAAAGAAGTACCAGAGCCAAACAACACTGTTGAAAAGATTTCAAATCCGTACAGTAGCTACCCAAGACCTAAAAAGAAGTTAAAACAATTGCATTGGGAAAAGTTTGAGAACTCTTCTGGAAATTCTTTCTGGGATAATTCACAATCTAGTACCCTTATTACAGATTTGAAATCGAGAGGTATTTTGGATGAAGTTGAAATTATTTTTGCAGCAAAAGATATCAAAAAATTAGCTACTACTAAGAAAGAAGATATAGACAAAATATCATTTCTCAATAGAGATGTATCCCAACAGTTTAGTATTAACTTGCATGCCTTTAGTTCAACATCCGATGAAGAGTTGATTATGAAGGTTCTTAGATGTGACTCCGACATCATTTCCAGTAATGCCGTTTTAGAATTCTTTGGAAAGGATGAAATTGTTGAAATATCAAATAGTCTTGCTAGGAACTTTGAACCATATGCAACTGATTATAAAACTCAACCTATATCCAAGCCCGAGAAGGAACCTACCGATTTACAGAGACCCGATAGAATATACTTGGAATTGATGTATAATTTGCAGCATTATTGGAAATCCAGGATAAGAGCACTTACATTGATTGCCACTTATGAGAAGGACTATGAAGATATCGTAACTAAATTACGGTTGATCGATGAAGTAGTCGATAGCATAAACAAATCAAGTAACTTGAGAAAAGTCTTTGAAATTATTTTAGCTGTTGGTAATTATATGAATGACTATACGAAGCAAGCACAAGGTTTCAAATTAAGCTCGCTTCAAAGACTTAGCTTTATTAAGGATGATAAAAATAGTATGACTTTTTTGCATTATGTTGAGAAAATTATTAGACATCAATATCCAGAAGTATTAGATTTCATCAATGAATTGGCGAAATGCGCAGAGATCTCCAAATTTTCCATTGAAATAATAGAAAGCGACTGTAATGCTTACAGCCAATCTGTCAAAAACGCCCAAAATTCTATAGATATTGGAAACCTCAGTGATATATCGAAGTTCCATCCGCAAGATAGAGTGTTGAAAGTTATTTTACCTGTAATACCAAAAGCAAAAAGAAAAGGTGATTTATTGCTAGACCAGTCTAAGTGTACTTTAAAAGAATTTGATAAAACTATGCGATATTTTGGAGAAGATCCAGCAGACGCATTTCTGAGAAATTCATTTATTTCAAAGTTTGCTAATTTTATCAAAGATTTCAAAAAAGCTCAAGGTGAAAATAAGAAGAGGGAAGAAGAACTAAGAATTTACGAACAAAGAAAGAAATTACTTGAAACTCCTAGGAAGCCAAAAACTCACACAAAAAATCACGAACTGGTCGAAAACGAAGATAATGTTATGGATTCGTTACTTGAGAAGTTAAAAGCAGCCGGATCTACTAAAGGTGAACCCACCTCAGCCAGGAAACGTGCAATCATGAGAAAATATATGATAGAGAACCAGAAGAAACTGGTATCACCCTCAAAAGTATTGTCAACTTCACCATCCCCATTTGAATCGCAAGACGAGTCCTCTCCTAATGAAGAGTTTTTCACTCTGAAATCAGATTTTGTGCCAACATCAGATGAAGTTAGCCCAGAACACGAAGAAGTTGAGAATGACAATAAAGATTTAGGAAATAGGGCAAGAAGTTTATTGAAGGAGCTTAGAGGAGCTTCTGAGAATGGTTCATCAGAAAGATTATCTGCAGCTCAAAGATTTAGAAACGAGAGACTTAAAAAGAGAAATACCCAGACGGAAGATCTTAGCAATTATCAATCAGAGGAAGAGCCTGTTGAAAAAAATAATGAAAACTTGGAGGAAAGTGCTGAAGAACTTCAGCTGGTGGATAAAAAAGAAGACCAAGAACCAAAAACTTGATGTTTTGTGTATAATTTAGTTCTAAAATATATTTTTATGGCTTGATATTGTTGTTTATGGAATGTATCTTTCTATATACATATGTTGACTGGACAATAATTAGAGATATCGTCCAAATCGTAGTCTAAAAGTTTACCTTTATTCTCCTTATATTCAAAACTTGGTTTGTTGATAGATAATAGACCAGTTCCACTGACTTTGCTCAGGAAAGGAATTGTCAATCGTTTGATGCTATCTTCGAGCAGAAGGTCGGTATTCTTGGCTTTATTCAAAGCGAGTGCCAACAATTTTAATTCATCATCATTTGAAGAGATGAGACGTATCGAGAAGATCTCACCGCTGACACCAACGCACAATACAATACTATCATCCTTCCTTCTTTTATCATCCCAAGAGCAGCTGAACTTGGAAGAGAATACCCTGGCAATGCACGAAACTTTAAATGTGGTTCGTTGAGCAAATGTACTTTCGCTGAAAATTGATATTGATGAATGCAATTTATCGCCTGCAAATATGTTTGAGCCCAAACGGGTGTGATTCACATAACTATTCGTACATGGATCGCTATAGGCGATGTGCAAATCTAATCCACCACCTGCTTTCGAAGTGTAGGAAAATTGAAAAACAGAATCGAACTTGGTTGTAACTAGCAAGTACTCACTCTCTACCTCTAACCATGTGATATCACTTGAAAGTGTTTTCAAGCATGTAACAGCTTTTAATTTTTTGCTTTCCAGATCATAGCTAGTAGAATAAATACTATTACGGCTAGTAAATAAAATCACGTCATCCACCTGCTTTATGTGAGAAATGGGATATGGATGCCTGAAAGAGGTTAACTCCAAAACTCGGACAAACGTAGTCAGATCAGATTGAGATTTTGTTTTGACAATGTCTAGTACTTTCATAGTTCCGTACTCATTGTCCTGCTGATTAGAACATCCTACCAAGAGTTTCTTCGAAATTCTGTCTTCTCTTTTTACTGACCAAACACAAGAAGCAGTCGGAACCTCATTATTATCAAATATTAGTTCTTCTTCGGACTCTTTTGATTTCTGTTTGAATTCCCAGTGAGGTATAATCTTCAAACTTTTCTTGTCAACGAATCTTAGTCTTCCATTTGGGTTCTTTGACTTGCATAAAATGACAAATAAAGAAGAATTCGAAATATACTGCAACTTGTGGGCCCTTTCACCTATGGATAATTGCCTCAAATTTGGCTCTTTGAAAGGCAATACCGAGGCAACCATTAGACCATCATCTCTAATAACGGCAATGTTTTCAGGCTCTATTCTGCCCGAGGCAAGTATTCTGGGTAACCCTGTAACAGTGAGAATTGCTCTCTCTGTTGACTCTTCAAAAAATACACGCTCGGGAAATGTGGATTCATTCAAATTAAGTAGCCAAATACTTTTAGAATAAATAAAAAGAAGCAGATCATCATCAGTATTTGAAACACTAAATTGAATAGGAGTATCCGCCAATCGAAGAAAACTCGTGCAGGCTATATTATCCTGAAGAAGCAAGGAAATGTAATAACCATCTTTCGTTCCCACAAACATGGTATCTGCAATAAAAATAATGTCATTAGGAATGAAAGTCTGATATGTGGAAGGGGCCGATTTATTATTTGATTGAAAATCTAGTAGAGCTAGATCTTTTACTTCTTCCAAATCATTGGCCCGGTAAATATATATTCTACCATCATAGCCTCCAACTATTAAAATCAACTCATCTTGCATCCTAGTTAAACAAATAGCCGATGGCTCATATGCTATCGACTTCGTTTGAGTTATGTTCAATAGATCATTCATCAATGAATCTGAACTTCCTTCAAATGAAGAATTGATTGTAAACAGTTCAATAGCAATTTCTATACAATCTGCCATCCTTTGCTCGGTTATGATAACAAGAATATTATTCTTAAGCACACTCATTACAACGCTTTTGTTTTCTAAAACGGAAGATATTGAAAAATCAATAAAGTTGGTCAATGTGATTCCAGATGGGGTTACATACAAAATTGAATCATCAGTTCCAAAATCAAGACTGGTAGCAAGTAATGTAGGCTCAGGAATCTTCACATCTTCAATTTCCAGAAAGATATAAGCCAATTCATATTGATATTCAATAAGGATCGATTCAAAGGGGAATGAACAAAGAAGATATGTTCTTCCATTAAGATTAAGTTGATACACTTTTGTGCATTTCCTCAATTTATCATAGATTTTGCTTTTCCGTCCCGCAGAATAACCAAATCTAAATTGAGTAATCTTTGACCTCTTCCCATTCCCGGTTAAACCCCATAGCTCCTCACTTGAGTAGTTGACAAATGAGTATGATCTTTTTGATTCAATTATTTGAACATCCATTAAAGGCGTCCAATTACTATAATTTTTTACTAGTGTAGCTGGAATATATTTTATTTTGGAATGAGGATCAAGACTATTCACATAGTCTTCCGAAAACAATTCGGCAATGAGTAATTCTTGATTATTGTCTGTGTCACTCCCAAATATAAGTATGTACCCAGAATTAGACTTTTCTAATGTGAAAACGGAGATACAATTCGGAATTTTCAATATTGGAGCGATTTGTATCAGATTGTTATCATTTATTTGGCAGGAATATATTAAACCGGTATCTGTTGAAATTAAGACTTCTTCTATCGAACTATTTTCGTTGGTTATTTTCGAGTTAGGAATATAATAATTTGTAGGGAAGGAAGAATTCTTCCAAGGGGTGGGAAAACGTGTAAATTCGTATTCTGCTGATATTATTTGGTGAACTGTAATCAATACTAGTTCATCCTCTAAAATAAACAAAAACCCTCCATTGAGTTTCAAAGGTACAACAAATATTGGAATTTTAAAAGTGTTATCCATTGGTAGGGTAGTTTTTGAAACATTCTGCTCCAGAGAGTGAAAATTTGACCAACAATATAATTGCAAACAGAGTCTATGACTATCAGTGTAAACTAAAGTTAAAAATGTGACGTGATTGGAAAAAGGAGATTGGTTAAACGGCTCTGCAAAACATGAATGTAGAATTAATCCGTCAACACCCACGTTGAAGTGCTTTTTCAAAATTAGACCATTGCTTGTAGTTTCGGTATTGTAAATTCTAAATGAGCGATATGCAGCTGTTGATACGCCAGCTAGACCCAAACTATCGGACGATAGATGAAAACCAGAAGTCTGTAAAGAAGGAATCGCCAATTCATTATTTATATTCCACCATTGCACAACAAAAGGTTTAAAGATGGAATTGCCCTCATGGTTGACGTTGGTAGTTTGAAATATATAGTCAGAATCTTTGTAAGTACGAGGAACTAGGAACAAACGTATCAAAAGCAAAAACCCTGATTTGAGAGAGATAAACAAGGAGTCTTCATCAAGGTTATCATGCAAATTTTTCCTTCCACGAATCAAATTGGCACATCTTATTTCAACACTAGTCTTAAACTCAATTGAATTGATAACGATAGATTTAGATTTTATAATTATCTTCACCGATTCCAATTCCTGAACCAATTCACTTTTCTCTAAACTGTCAGTGGAATCATTTAATTGCAATAAATCTTCATCATTATCATCGTCACTAAAAGCATCAAGCTGGGAATTGTTTTCCACAGGGATCAACGTCTGGTATTCTTCATCATTCAAGGACATGCTCGAAAGTCCTCGAAATGGTTTGTTTATACAAACATTAAACTGAGGATATATATTTATGAATATCGGTGAAGGTATTAATGTCTTCTTGATAATAACATTGTCCGTAGTAGAAGGTATCGGCTCCAAAAACTCATCAGCATCAATGTTGAAAAACTGTGAACCATCCACATCCATACTAACCACCTTCCTGTAGACCTCGACTAACAATTCACTGAATCAAAATGAATCGATATAATGTTGCTTAATTTTAAGCGCTACCCTAAAAAATGGCAGAAAATTGGTTGCAAAATCACCTTAAACTTTGGTAGTTTGTTTATTTCACAACTATTTGCAATGCAACTAAGATTCTACAACTTTGTATTAGTGCAAGTGGTGATAGCATTCGCAGGTTTTGTTTTGGGCATGGAAGTTTCCTCTTTCATAACATTTATGAACTCGCCAGTTTTATTACAGCATTTCGGCGTGAACACAACTGGGAATTTATCAATTGTAGTTAGTTGTAGTCCAATTGGGGCAATATGTATGTATATACAATGGATAACTGGAGATAAGTTGAATTAAGAATAAATTTAATGAAAGAATCGCTTATCCATATTATCAGTAAAGAAGATACTCATTAAAACATATAACTAACAAGAACAGTGGGATGTTTGCTCAGTGGTTGGATATATCCATTCATTGGAAGTAGAATTTCGTTTCAGATGGCTACGATAGTTTCAATTATTAGTTCAATGGTTATGTATGCTGCTCCCAGCATTTTTACACTATTTCTCTCTCGAGTATTGATTGGTGTTGGTATTGGATTCCTCTGTACGATCACACCAATTTACATAGTAGAAACGGCACCAAAATCTAGCTTGGCCCGGTTTATTTCTATGTTCCAATTATCGACAGGTGTGGGCTCCCTAGCATGTGTCGTACAAGCTATATTTATGCAAAAATATGTTGAGGTATTGAAAGGATTTCAATATGCCAATTCTATTACATTGGCTGCTATTTGCCTCTTCCTGATATCTAGTTTTTTCTTGCCAGAATCTCCAACTTGGCTAGCGGTCCACGGTCAATGGAAAAATCATTCTAGATATTTGGAAGCTATCAATAGGTTTCAAGGGATTTTGATTTCTCGTTCTTCCCCAGTTGAAAACTATTCAAAAAAATTTGATTGTAGCTACATTCAATTACTCAAGCTGAACTACCGAAAGAAAACGTTACTAGCCATAGGGTTGCAAGTGATTTTGCAAACCATGGGTTTGGGAATATTATTGAATAAGTTCGTCGTGATTTGCGAAGTTTGTGGAATATCAAAGCTGACATGCACAGTTGTTTCCTTGCTTCAATACATAATTTTAATTTTCTTCTTAATATTGCCGTTGGTAGCATTGGACAGTTGTAGAAGATTGGATTCTTTGGTTTTTGGATTGTTTCTCTTAGGTGCTACGTTAATAACTGTTTTTCTGATTATATCAATGTATGGGATTTTGCAGCCAAATTCAAATGCAAATTCGCAATCAGAATTAAGACTATACGGGCAACCAGCTTCAATTGTCATTTCACTATGTTTACTCCTTCCTGCAATATATGGTTCCACTATCGCAACTACTAGCTTGCTTTACACTAGCGAATTATTTCCAAATGATGCAAAATCTAGGGGTCTTGCTTTCTCAATGGGTGCATCTTGGTTTGTAAATTGCTTGATCTCTTATTTCTTTACTTATTTTATTGAGTTAGTTGGGCATTGGTTATACTTGGGGCTAGGTATATGTTGCTTTATTGGAGGATTAATAACAATATTATTCCCAGAAACCAAAATAGCCAATTCAATAGTTGAAGACAGGTCGAATATTTACAATTCGTCAGCTGGGAGCACTTCATTTCCTGGCGAGGATAAGAAAATTACTAGTGGGAACCTAGAAAGCAAATTACCAGAATCGAACTTTCCTAAGAATAGCAAGAGCTATTCATCACTAATTAAACCGGAAAGCGATTTGGTAGAAATACAATCAAAGGAAGAGTATTCGAGAGTAGTCGAAAGAAATACATACAAATTGGAAAGTTCTTTCAGTAACTTTAGCACTGAACTACCAGTGGCCACCTCAAATACAAGAAGCAAGATCTTTGAAACATCACAAGGGGATAATGATTCAATGATTCAAAGTGAAATGGGAGGATACTTTAGTGCTCAAAATGAAAAACCAGTATTTAATACTCCCAATTCTGCAAGTATTGCAGCTATAATAGATGATTACGTAGACGAGTCACCTTTAGCAATTACAGCAAAACAAGATGAAGATATCAATTTGGATCAAAATGATGGCACAGGTCAGATAAAAAGTATGGAGTCGTACTGTTCATTTGAATGGTTTGAAGGTAGTAGTAAAAATATCAACATTGATAAAGCGACAAACCCAATTTCCTTAAGTCAATATTCTCCTCAAACTTCAGAACAAAAACGCATTCCAGCTAGATTTGACAGAACTAAATTGAAAGGAGGGCTATTCCTAAATCCTACAACTCAAATGTAGCATTTGCAGGTCAAGATTGTATATTATCTAATTTAGATACTGTATAAAAAGGGTTGAGATTATCTGTGAAATCATATTTGCTCAAAGCTATGCTCTACCCATTGAAACATGTCACACTCATATTCCAAATTGAATGATAATTCAGGGTTGATTGATGAAAATGATTACAGTCAATCCGAACCTTCTTATGTGGTACCAGATGAACAAGTTTATAATTCCACCAATACTCACTCAGGAAACTTGAATGCTCCTACCTCAACATCAAGGAATGATAACAATGCTAGGCATGAATTCAATAAATCAAACATATTTCATATCAGTTTTTATCGACAATTCTTTGATTTAGATAGTGATATATTTTTCGAAAAAGTTCAAAGGGGTTTAAATCCATACTCTAGTGACTATGAATCAGAAAATGAGAATGATAATGAATTATATGGATTTATTTGGATTACAGGAACATTAATTTTCTTAATGTTTGTAAGCTCTACTGGTAGTAATTTATTATCAGAATGGATTCATTCAAAAACAGGGAGTAAATATAATTATTCGTTTGATTTAATATTTACCTCCATGATATTATTTTATGGGTACAATATCCTTATTCCATTGGCTCTATATATTTATACTTCGGTATCGTTGAAATTCCCTGAAAAAATGCCATTAGCCCATATCATGTCAATTTATGGCTACACCAATATTTTATGGATTCCAATCACTTTAATTAACATTTTAGTGGTGATATTTATCAACAACGAGCACCATCATTTAATTTTGAATTTAATTGAATGGATTATTGTTTTGACAAGTGGTACCATAACAGGATTGGCAAATTTAAAGAAAATGTCGCCAAAAATTAAGAGAAACTGTTTATTAATAGCTAATAGTGATGCTCAATTGGCCAATAAACAATATTGGAATATCATAATAGCATTAATAGTGGCTCATTTAATCTTCACCATCATAGTTAAGGTTTGCTTCTTCGGAGTAGCATGAATAAGCAATCTACGTGAGTAAATTAGTTGCGATTACTATAGCTAATACATACAGCTACTACATTTTCTTCGTAGATACGAATTTAGTCCTTGCCTTGCGCGATACGAAAGCAGCAATAAACCAAATTTCCAAGTACAGGCTGATATGCCCATAATTAAGGCTCAGCGGAAACGAAACTTGCACTGACTACATGGTGATCGAGTAGTAGTAGTGGGTTTAACTAGCAGTGCTAGGTGTGGTAGTAAATGGTAGCCCTAATAGTTGAGAAGTAGTGCACAAACCCAAACGATTTTGTTCAGTTTGCTACCTCACTATAAATAAAAAATTTTCATTTCTAGTTTCTTTGTTGAAAAAACAATTATAGTTTGATAATGAAGTAGAAGTTTAATGATAATTAGTAATGTGAAACTGTTCATGAAAGTTGTTGCGTTTGTAATAACATATCTGCCTGCTTTTGGCCAATATGCTACTTTCGAAACAACTTGGAACAGCTTCATGTTACTAGTGAAGATTACTTTCACTCAATTGTTAATATAAAGATTGATCAAGAATATTTGGATTTAATAAATTGTATGTGTCGATGTGATCCGATGGCAGTGATTATTTGCTTTTATACCAATTGTTCCAACTGAATAAACCCTGTTGACAAATGCATTATCGTTAAGTTTCAGCCTTGTATGAGCCATTACAAAACCTAATTTGCAATTATGTTTACTAACAGTTAGATATATGAAATTTATCACTATTTCTTATTTTAATGATGATATTATCCGACCGGGCGGACATATTCTCGAAATTATCCCTTCTTGTACAATATGGAAGGAGTCGCATTTCTGTGTACAAATTATGAAATGTTGATAATGAGAGTTGATGAAAGGTCGTTTACTGATTTAATAAGATTGATAATTGCTTTCATTTATTATTTCTAAATATTCTTGATTAGTCTTGCTTAATACGATATTTTTATATGATGATTTATTATTTATTCACACTGTACTAGATTAACTTCGATGACTACTACCAATAATACTGATTTAATGACTCTGATGAGAATATCTATTAATGTCTATAGTTAATATATTGATATTATCAATAATGCAATTCGATGCCCTGCGCTACCATAACCAAATCGCAACCCTCATACTTGTAGTTGTAATGCACAATCATTAAAATCACCCCATGCTTTAATATCGAAGTATTGACCAAATCACCAGCGCTACCATATTTAACAGCGCTACCATTGATACCATCTTGCGACCTTTTCCTACATAATAGATTTTTCAAACGATGCATTATAACCTGATTAAATTCACCACAAGAGTTCGGAGGCTAATACTACACCTATAACCCCTCAAGTACGCCCAATTCGTGCTTCGCATCACATTCCATCCACCACTTGATTCTTGCCCCGTTCCAACTACTATTACTTGAATGATTTCAATATGCTACGACCTCTGCCAGCGAATTTGATTTTGCAACGAACAAGAAATATCAATCCAATATGTCATTTACACTATATATTGGGTCGTCGAGGGCTCTACTATTCAAGAAACTGCCGTGAGCCATTCCCAACTTCCCAAGGTTCTTTACAAATGGCCCAAGGTGACCGTGAACCCGTCAAATCGGGGTTTAAATCCATGTCTGCCCCAGTATCACTTTCTGTGCCCAATAATAGATATCTTTACAAACAGCTTTTCCAACATAATAATACTACAATAGAGAGATTGGTCAATGATACTAAGACCCGTCTGGAATATTTGAAATATCTTCGAAATGCAACGACCTATACTTCTGAAGAAATTGCAAAGATAGAAACCAATTTCGACCTCCTAATAAATATTGCATTAGGGATGCCAAATGAATTCGTTTTAGACCTATTGTTTGACATCTTAACTATAGTTGCAGAGAAAGATTCCCAGGATTTTGCCATTTTGTCCTTGCAAAACCAAATACTAGCGAGACGGAATGCTCTTGTGTTGATCCTCACCAAATTGAAACGGTACGATATATACTGCTCAGCTTTAGTACCAATTTATAAAAAGTTCCACTTGCACAATACCTGGGAAGATACCGTAATTACTATCTTACAGCTCAATTATTCGAATGGCAAATTAATGATGAACGAGAAAGCTATACGGAACTATTTGCATGATGAAAACGTTCCCATTGCAGAAAAGAGGAAACTACTATGTTCAATGATGAAGACGGGGTTCCTAAATGCTTCCAATACGGAAGAAAAACAGTACTTTTGCGAGTGTTTTCTCCGTTTCATTAAACAAATAAACGACACCCATCTTTTGTTTATTGATCCTGATTTTAAGATTTACGAACAAGCATTGAGATTGATTGCAACCCCAACTGAAGGATTCTCCAGCCATATGGAATATCTAGAAGGTCTATTTTATAGGTTGGATTTTCCAAGGGAATCGTTTTGTAATTTCATGACATCTTCAATGATTGCATTACTTCCTTTCAGTCCAAATAATGTATTGAATTATTGGAAATTCAAGCACGAATTTATGACAAAAAATAATCTTTTGCCATTGAAATATCTTCATTTTAAAGATTTGAATTCAATAATGGAAGCATTCGTTGATTTGGATCTATTGTCAATGGCCATTTCCAATTATAAAACATACACATATTTGCATAATGTAGAACAGGTTGCAATTCTATTGAAGATCAGCAGAAAGTCAAAGGATTGGAAAATGCTACAAAAACAGTTTGAAGAAATGTACGGTCGAGGAGATTTGCCATTTACTGTGCATTATGAAATAGTCATGAATACTTTGGCTTCGTCTGGGGCAAAATCAGAGGTTGACATTTTGTACGACCAACTTATAAAGAGAAAATTAAAACCTTCTGCCAATATATTTGCTGCTTTGATTAGTAGTAGATTGTACTACCAAGACATTGAGGGCGCCAAAGCTTGCTTCGCAAAATACCAAGAATTTGTTGCTACAAACCCGGATGCGGGTTCACATTCAGCGTATTTGTACTCTCTCATTTGCCAATTTCAATTCAAATCAAGTGATTTGAAAAGTGCATTAGACTTTTTGAATGAAACATTAATATTAGAACGACAAATAGAGCACACATTGATTAATTCTTATACACTCGCTGGTTTTATTAATTTTGCAGCAAATAATTTTAGTCTCTTGGAAGTCACAAAGTTACAAGCTCTTGCAATTGAGAAGAACCTTATGGATTACAAGGTATATTATAGTCTTGTGGAAGCATTTATACATTTGGGCCAACACGAGAAAGCTGATAAGTTAATATTCGAGTTTCATAAGGAGTGTGATATCCCATTCACTCTGGCCGAGGTTTATGCTTTGCAATTGAGGAATTATCGCCGCTGGTCAAAGGAATGTACCAATTCCGTCATCACAGCACAATTCTACATACGTATGCAATACATTAAAGATTTGGCCATTGGCAATAAGACGGTGACTTTAAAACATAATGCCTCCTTGTTATATGAAATAATAGAGTATCATTTAGACAGAGAAGAAATAGTTGATGCTTGGAAAACGTTAGACCTTATCAAGATCAAGGAATCATTAAAAGAGAAGCATTTCGTTGCTTTTCTTAGATATTATTCTAACATTAACAAATTTAAGTCACACAGCAAAGTATTGAATATCTATAAAGAAATGTCGAGTAACAGAATTCAAATTTCAAGTATAAGTTACGTCTTTATGATGAAAGCTCTAGTTTATCTCGATAACCAAAGTCAGAACGACAATGAAAACTCGTTCAAATTGTTGCGGTCAATTTTTGAAATCTATGGGTTAACATTAACCGAAAGTGAAGCAGCGTTAAAACCTCAAAGTTCACTTATTTACAATAGTGCAGTTGACCTATGCAAGATTGTTTCCTTGTATGTTTTAGCTAATAGTTCGAACCAGTCAAATATAGAGATTTTGGTGCACTTTTTCAATCAAATCAAGCAAATTTTGGGATCGAGAATTAACCAAGCGATGAGGATTACAATTTACAAGGAGATGAGTAACATTTATATAACTGAAGGGAAGTTTGACTTGGCTGAATCTTTGATAAATACGGGGCTAAGTGATTTGAACAAGATCATAGAACTGTTCAATGCTGGCTATCCATTTAAAGAAATCGAGCCCACCAAGATCCCTAGACCTTTATTGCATCAATATCGTTCTTTGCTTAGTTTAAAACTTACTTGTATGAGGGCTAACAACGAGTCGTCTGATGAGTATGCTAAATTGCTTGCTACAGTCACAGAATTACAAGTTTTCTTAAGCGGTTCACAATATAATACCCTCATCAAAGAGATTTTGAAAGAAAATAAAACCAAGCATTTGCCATTAATTCTTTCTGTATGTGAAGATTATTTAACAAGAGGGAGTTTTCTTGAGAAGAAAATTTCCGGGAAATTGACCTATTTGTATAAATTGGCCATTTTGGACATTGCAAGATATCGAGGAGAAGAATTTGTCGAAAGATATGACTTGTTGAATGAATTCTATAACATTAAAAGTATCAAACTTTTGAAGCAAGAACTTCCGTTTGTCACCAACCCAGGAACCGCATTTAGGAAACAGTTAGCCCTAGATAAGCACGCAATAAACTGTGACAATTGGAAACCTAAAAGGGTGTTTGGAGATATGCCAGGTTTCTTTATGCCAGAGAGGAGTTTGAAAACCAACAATAGAATATACAATCCTAAGGAAATATGTCAAGCAGTGGAAGAATTCTGCCAAGGTGACATTGAAAAAGCGTATAAGCTAATGGGCGAATACCCAATTACAATCGAATTCTTACAATTCACTACCATTGGAAGATATAGGCTCCAGAGATTTCGCCGTGCTATTGATCGACTTGTACCACCAGATAGAGATGAAGGGCCATTGGCAAGACAGGAGAGGAGTTATTTGGCACTAAACTATATGAAACCCGAACGATACCCAGCACCCACCGAGCGATGAACAGCATTATCGCTGGATCTGGTCCCACCATTACATTGAGGATTAGTTCCAGTTAGCATTTAAGTATTTATCATGTAAATAGATATGTATATAATTTGTATATTTAACAATATAGAACAACATCAATTACTCTTCTTTTCGACAACTTTGGCGAAATTGAACGACGATTCGGCACTTGTTTCACCAAAGATCAATGGTCCAATCCAAGGCTGGATATTCCATTCGAGTTTAATCGTAGCTTCCCGCTCTCTAAACGATTTTTCAACATCCCACACAGAATACTTGGATTTGACGTTTTTCAAGTTTAAAACAGCATCCAGCTTGGATGTAATGATCTTATCCCAATAGACTACTTTATTGGAAGAATCACTGGATTTCCCAGCATATTCAGCCGTTACATAGACAAAGATCTGTTTGGTATTCCAATTGAACAATGGAGTTAAATCGGCACTCAAATCAAACTGAAGCTTGGAATTCTCCTTAGGTTTCCGATTCCATGACCCATAGTTAAAACTATGCTTTATGTTGGCACTAGGCTTGATATTCGAAATGCTGGTAGAATCAATCGACCAAACATTATCTACATACAATTGCAACAACGTTAACACCACCACAATTCCAGAAATCACTCCTGACACAGTCAATGCTTGGTTACCAGCATACTGGAATCTTGTAGCAAGATTGAACATTAGTTGGTACTATTGACTGGGAAGAAAGAATATCTATGAATCGTGCTACCAAAATGGATTTTCACTTTCGTGTCTTTTCCTTCCTATAGATGTTTGGTCAAGATTTTACCAATGTTTGTTATTACGTTGCTACATTCAAGCTGGCAAGCTGTGACTTGACATATGGTTAGGTGTGTATTATGAGTTACTATGTTTAAGATTTTAGAAAATTTCACTAACTTGTTGTAGAGATGGGTTAGTGTTCTTTGTGGGAAATGGATAAAGCTTGAAACGGAAGTTGGCAGGCGAACTGCCATATACAATAGTATATAAACAATGGACAAATATGGGATAGTGTAGCTCTTATGTTTGAGTTAGGTGGCTGGACTTATGTTCATGTTGTGGCTTTCTTTGTTGCAGTTGTAGTAGGTTTCTCTATTTTTGCAATTTTAAATATTCTTGGTAAAGCTTATCTTGTTGCTGGAATTGTTTGAGTAATCTCTTCTTCATACTCTTTGTGACTTCTTCTCCTTGGATATCTTTTGTGGGAAGACCTTGTTCGTCCCATTCACTGTACAAAGTAGCATCTTTGAACATTTCCTCAGGGTTTACCTTCATCTTTTGCAATTTTTCTTGTTCTTTCTTCGCATTCAATTCAGCTAATTGTTTCTTCTTTTGTTCCTTTTCTATAGCTGCCTTCTCCTTAGCTTCTTGTTGAGCGAGGTACTGTTGCTTTTCACTTTCATTCAAAAATTTTACTAATGAAGTTCCGTTGGGTCTATCATCTAAGGAGATACCTATATTAATGAGCTCCGATCTAATGGTATCACTGGCCCTTAATATCTCTGATAAATCGGCTTTACCAATGGCGAGATTACGCACATTATCTCTAAATTGTGCTAACGCCTTAACGTATGGCATGACGGTTTCTTCAGTAGAACCTGCGTTATTTTGGCCATCTTGACTATCTTCCCACCCTAATTTATCTTTTCTGGTTTCGAATCCTAAGATATCAAGGATTTTAACTATCCAATTTGTAATTGAGATTAATACTTCGATTCTTAATTCAACCGATCCAGTGGCAGTAGCTTGAATATAGTTATTACTCTTTGTAATTAAATCTTGAATTGCCTTTAATGCTTGGGAAGATGATAAATTATCGCTGAATGCGTTGTGGACTTCTTGTTGTGTTTCTGAGAACTCATCATACAATTTCTTTTCCACGTCAGTCACCTTACGACTAACGTAGTCGCCATTGGCTAACTTGTGCTTGTAATCACTGTTCAACGCTCTTACGTTAGTGAAAAATTTTGAGATGGTGGATTCTAAAGCTTTCACCTCATGAACTAATGATTCCTTAAAATCAATAGGTTTTTCCCAGTAACTCAAGGCAAAGACCAATCTAAGCTGTCTTGCACTATAATTATTTAATGCTTCATCAATGGTGATGAAATTCTTAAGCGATTTCGACATCTTTTGACCTTCTATATGCAAATGACCGTTGTGCAAGAAATAATTAACCCATTGTTTATTATCATAGAATGCTTCCGATTGTGCCAATTCATTATCATGATGAGGAAAACACAAATCTACACCACCACTATGAATATCCATACATTCTCCAGTAATATCAGATGCCATTACCGAACATTCAATGTGCCATCCCGGTCTACCTTCGCCCCATTGAGATGGCCATGATGGTTCACCTGGTTTAGAAGACTTCCAGAGAGCAAAATCGGCAGGGTTTTTCTTAGTGACTTGACCAACAGATAAAGAACCTTCACCATCTTCAATTAATGACATATCACCTTTATTCCATGGTTGCAATTTAGCATAGTCATGGTTAGGGTCATTTTCAAACTTAATGGTATCGAAATAAACTGACCCATCTTGCGTAGCATAAGCAAATCCGTTACTGACAATTTTTGCAACAAAATCAATAATGTCAGGAACATATTCCGAAACTCTAGTAGTTATATTTGGTGGTAAAACATTCAACTTGGTCATATCCTCATTATATTTGTTTTCCCAAAAGGCAGGTAATTTTCTAAAGATTGAGTTATCAGTAACGTTATTACCAAATTCACTATCTAACGCTGGTTTGGCAACTTCTTCAATAGAACTGAGAAATTGCGAGATGTTGTCCGACTTCACATCACCGTAGACAGCGTTATAAGCTTTAGTAGCTGCTTTTATGTACATTGGAAGTTTTGGAGTCTCCTTTGATAACTCGGCCACATTCAACGATTGACTCCAAGTAATGAAATTGGCAATATCATCATCAAACAGCGATAAATTTTTCTTTATATAAAACGATAAATATTGCTTAGAAACATCAAGCAAGTCTTGATCAATTGATTTATAAACAGACGAAAATTTCGTTTCAAATAGGTATGCTTGTCTTGCAGCAATAATGATCTTGTCATCAATGTCTGTAACGTTCTGAATGAATTTGACGTTATATCCAAAGTAATCTTGTAAGATTCTTCTAGAAATATCACTAGAAACGTAGTTTCTAGCATGTCCCATATGGGAATGATCATAAACAGTAGGGCCACATGAATACCAAGTGATATGACCAGCGCGTAACGGTATAAATTCAGCTTTTGTTCTTGTTAAAGAGTTGTAAAGTACCAATGGCACCTCATCTTGTTTAGTTGGCACTAACCAGGCGGGTTGTTGCACTTTTTTACTGATTGTCGAAGCCATTCTTACTATTCTTGTCCCTTTCAAATAACTTGCCCGTAGGTTTATAAGCATATACGATTGTTCCAGTGGTTCTGACTCACTTGCTAGTCATGGTGAAGTACTTTATGGAAAACTATGGTAAAAAAGGTCACGTGGTTTACTGTAGGAGAAACTCTTAGGGAATAGCGAGGAGTGGTAGAAATTAGAAGGACCGCTTGGGTAGGTGTAAGGAGACTGAGTTTCTAGTGGTAATTGAATATAACTTTGGTCAAGGCTACGATTGTTCGTATTTGTGTACTACATAGGTGAAGCTAGTAAAATCTCTTTCATTATTCAAGAGAACTGGTAATTTTGGCCGATTTTTCACTGATAGTTTACGAGCTTGTTTTATGCGATGCCATAACTTTACCATGATTTGTATTGATATAGTAGCTGAATGTAGACTTGAGATGAGCTAATTCAAGTTAAGGAAGACAACCTCTCTCTACGATAGATCGCTGCATCGCAATTGCACAATGATAGTCAATTGAAAAGAATGTCACCAAGTAGACGTAGATATGGGTGCTAGAGATGAGAAGAATTACATTTAGCGAAAAGAGAAAATATTCAATGTTACCCAAATGGTTCATTACATAATTTTATCAGAATAGGTATTGGTTGCATAGTTTAAAATATCCTTCGCGAAACTAGGCATGTTTCAGATAAATTAACCTCAAACGCAAATTAAATCATCATATAAAATCTGTCATGATAACTAGGTATCTAGGTGACTAAAATCTTTCAATCAACTATATAACTAATATATTACAATGTAGGAGCTAATCATTAATAACGATTGTGACCAAATCATGAATATAAATACAATATTCACATTTGCAACAAACATAAAGTCTCAGGGAAAGATATAATGAATTCAAATTAATAAATTTAGCGTGGTTTAAATAGTAGTCAGTTGCTGGTAGCGCCGGAAGTTGAATATCACCAACCCTAATAACCGTCACAAATATCACCCGAAAACGTTATATACACAAAAACATCTTAGGGTTTTAATTGTTGCTTACGTACTCGCTTACGCAAGAGCAATTTCACTTGGTAGATTTATCTAGTAATATGCCGGATAAACCAGATTATATACCTAACCCATTTTCGTCAATTTCCAACTTGACAATTGGAATGGCTGTATACAGTATTTGCATTCATGAAAAATTAATTTTGGTAGTGGTACTACGGTGACAATATAGTAAAAAAATTTGATATTAATATTGGGTTTTAATAATATACTAGATTATACAATACAATTAATAAGATGTCCTCATATTCTACTGTTAAAGCTGCTAACTGGAGAAACGTTGAATTAGGTAGAGTTGTTTTAATTAACAACAAAGATTTAGCTACCATTGTTGAAATCATCGATCAAAAAAGAGTATGTTGAAAACTTTTATCATTATTGATATAAATTGATTACTATTGTAGTAACATGTACCTTTGAAGATATTATACTTGGAGATTATATTATGGATTATATGATTATAATTTGACATGATATGTTATAGTATTTGAACCATTCAAATGCTATATTATCTCTTAACTATGATATCGATATTGGTGAGTTACAACTGTGGTACTGAATATTGTATCGGGAAACTTTCATTTCGTCTTGAGTTTTAAGTTACTGGAGATGAAATATATAAACTATGAATAATTTACTAACATTTTTAGGTCTTAATTGATGGTCCAAAAATCCAAAGACAAGCTATTGCTTTAGCTAAAGTTGTCTTAACCCCAATTGTTTTACCAAACTTACCAAGATCTGCTAGAACCGCCATTGTTAACAAAAAATGGGTTTCTGCTGAAATTGATTCTAAATGGGCTGCTTCTTCTTGGTCTAAAAAATTAGTCGCTAAACAAAGAAGAGCTCAATTAACCGACTTTGAAAGATTCCAAGTTGTTGTCTTAAAGAAACAACAAAGATACCAAGTCAAAAAATTAGTTGCTAAAGCTTAAATTTAAATTAATAGATCTATCACATACAAAGATTTATTAATTAACAATGGAACCAGTTAATGTGTATTATTTAGTTTTAGGGATTCATAGTTAGGTTTAATTTAGTAATAAAATGAATAAGAAATTATCATCATTAGTAATTTGTTTCCTTGTAATTTTCCAGTGATGACAAGATTTGCGATTACTACTGCCTTCACTTTAAGTTGCACAGTGGTTCTTGTCATATACCCATAGCGAATGTAGTCAGAAGCCAATTATTGCTTATGTTTCGGACTTTTGAGGAGGTCGTAGAATTACCTATATTGGTTGTATTTGCCTTCCAGGCATATATGGCCAACACTACATTCAAGGGGGTCCAAATGCTAGAAAATTAAATTTCTTGATAATTAATGTCCCCCATGACTTCAATACTTGGCAAAATATAATACAGTTGTATGGTCGTCGATCTTCTCGCGATTAGATAGAGGAGTCTGGTAGAAGAGCAATGTACATTGTGGGCAGCCGACTTCGAAACATTTGGAATTGCACAGCAGGTCCTATTATTAGTACTTCGATATTCATTAGAAGCCAGCAGGGAGGTAAATATTAGTAGTAGGAAATGATCAAAGTTCCCCGAACTGGTCCCTTGGCGGTCGGTATTTCAAAACTACGTAATAATTCCGCCATATGTAGGTGAAAGGCTTGGTTGTGCTATGTATTTAAAATCTCATTCTTTGATAGTCAGACTGGGGTAGATAGCCGTGGATTAATTTGGTTGCGAAAAATAACAAATACCCCCAAAATATAAATTACCAAAATCTGAACTGCAAATTCCCCTCTGACAATCATATCCCTTCATTCTCAAGCATAAAAACTACATATTATTCCCAGATAATCATTTTCTTTCTAATATCTAAAGCAATATTCGTCAATCATGTCAATTCTGCTGAAATCGGCTTCTGGTACCATGCCGGATAAAACTCTGGAAATGGCTGCAAATTCCTATGGTAATTTCTATAATGATACTCCCACAGTATCTTGGGCTACTGTGAGCGAATATTTTGGTTCCAGGTGTTCTACATTATTTGATGCTCCTATAAGAAACGAGGATAGACCATGGTGGAAAGTGTTAAATCCAATACCAGGTTTGAAAGAAATGTCTAAATCTGATTGGAACTTTTATTTCTTAGGATTCTTTGCATGGTGCGTTGATGCCATGGATTTCTTTTGTGTTTCTGCCAGTGCTTCCGCCATTGCTAAGTCTTTGGACGTTTCAATTGCAGAGATATCTTGGGGAGTTACTTTGGTGCTTATGTTGAGAGCGGTTGGTGCTGGAATTTTTGGATTAATTTCTGATTATTACGGCAGAAAAATCCCATATATCGTAATTTGTGTATTATTTATGGTGGTGGAAATAGGCACTGGGTTTGTAACTTCATATACTCAATTTCTTGGTGTGAGATCCATTTTTGGTATCTTGATGGGGGCAATGTACCCCATTGCCTCTACAACTGCTCTCGAAAGTCAACCTAAAAGGGCTAAATCTATTCTCTCGGGGTTGTTTTTGCCTGGTTATAATTTAGGTTACATTTTTGCATTAGCTTTTTATCGTGCTTTCGAATTTACCAAGTTTCATGATAAATCTGGTGATGGTTGGAGAAATCTTTTCTTTTTTACCGGTGGTATACCTTTAATATTAATTATTTGGAGAATATGCTCTCCAGAGTCATCCACTTTCATTAAATTGAGGGAATCAAGAAAAATATTAGCTTTGGAGAAGGATCAAAAACAAAATACTGGTAAAAATCCAATTGATAAATTTAAATCTATTTCGCAGGGATCTTTGTTTATAACTCTCAAAACTGAATGGTTGATGATTATTTACTTAGTTTTAATGATGTCAGGTTTCTGTTTTCTCGCTCATGGCTCTCAAGATTTGTACCCAACATTGCTTGAAAAGCAACATGAAGCTACACCAAACCAAAGGACAACATCAATGATAATTATTAATTTTGGTGGGATCTTTGGTGGTATCTTTTTTGGCCAATTAACCGAACTATTTGGAAGAAGATTGACCATTTGCATTTGTATGTTATTTTCAGCAGCTTTCCTCTATCCAGCATACTTTTGTACATCCCTCACAGGTTTGACAATAGGATGCTTCTTCTTGTTTTTTGGTACAGTGGGTTCGTGGGGAATAGCACCACTTCATTTATTGGAACTAGTTAATAATAGTCATCGAGCTTTTCTTAGTGGAGTACTTTATCAATTAGGTAATTTGGCGTCCTCTGCATCTTTTACAATCGAAGCACAAATAGGAACTCAGTTTCCATTACCGCATCTTGGAAAGGATGCTTACAACTATGGTAAAGTTATGTGTTTATTCATGAGCGCAGTCATCGGCTATTTATTATTTATTATTCTTGTTGGACCGGAAAGATTTCACAAAAATTTTGAAATTGAATTACAGAACCAAGTTATTTATAATGATCAATCTTCCACTATTGACGATGAGATATTTGTCAAGAAGAACAATATCAAAGTTGAAAGCAAAGAAGTCGTGTAGGAGGAAAGTTATCAACATCCAAAGTTAACCAGACTGTCACTTCCTCTTAGTCCTATTATAAAAGTGCATCTATAAAAAGTACCCCATACCACAATCATTGTAATCTTCGGAGCAATTGTAGATGATGAAGATAGGTTTGGCAATGGCTGCAAAAATTAGATCTATATGCAATAAAATACCACATTCCATGAAATGAATTTCAAACGAAGTTATGTTTATATCTAATAAATATTTTATCTATACAACTTTATATACAAGTGACTTCAGTGATATTTACAACTGAAAGTTAATTTTCATTATTTTTTCGATTCTTTGGCATGGTTAGCAATCAATTCCTTTTGTAATTGGGGAGAACATTGAGCGTATCTAAGGAATTCTAATGAAAATTCACCTTTACCTTGAGTACAAGCTCTTAAGGAGGTGGAGAATCCAAACATGGAGTTCAAAGAACATTCAGCTTCAACGGTGAATTCATCTTGTCCATTGACAGTTTCATTAATCATACCACCTAATTTATTGATTAACCCAACTACTGGACCTTGAAATTCGTTTGGTGCATTTACTTCAACACTCATGATTGGTTCTAAGACAACCGGTTGAGCTGCTAAGAAAGCTTGCTTGAAAGCACCATGAGTAGCGGTTCTGAATGCTAATTCGGAAGAATCCACAACATGGGTTTGACCGTCATTAATATGCATTTGTACCCCTAAAACTTTATGTCCAATTAATGGACCCTTTTCAAGACAATCTTCAAACCCTTTTTGACATGCAAACAAAAATTTCTCTGGGATCTTACCACCAACAATGTGTTGAGTGAACTTGTTTTCTTCATCTAATGGAGACATTTCACCAATAACCCTACCATATTGTCCAGAACCACCGGATTGCTTCTTGTGGGTATAATCAAAGTTAGTAGGAACAGTAATGGCTTCACGATAAGAAACTTGTGGTTTACCAGTGACACATTCAACTCCGTATTCACGTTTCATTCTTTCAACATAAATTTCTAAATGTAATTCACCCATACCGGAAATGACAGTTTCTTTGGATTCATCATCATATTTAACTCTGAAAGTTGGATCTTCTTTTTGAAATCTATTCATAGCTTTGGAGAAAGCCCCAATTTCCTTAGATTTTGGCGCAATGGATAACGAAATAACTGCTTCAGGAACAAACATAGAACTCATGGCGATCTTTTTATCAGAACTTGGACTAATGAAAGTATCACCAGAGGCACAATCGATACCAAAGGTTGCACAAATTTCACCAGATCCGACTTCTTCGACATCTTCCATATCTTTGGAATGCATTCTAACTAATCTAGCGACTTTAACTTTCTTACCAGATTTAAGATGGGTAATATAAGACCCTTTCTTCAATTTACCTTGGTAGACTCTGATATAAGTTAATTGACCATATGGACTTTCTTCCAATTTAAAAGCTAACCCAACGAATGGGGCAGTGGATGATGGAATTAAATTGACTGGTTTTTCTTCACCCGTAGTGACATCTAAACCAGCATTCAAGATTTCATTTGGTTGTGGTAAGTAATCAACAACAGCATCTAAAACAGGTTGAATACCAGTATTGGCCAAAGCTGATCCCATCAATACTGGGGTGAATTTTCTACCAATAGTTGCTCTTCTAATAGCCGATTTAATTTGTTCTACTGTTGGTTCTTCCCCTTCCAAATAGATATCAGCCATTTCGTCATCTACATCGGCCAAGGTTTCAATCAAAAGGGCTCTCTTTTCTTCGACTAAATCCACCAAATCTTCAGGAATATTACTATCCAATCTAAGGATTTCTCCCTTTTCACCTTCATTATAAATAGCAACTCTATCAATAATGTTGACACAGCCTTTTAACTCGGCTTCAGCACCGATTGGTACTTGGATAGCGGCGGCTGGGGTTCTCAATTTGGTATTGATTTGTTCGATGGCCCTGAATGGGTTGGCACCCATACGATCCATCTTATTGATAAAAGTAACTCTTGGAACATTATAACGACGCATTTGACGATCTACTGTAACGGTTTGCGATTGCACTCCAGACACAGCACAAACTACCAATACAGCACCGTCAAGAACTCTCAAAGCTCTTTCCACTTCAATGGTGAAATCAATATGGCCAGGAGTATCAATTAAATTGAAGTGGTAATCTTGGTCTCCTTTCTTCCAAGAACAGTAGGTAGCAGCAGATTGAATAGTGATACCTTTTTCTCTTTCCAACTCCATATGGTCCATCTTTGCTCCCACAGAATCACGTCCTCTAACTTCATGAATCGATTTAATTCTTCCAGTATAAAATAAAACTCTTTCGGAAAAGGTAGTTTTACCAGAATCAATATGGGCAGAAATACCGATATTTCTCATTCTTGCAGAGGCAGCAAGATCCACTTCGGCCAAATCCTTGTTGATAGCATCAATAATAACTTTTTCCTCCTCGTAGGTTGTTGGTAGCTTTGCTTCATTCCAACAGTTGCTGGAGATTTGAAACTTTCTAATTGGATTCAATCTGAAATTACCAACTATTCCAGTTTTAAAACTTTGCGAAACACCCGCTACACGTCCTAGAAATCTCGACATGCTACACTACAGAATTTCACTGGCTTTGGTTGATGGTTGTGGTTGTATTTTGCAAAAGGTTGAAAATTGAAAAATTTTTGTATGAGAAGGTCGCGAAGCTCAGTAAAATTTGGCTCATAGTACAAGTGAGTAAAACTAGCAGTGCTAGTGGTTTAATTAGAGCAACATGGTGGTAAACCGAGGTAAAGAGTGAACTACGTGGTGTTGTAACTATGAATCTAAAATGTATATCTAAAATAATCTATATTATATCTAATCTTTAGCTGGAACTCCAATGTTGTTAGCATTTCTGTACATATAAACACCTTGATCTTTTTCATCTTCAACGAAACGACACATTCTGAGGGTTTTCCATAATTGAACCCACATGGAATCACCATTGTATCTGTAGTGTTCTCCCATGACTTTTTTGATGGCAGCACTTGCTTCTCTGGCGTTGTAGAATGGAATTCTGGAGACGTAATGGTGTAACACATGAGTTTCAATAATATCGTGGAAGATGTGTTGGCCGACAAAACCAAAGTCTCTATCAATAGTGGCAGCAGCACCTCTGGCAAAGGTCCATTCCTTGGCTGAGTAGTGGGGCATGGTGGAATCGGTATGTTGTAAGAAAGTAACAAAAGCTAACCAGTGGTTAACCCATAACCATGGAACAAACCAATTGATCATCATATTGAATAATCCAAAGGTTTTATACCATTGATAAACACCAGTGATAGTACACAAGATACCAACGTCGGACAAAAGCACGAACCAGTATTGGTTAGCTTCAAATACTGGAGCAGATGGAGCATAATGCGAAATTGACCACCATGATTTACCTGGGAATGGTTGGCCAGTAGCATTGGTGGCCAAGTAGAATTGTAACCCACCCAATTGTTGAAATAAAAGGATCATTAAAGTCCAAATAGGAGTTTCTTCAAGAATATCGGAAGCTTTGGTAAGACCACGGCTTTTCAAGTAGGATTCCTTAGTATGAGGGACAAACACGGTATCTCTAGTCAAATGACCAGTACCTTTATGATGCTTGGAATGGGAGTATTTCCAGGAGAAATATGGAACCCAAAGATAAGAATGTAATACCCAGCCAATGAAATCATTGACATTTTGATAGTCAGAAAAGGCACCGTGTCCACATTCGTGAGCTAAAATCCATAATCCAAATCCAAATAACCCAATGGCATAAGATTGAAAACTCCATAATCCAAATCTCAACACTTGAGCTAATGTTTCATGGTTTTCAATTTGCACTTGTGGGATGAAAGTTTGTCCCACGTATCCAATGGCAATCATGGCAATGATATCTCTAGCGACGTAACCTAACGACTTGATAAGAGATCTTTCGTAACAGTGCTTTGGAATAGCAGATAATATATCCTTCATGGTATAATCTGGCACTTTGAAAGTTGAACCCATGGTATCAGTAGCGGTTAAATTGGTGGAGGTGGAAGAAAAATTTTCATCATTGTTGTGAATGGTTGAAGTTTCAACCCCAGTAGCAACAGCGGTACTCATCGTGTAACTAATGCAAATTTACAAGAAAAACAACCGATAAAGCAAGAAGAAAAAGTTGGCTTTTTAAATAAACAATTTGGAACGGTGAAAATTTTGGATCTCAGCTTCAAAAAATAAAATTAATTTCTTTTAAAATCACCCAATTTACAAATTTCAATGTGATTATTGACAAGAAAGCCAGCCTAGCAAAAGAAACAATGGTGTTGCGGTGGTCAATGGTGTTAATGGTAAATTGCAGGTGATAGAAATAGCATAGTGAAAATCACTGGCGGTGTAGTAATCAATACTCTCTCGCGTTGTATTGGTTCGAAGTCGCACCACCAGAGATGAGTTCAAAGTCCATATTGATATCGCATTACGAAGTAATCATAACCACGCTGTGACAGCAATATGCCAGACAATAGACAGGTAGTGAGACTGATACTGCTTTTGTTAATTCCTCATTGGTAGATGTTTCTGATATCAGCAACTATATGCAAGCGATATTTCATCTACTATTGTATTCACAGCCTTACCATGTTCCAAAGTGTCAGAATTATAGCCTTCATTGCCTGGTTGGCATTATTTGTATATTGCACTGGCTATGAGTTCAGTTCGTTTGAGGAATGTTATTGTTGTTACTCTTGTGATGAACCTCGCTTTATTCTTTATCACATGATAAAACAGTCAGAATTGGCAGCAACAAGCATAACTTTGACCCTCGTAAACCACACCATTTCTCATTTCGAGAATTATCAATTTCCTTTGCTTTTCAGCAAATTTCTTTATGTTGTACTTTATATCCTTCTTGGGGATTAACAGTTCCGTTTTCTTATTTGTGTATTTTCACGTGAAATGGAACATAAACAAAGAGTAATCAACCAAGCACCGAACAAACCAAGCACCAAACAAACCAAGCTCTGAACCGGAACAAATAGCTTGTAGATCACCGTTGTCCATTCGTAGCAGAAGATTATTTGCTCATATTTGTGGAGTCTGTAGTTTATACGTTTAATTTGCAAATCAGTCTTGATCACGTGATATAATGTATTGATTAGAGTAAACATGTAGAACTCTGGATATTAACCCCAAGCTACTTCAGATTCTCCTTGAAGAGTGATGTTGTAATATTAGTAATATTTACCTTTATAATATGTTGGTGTATTGTTGGTGTATACTTTGGACCCAGAGCTTGTTTGGTTGCAACCAACTGCAATAGCTAATTGGGTTTCTTTTGCATAATAATTAATTCTGGGGTATACAGAACACTTTGCTATAACAATGCAAAATGTTTGCAAAGTTAAAATTAGAATAATATACGCAATCAAGGTCACTGTTCTTGATTATTAAAATTTTAAAGTTTATTAACTATTACCATAATCATGCATGTAGCAGTGAAGGGTGCAAAGTAAGACAAATTGCCTAAATTAGGTAAATTTGGATAAATGCAGGAATCTAGGAATACATAAAATGGGGAAATTGGGCAACAAGTACATGTTAGTAACGGTGTTTAGAGGTAGTTCTCCTAAAAATGATTCGAATTGAGTTAAATTGTAATCTTCTAAAGCCTTGACTTCGAGAAAATTTCAGAGACAATTACTTCAGGAAAAGACCTTTTTGTCTAGAAAGGGTGTACTTGTACAAACGAGGAAAGTGATACTTTTAGGCGATTCAAAACTACAGAAGCTTTCTTGGTGTTTCAACTACACTAGTGCAAGGAAGAAGGGTTGGATAACTCTGCATACAGAGATACGATAGCTGTCAGTCACTACCATCTTGGCAAATTTAATGGGTGCAATGCGAGAATGTTTCTTTGCATGATGATAGTTTATTGCACATTTACTATGTATTGCAATTTTGGTGTGTAATGCTACTTCCACACAATTGGCAAGAAACAATAGCTAAGAAAAGAAAAATACGAGATTCCAGTATGGCGTTGATTAACGCCATAGTGAAATTTGCACAAATCGGTAGGAGTTGGTAGCAATGAAAATTATCCAAAATTGGAACCTCTCATGCATTGTAGACCCACCACCTTTGCTCTTCTTTACTACCTTCTATTCCACACTCTGTTACTGTATGCACTATTCACTCCGCTACTCCACGAACATTTGTGCTATTTATGGAACTTGAACCTACCAATCTATTGCTCTACTGCTTTGATTCTCCCACTCTACTCTTAAATTACTCCCAACATAATCCAAATCTACTCATAATCTACTAGTTTTCTAACACCGCTCAACTCCATCCCTTACCACCATCATACTTCAGCTTTTGCAGTTGATTTCCTGTACTTGTTCAACTCCTACTAAACGAACAGCCAGTTAAGCAAAATACGGTTGTATTCACATTCCAATTGTAGTAATACACTCTCTTGCATAAAGGGTTGTTCGAAGAAGCAGAAGTTTGTACATTTCAATAAAGGAAATTTCATGAACTACAATAAGGCTTTAATTGTATTAATTACCCACTTTTGAGTGTCAAGACGCATTTCTCATTTACCTCATTGATTTTCATCCTCTATATAACCTTTTATTATTTTCCAATTTTAGAAGTGAAGGTATGCGATGGATTTAAAGGTGTGAGCCGCATCTACTATAATTACCCGATTCGGTAATTATTTCTATGACCAAAATGAAAGGCTAATTAAAAGAAAGTATTAGTTAGTTTCCTAACGTAGTAGTATTACTGGAACTATTGTTTGAGGTGGGTAATGTTTTTTCCCTATAAATTACAATGGTGTTTCCCACATTCTGTTTCTTTTTTCTTTTCATTATCAATATCTTAATATCAAATATTAACAATCTCCACTAATAATAATGAAATTCACTCAAGCCACTTTAGTCGCTGCTTTAGCTACCGCTGCTGCCGCCAACTCTGCCCCAGCTCCTTTGATCGCCAATGATTTACTCGTTGCTAGAACTGATGCTTTACAAGTATTAGATCTCTTAGCTGAATTAAAATCTTTAGTCCATCAAAAAAGAGAATTAGGTGAAGACCATGAAGATTTCGCTGAAATTTCTGCTAGAGCCGGTTCTGCTCTTGGAAACTTCATTTCTGCTTTATCTAGTTCTGGTTTAGTTAGTGAAGTATGGAATGTGCTTACTACCAACAACGCTTTAACTTCTGAAATTTACAATCTTATTAAATCCTCCATTACTGGTTTAATCACCCAAGCTCCAGCTTTACTTTCTGCTGTCTGGAATTCTGGTTTAATTCAAGATATCTTTAGCAAATTCCTTAACGATGCTGCTTTAAGAGATTCTTTCATTTCCATCTTAGGTTCTATTGTTAACACTGCTTTAAGTTTCATCACTGGTGGATCTAGTACTACTACCGCCACCACTTCTACCACCACCGCTAAAAGAGAATACGCTCCAGTTGATCTTTCTAAAATTAGAAGAGAACTTAACTTAGAATTAACTTCTCAAGGTGAATTCTTAGATAAAAGAGATCTTTTATCAACTGTTGTTTCAATTGTTGAATCTATCTATAACTCTGGACTTGTCCAAGGTTTAATTTCTAAAGTCTTAGCTGACCCAACCGCCGCTATTTCTTTCTTAACTTCCGCCTTAAAAACCGGTTTAGTTGTTGTTGAAGATATTTACTCCTGGGCTCAATCTTCAGGAATTTTAAGTTCCATCTTAAGTGAATTAGAAAAGAACGGTGGTACTTACCTTAACGATATTGTCTCCTTCTTGACTTCTATTTTCGGTGGTACTGTTGGAACTCCAGCTGCCACTACTGGTACTACTGCTGCCGCCTATGCTGCTGCCACTACTGCCGCTAAAACTACTACTGCCGCTGCTGCCGCTGCCGCTGGTACTGGTAACGCCGTCTACAATTCCTTAGCTGCTGCTTATGGTGGTTCTACTCCTACCACTTTAGTTAAAAGAATGAATTATTAAACGCATTCACAGAACTTGTGGAATTAGTTGCTGGACTTTCTAAATCCCAAGGTCGCAAAATTAGAGTTGTAAAGTAGTTGCATGAACCATACCCCATTTAAATACTGAGAAGTATTCTTGAACGGCTCATATCGTGTTTTCGGTTTCCTTGTTTAGATCTTATTGATGAACGTTATTGTTTAAATTTATAAGTAATATAATAAAAATGATTTATAAAATTGATTGTAATCTTTTGTAAGACTTCAATATTGCAAGCTTTTCTGCAAATTTAGTAACTTAAAAAAGCGAGTGCTTATGTTTCTCCTACCATTATTTCGACTTTCCTTGGAGTTTCAAGTGCCATGTACTTTTGGTTATATTGATAACATACAGGAAAAGTAACACACCTGTTAAACTGTTGTTGCCAAATTGCGCAATACTGTATGTTTGAGATGGAACTCAAGTGAGGTTAAAGTTGAACAAGGTGACGAATCAACCAAAATGATGAAAATCCTTCCGAAGTGGAGAACCATGATCTTCCAAATATATGAAAAGTTGTATCTTTAGGCAGTACCAAACAAAATTCTTAGCAGCAGCACTTAATTGCTTTGCTATCAACCAGCTCTGCACATACTTAAAAAATAGATCAATACTCAAAAGGGGCAACCTTCTACATCATTTCCCGTCAAGGCTGCCCCTGTCTCCTTGAAATTAATACAAGGAAAGGCTAAGATAATAGGTGGTTTGGTACCATCGAGGTACCGAAATAGTGTCGACATTAGCACCATTCGTGTATTTCTACGCCATTGTCTCCTTTGTTGAGTAAAATGGGTTACAAAATCGTGCTTAACCGAAAGTTTCAATATTATATTTTATGTATGCACTATGCACAAGAGACAATATTGCAATAAAACTATTTAAAAAGTGTTATTCCTATACTTTTTTTTATCAATGAAATAGCTAGTGGTATTCGGTTTATTATGTTGATTGCGTTAGAAACCCCCGGCTCCAAATTTAAACCTTCGTTAAGGAAGCCTCCGTGTACTTGGAGATTGAAGAAGTTTAAACAAATCTATTATGAGAAAGGAGGTTTGTCAAGTTCGGATAATTCTATGGATGTGTCGATAAAATCCAATGAATCTTGATTTTGTAATTTACATCATCGTTGCAATTCAAATTGTGTCTATTTCATAATTAGCTCCAAATGCTGGTATGGCTCAAATACACCTAGGTAACTTATTTCCAGTTGACCATGATTGTCATTCCACCATGCACCAAGCTATTTATTTGAAGTTTCCTGGTAAATAGATCTATAGTTCTGTTAAAGAACCGCTTCGGATCTTTCTATTCCTTTCTGACTTCCCCTGTTTGCAACTTCTTTGCATTGCGGTTAGGCAATGCTGTACCATACAGAGGCATCGTCAATGCAGTATATGAAATTAATTTTCCGTTACTACAGCAAATGGTTACCAATGACATCAGGATATTGTATAAAACAATAAGTCTATATTTCTTTAAATTAACACTAAATCAATCTATATGCACAAAGTATGTAAACTAAAATAATCAGTTTTAAATTGGGTATTTTATTTTTATGACTGCAATTGTCAACTTGTTATCTATCATGGAGATGTATCTGAACTACCAGGTAATAATCCTTCAGAATAACTGGTATTTGCAGGATCCCATGTAGCTCTTGGTATTTGCAATCCATTTTCGTTACCTAGCGCAGCAGCTTCTTGATTTCTACGATTTCTCTCATATTCTCTCCATCTTTTCATTGTGATATTAGATGCATCGAACGTACCTTCACCAGCGACGTGCTCTCCTTTATCTCCACCTTGCACAACTCTAGTTTCACCCCAACTAAAATCATCAAATTTCCAATAAGCATATACTGGCAAAACAAAATTCCAAATTGGTAACGCCAAAAGATAGATAAAAAAATAAACGACATACTTTAATGATGAGACAGTCACAACAATTAATAGACCTGGTAATCCAAAAACAATCCCCAAAAGAACTAAAGACAAAATTGGGGTTGGCTTTGATACAATTGAAAAAACAACAACGTAAAGAGTAATGACAATAGCAGCTGGCAAAACTAAAGTACCAATTAATTCAATACCAATAACGAATTGCATGGAAAAACAGAATGTACCACATAAATCATTGACCATTACCAATTCTAGCAAGTTATGTACAGTGGAATTAATCCAACGACGACGTTGTGATAATAAAACTTTAAATTTATCTGGAACAATGGTTTTACAGGCAGCTTTTGGAATAAAAATTTGTTTTCTCTTGGGAAATGTTCTCAACATTAATGATGATAAATATCTATCTTCCCCTAAAAGTAACAAATTCTTCCTGTGTAATGTATTCAATACATTGTCGGAATATCTTTCAACAATATCAGGATTAGCTAATATTGGCACCCAATATCCATCATTACCTTTAGGAGCTTTGATACGATACATACAGAAACAACCGGGTAAGCAAGTAACCCCACCGAATACTGACTCAAACGCTTTAGCTTGATGATGGGAGATATAATATTCAAATACTTGAATAAGGGTAACCCAACTTTGATTTTTATTAGCAATTTTCGTTTCACCACATAATCCCATAACCAGAGGATCTTTGATCATTTGTGCTACCATATGAGTTAAACTATCAGGATACACTTTAGTATCAGCATCCACCATTAGAACAATTTCATAAAATTCTGGCATTAACCCAGTAATACGCCAAATACTATTTAACATTTGATATTCTAATTCCGTCATTCTTTCGTCGAACATAACCTTTTGCAAGAAACTCATCAAAATAATTTGAGAATCACGTTTACCTCTATTACCAGGTTTAGCTGATGTAGCCTCATCTGGGGTACCACATTTAACGATACTAATTACCGGAACACGTTGTTGTTTCTCTGGAGGAACCGTTTCATCATTATATTTATAGAAACCGGCATAAATTTTTGCCATATTATGACGTTTAGCACCTTGAGCAACTGAAACATAAGAATATGGCTTAACTTCATTAGTTGGAATAGTAAAATCTTGCATCATTGATAATGCAATTTCCGGAGTAGATAATTCATTTCCTGAACCTTTAATTAAACCATCACAAACAATTACAATTAATTTATGCGAATTAGGGTAATCAGTAGTTGCAACAGAATCCAAGGTGGTACGTAAGGCGTATTCATCTTCTGAATAACAAGTAACGAAATTAATAGTATGGGCAAGGGGATATCCAAAAGGCTGGTATTCAACTGGTGGTTGCGGTACAACATCTGGATGAATAATATCTGGAGAAAGTCCATTTGAAGGGTAAGCATCCTCATATGTTTCAAACGGATTATATGTCGATGTTGGTCTACTTGTGAAATCAGTAGAACTGAATCTATCATTAAGATATAACTGGGAATTTCTAGCAGACTTGTTTCTCTTATTACTTTTACCTAACGTGGCAGCTTGAGTAGACATGGTGGTATATTTGAAAGTCTTGGATAAAGCGTCAGGATTGTCATAGTATTTATCGAGATCTGCATTTCCGGCAAGATTTAAGGTACTACCTCTGTAGAAGACCGACTGTCTATTTGTTTTCGCACTTTTATAATTCGCCCTTGCTCTAACTGGAACTGTTTTAATCTGATTTGCAATAGCTGCGGGATTTGAATTATCGACCCAGTTATCAATTTGTCTATTTCTCGATGCCATGGACTTATTATCAATCTCAGTTGCTCCTTGTTTTCTTGAAACGTACCATCTAAAGTAACAAGCCATAATAAACTTAGCAGCCACAACTGCTAAGATAAACACTAACGACACATATAACACAATAGAGGAAGCAATACATCCGATTGTATCGGAGTCAATTGTTCCGACCTTGATGATTTCAGTCAAACATCTAGCTGCTTGTCTCTCGTGCGATTCTGTCAACACTAAAGAGATATCATGGCCCTTGAAAGTGTCATCATCACGTAATTTATCGAATAATTCAGGATAAGTAACATCATCGGAAGAAATCCAATTGATTAAATCCAAATCAAGAACGCTTCCTGAGTAAACTACCAAGTTCCTTGAAGAGTTTCTGATATCGTTCCAGGTGAAATATACTTCACTAGTAGATTTTAAGCTATAATATGCTTCTCTTGCGACTTCAGAAGTATGACAACCCCAACCATTATAATATTCTTCTGTAAAATTTGCTTGCGAGGAACCATCTTGATTGATAACACGACAAGGCATATACCAGGCAAGGTCATCGCCATTGAATGGGATGGAACAGTTATCTCTTGGAACAATTAATTTTTTACAATTACCATTAACATTCTGAAAAAGAAAAGATGCATCCATCCCACCAGCTCCTACTGGAGGGTACAAAACATTGGCACCACCGGGGATACCAGCTGCTTGTGGATGTTGAGACGAGGTTAAATCGAATGCTCGACCATTTATAATAAGGTTACCTGTGCTGACGTGGTTATTTTGCGTTCTAGGCTGTTGATTGAAACAAACGGTTCTGGTGAACCCAAAAGTGATATACCCAATCAATGTACCAATGTAAAGAATACAAGATAACAATCCCATCTTTTCTCTCCAGGCAAATTGACGATCTTTACCATGTAATCCAAATAATCGTAACAAAGGCGCTGGCGCCCAAAATGTAATAACATAACAATATACTTTCCAAAAATAGATATCCCGGTTGGAGTTTGTATCAGGCGTGGTACGTTTAGGTTTGGAAATGACCGATTTGGTACGAGTCTCCACCTCATCGTTTAATCCAAACACTTCTCTACCCGCTTTCAACGGGGAAGAAGTCTTTTGCACGTCCATCAACGGAATGCCTTCCTCTTCAATATCCTCGATGTCCACATGGCCGGCTCTAACTGGAGATCTGGCTGAAGTACGTGAACGCGTAGGCGAAAACTCTGCTACGTTCGGATTCAACCCTGTAGAACTAGGCTGGATTTTCAAATGGTTCGATTCCTGATTCGCTACTTGAGTGTAATGGTAACGAGGATGATTCGCATCAATCCGAGATCTTTCCGGTCTCACCAACGATTTCTTCCGCTGCAAATCCCCAGACTCGGGATCAAACTCTTGATAAGACTTGGCCGGATAAGACATAATCCATCAATATAAATTATCCAAGTAAATCAAATGGTGAAAAGAAACATACATGAAATTGCAACATTTTTTTTTGTGTGTGAGAAAGAGATCGCAGCAGCGAAAAAAATAATTCTTAGTTGGTTTCACGTACCAATGGAGAAACCGTCGCAGATTTGGTTTTGACACAAAGTTCTTGGTGGTTATAGAGGTGGATGGTGTTGTTTGGATCGATAGCTTTGCAACCCCTTTTTCCCGGGAGAAAATAACGTGGTTTTGGCTATTGCCATCATGGTCTTTCTATATGTAAACAAACCTTCATAGTAGCCGGATGTTTTGCTTAGTGAGGATTGTCTAAATTTAGCGGTAGTCAATTGCGGTCCGGTACAGAATTAGGACAGTTTTTCTGCTGCTCCGCCTAGAATTGCCTCTACCTGGAGTGGACAGGTGTTTTTGGATTGAATGAAGCGAGTCAGGACGAGCGACATGAACAGAATGGTGGTTTTAGGGTTCAGGGTAGGTAGGTGGGCCGATATTGCTGTGAATTCGAAGGATTTTTGTGAATATTGAACCTTTTCACATATGGTTTCGTTGGTGAGTTATGGGTAGTGTACATAGATACAATGGCGGGTACGTAATATTTGCAACAAAGGTGGAATTTTGCAGCCACTTCCATTTTTATATGGATTCTAATATGTAATATGTAATATCAAGAATATCTAGTTAATCTATATCGATGCTGTATAATAGAGATTCCCAGTCAGTTGTTGAATCGAACCAACAAAAGTTTTATGTTTTCCATAATATTTTCTTGTTTAACTAATGGAATTAATTGGATAATCAATTTATAAGTTTGCTTAAAATTATCATTATCTTCGTACAAGTCAATATCTTGCAATGCAATTATTAAAATCGGTAGTTCCTGTTGTTGTAATTTAGTTATTGGGCATTTGCCCAATAATTTCATATCGGTAATATATCTACGCATAGCAATAACCAGCCTCATAATTAAATATTGCGTGCTTATTTTGTTGGCTTCTATGTTAGTACTCTGACATAATGCCACAAGATTATTAAGACATGCTAGGCGAATCTTGTGGTTATTATATCTAACTATTGGTTTAGTAGTACCAAAAGTATCATCAAATTTAAACCCGGTAAAATTGCATAGGGTGTTTTCGTAATTTTCTTCAATTAGCGAAGTTTCAATCTCATTAAACGCATAGAAAAATGAATTGTCGTAAACCTGTTTGATAAATAGTTCAATCAACTCTTGATTTTTTGTACTTAACAAACTGGGTAAGATTATTTTCGCTAATTTTTCATACCTCGATGTGGCTTCATCCTCGTTGTCAATCTCAAAATTTATGGTGATACATTGGATAATTAGTTTCCAAGTTTCTTCGTCATAGGTATTCTGACCTTTCATCAATATCTGAATAATATGACTAATGACTGAATTGGCTTCTTTCCACTCGGTGCCATCAATCCCACCTACCTGCTGTTGGATTAGCTCAAGTAAGCTTTTGAATAATTTGTTGCAAGTCTTATCCTTTACCAACATTTGTATGCTGACATCAGTTAACTCTTCCAAATATGATTTCAAAATTCGCAAACTTAAATGACTCAATGCATAAAATGATGGAATCTGAAATCTATCAAGCAAATTCTGATTCAGGAATTTCGATTCAATTCGCTGTCTAATAGTTAATGGATAGGTAATGAGATTTGCTAAAAAATGAATTAATAACCCACTATGGCTATTACCATTTCCTGATTTGATCACCTTGATATTTGTCAATATTGACTCTTGCAATTTTGAAGGTCGGATTTTGTCATTTTGATTTAATAGTAAAATTGGATACATTGCACATTTGTTTAACGAATTAATTATCATTGCCAATTGTGACGTATTTAACGGAGAAACAATTTTGTACAAATCGGGAAAACACTTCATATATGTGGTTAAGTATTCTTGGTATGAAGTATTAATAAAGTCATATTCAATTTCAATTCCACTCCAAAATTTAAATAATAGTTCACGCAATTCTGGTGTCACAGATGGTAACAAGTCCTTCATAGTTTGGAACACTTGTAAATTAAGTTCAACCCAATTAAATGCAAGTAGGTCATTGAGATATTGTATTAACTGATTCCATTTATCATAGCCAAACTCGAACTTTGAATATAGCGAAGTTAGCCCAGTCAAAATGGATTTAAGACTTTCAAGCCACTCGCTTGATTTTTCAATTTTCAATTTGAATAAAGTAGGTAACCCAACTCTAAATATAACATTCCATGACTTGGAAGATGATAATATATCTCCGTGCAGCTCTAAAATCTGGAAAAATGTTTGAATTGCGCCATCTCTAACTTGTGCTTGTTCATTTTGGCAAACTTCGACTAGCGAAGTTAATAGATACAAATCAAGAACAATGTGATATAGATAGGTAGTAGAATCTTCATTTTCTACTAACTGTAGTAAATCATTATTATCATTAATGTCAGATAGTTTGCTATCAATATCAGCTGGTGTCAAGTTCAATATTCTAGATTTCAATGAATCACTGATCAACCAAAAATAGCTCACTGACAGAAAAGAAATATTCAAATCATACTCTTGTTTGCTATAGTTATACAATGTTTCGATCAAGAATTTCAACATATCGCTCGGTAACGATGAAACAAACTCGTCAAGAATTAATTTAAGAGTATCGTAAGCTGAGTTTATCAAAGATTTAACCTTTTCCCTTGTAGAGTTATCTTCATGCTCATATTCCCGAATTTTAAACGGAGTATTGATGATATCAAATACTTGCTTCCACGAATTTTGATAGTATGTGTCGTAGGTATCAATAAGGTCACGTAGGGTGTTCAATGTGCGTAAATGTATGTCAATCTCACAATTTGCAACGAGTAACTCTTGCGATGGCCCTAATGAAAATAGACCATTCAAAAAGTTGCTCAAAGCTGCAAGGGTACAATCAGCAGTCTTCAAATTAATGTTACTGTCCCTAGAAGCAAATCCTTCTCTGGTAACACAATTAATGATTTCATTAAAAATGCCAACAAAAAATAACCGCAACTTGTAGAGCATATTACGTCTTGTGGTCAACTTGATAAAATGATCTACCACAAGGGACCAGCAACTTTGTGATTCAACAAAAAACTTATTTGGATTGACCTTACATAATTGCAACAATTTGTTTACAAAGTAAGTCTTGTTGTATGGACTAGTAGTTACTTCAAGCTTGAAGGCTGATCCTTGCTCTTTTTCGGTAGGAATTTCTTCAACGAAAGCTGATTCAGTCAATTTGATTAAGGAGTTAAATAACTCGAAAATTGATTCAGATGGATAGTCGCTTATACTCTCTATGCATTTGTTTTCGGCAATGGTAAAATTTTGTAGGTCTTGCGAGCTGAGTTGAGGTAGCATCGAATCAGTAAATGAGTTGTATTGTTTATTGTTAAAGTATCCACTATGCTCGTCTGGACCATTAATGCAATAGTCACACCACTGGAATGTTATCCAAATAATCTTCCACGAGTCCAGTAACGTTGACCCTAAGGAACTTGCTAGGTTGGACAACGCTCGCAAACAAGTTACTTGACGCGAATTTAAACTTCTGGATTGTAAACTCAACTCTTGTTTCGATGATCCTTTAGGTTGCACATCGGCTCCCTTAATAGATTCAACAAAAGCTTCTCCTATTGCCAACAACAGTTTTCCCTGCTCCAAATACCCTTGATCTTTGAAGTTCTTTTGTGAACTGTCAGCGGAATCGTTTGTCGTAATTGCCTTAGATAAGATTACCAAAAGGCCATCTCGCAAATCTCCTAATCCCAACAAGCCTGTAGCATGAGTGAATCTTTGAAATGATCGAATCAACAAATGGAAACACTCATTATCAGCTCGAGTGTAAATAAACTTTTTAAATAGCAAAGATGTATGAGGATAGCTGGCTTCAATGAATGCATTAGTAAATTCAACATCTGATTCCAAATTGGCAGTGCTTGAATTATTTCCGGATAAATTTTGAACAAATTTTGAAATACCATCAGCATAAGCTAGTAAAATATTGTAAATTAAATATATTGGATATGTCAAAGGGATTGAAGATGGAGGTTCAGATTTATCCAAATGATCTAGAATCGAAATTTTCATATTGGATGCGGTTCTTCCCAAGTAAAGAGGTGCAGCTGTATTATTGGTAGAGTCTCTCAGACTCAGTGAAGATGGTGGAATAAACGGCGTCACTGATTCGGTAACTAGGTAGGAATTGTCTTGAACGAAGGTTACTAATACGGAGGTTAGTTCTTCAATGACATTTTTCTTCTTGGGGTTTTTATCATAAGTAATAAATAATTTTCTTATTACGTTGAAATCGGAAAATAACGACTTATACATTTCGAGGACTAGGATATTTTCCCAATTAACAGCTTTAGAATCAGTCGACAGTTTATTTAATAGCAAATGACTTAATAATGATAATAGTAATTCTGCTTCAATTTCAAGATTCTCCAATTGGGTGCTTAATAGTACAACCACAATTCTCAAAGTTCTGATAGTGATGGGGAAACTAACACTATCTTGTGTTATCGTGGACAGTGAGGTATTTTGATTATTCAAAATTGCTAGTATAGAAGGCACAATCTTTTGTCGTAACAAATAACCCATTTCTTTATTTTGAAGAAATAACAAAGTATGATTCATAATTATGTTTTCAATAATCTCCAATACTGATAATTGATTAATATGGATTAATTTGGTGAAATAGGTAGGCAATTCATTATCTAATAAATGGCATAAATCTTGAAATATTTGGAATCTTTCAAATGCTACATCATTAATCGTGATTTTTTCCTCGTTATCAATAGTAATACTATGAGTTGCATCAATAGATTGGGAATCCCTATCGAAAACATTTGAAAACAATTGTTGCAAAGTTGCTGAGGCAGTATTTATAACTACTGCAGACTTATTACTAGAGGTAAGACTAGCACATATCCCCAATAATTTCAACAACAAATCGCCAGTGAATTGATCACTATAATTACTAAGTAAACTTGGTAGACTTTGCAAGATTCTTAGTTGAACATCAACTGCCAAATTGGTAGCTTGTAAATAACCGTCCAATAAATCGGGTAAATTTAAAATGGGAATAAATTTGACTGACGTCAATTTATGGATCACCGGAATTGCAATTGTGATTAACTTGATATTATCTGATTTGCAAGCTAACAAAAAGGGAATTAGTAAAAGGGACTTCTGTTGATCATTATTGATTTCATTCATCAGTTGTAGCGATTTCAATTGAGAGATGGCCAGATTACAAGCAGTTTTTATTTCATGGTTGCGTCTCTTTGTCTCCAAGGAGATGCTAGTCAAATCCTGAACCAACAGGTCAATTGTAGCCATAGCAGTGCCGTTGTTCGAGCTTTGGTTTAACAACTTTGTTGGTGTTCGTTTTTACAACCAGGCTGACACGGGAAACAGATCACGTGTTGGCTGCAAATTATGAAACAACTGGGATGAAATGGCAGTTGTATTGTTAGCAAGGGTCGATTCCCGGGGTACAATAAGCTCTACTCTAATAGTATTAGGAAGTGGACGTTCAATAGTAATTTCTGGAGATCAATAATACCACAAGGCATTGGTAAGTTGGCGCTACCGTGTATATTTGCTATTAGCAAGTATTTATATCCCGTTACTTGTAATATGTGGCCCATTCAAGGTGGTCAAGGGTGACTATTGATTAAATTAGTGTCTGGATCTTTTGCATATTCGGTCTGCAAACTGGTTTAGTTCTACTGCTCTGTCCAACTGAAATATAAGTTGAAACATAAGTGCTAAATATTTCAAAGAAAAAAAGGCTAGCGGCACGCATTTCAACTCCACAGATGTAGCAACTAGAAGGGGAACCTTTAGCAAAGTTGAAAATTGTAGTTTGAAAGAGCAAGTGTTCCGGATGGTGCGGCGATTAAAGTTATCTTGCCATCAGTTTGACACATGTTTGGTTGAGTGCAGTACGTATGTAATTAGCTCTTCTCCAGATTTTGTTCAAAATGAATTCAACGGTAAATAATAGCATCAATAAGTATCCTTGCAGTAGTAATATAAGTACTATTGTTTAATAACATAAAATTTCCTTATGTCTAATACCGCTTCTAATGACGATGACTCGTATGGTTATGATGACATTGTAATGGGAGCATGTTCTTTTGTTGCTCTTATTGTTGCATTGATAGCGTATGCCTTGTTGATGAAGCATTTATTGATGAACCCTGAGGCTACGGCCACTACTACAATTACTTATTGTATTGCCTTTGTTATCCTTGCTGTTTTCCTCTTGGTTTTCTTAATGAGAGTAATTTATCCGAAAGTTTATGCTGCTGACATTGCAAGAAAACAAGCCAAGAAGAATATGTGAATAATTGATGTCCTCTAGTGGACACATAATTGTTAATTCTGATTTTAATTCTTGCTAGAAATAGTTTCAAGTCATGCTAAACCTTTCTCTGACGCAGTTGACGTCTTCTGTTTGTCAGCTCCATGTTGTATGGACGCTTTCCAACGTCTTGGAGGATCTCTGTAGAGTAGATTTTCGTTGTTTAGTTTCTATATAATAATGTAAAATTTCATAATATATATTTCTATTTACAATTGATTCAAATATACATTTAACAAACATTGGCAAAAGCTAATTATCACAACAAATTCAAGTCAACTTACTTTTTACTTAAAAAAATCCCATACATACCCAAAGCACCAATGGAGATTAAGTTAACTAAACTTGAAATACCATGCCATTTACCAAATTGCTTGGATAATTGTTGATATTCGTCGCTATCTTCCAACTTTTCAGCAACTAACTTTTGTCTAGCAACTTTAATTGCTGCACATTTTGGTAATAAGAAGAAATAGTTAATGGCACCACAAAGTGAAGAAGTAATCAATAATCCTAAATGAATTGGGCATTTAAATGGACTAGTAAGAGCTAATAATAAAGGACTAATTGCTTGTCCCAAAAAATAGGTAGGAAATACTTGAGTTTGTAAATTACTGAACTCTTGTCTTGGTAATTTCTTAAATACTAATGGCGAGACAATAAATGAATAGAAAGCTGATCCACCAAATGTCAATGAATAAAACAAAAAGTGGTATGGAGCTGCGGTATTCAATCCTAATCTGGCAATCATGTTATGGTAGTGTTAATAGTTACTGTTATTTAATAGTTGATAGTATGCTTTTTTAAAAATTCGGCAGTTTAGTTCTTAAATAGTAATCGGGCCAAAATTGAGGGCAATTTTCAAAATCGCACGATTTTTCGAACTTGATACAATTTGGCTGCAATTCTACATGTTGTACTAAGATAAATATGTAGTTCATAATATATTCATTCATAACGTATTTATATATATCCTTATGAAAATATGAAACATAGCAGTGGCATAAGCTGAAATGTCAACCGCATGTTAAACACTTTCCTCTAAAAGTTTGATATATCTAGGCAATTGTAAATGACCAATCGCTATTTTGGTAATGTCATTTCTTTATCATCGGTTAATTGAAAATTATTCTATCATCTCAAAAATATTTTTCAAGGCTAATTGTTTAATTGATTCTCGGTAATTTAAAACTTGATCGTTAAGTTTCAAATCTTTATTGATAATCCAAGAAAAATCACTTTGTAACCCTAAACAAATCTCGTCATCTATAGCCGTATTATTATCTTGTTTTAATTTAGATGTTTGTTCATACTCTTTTGCTGCAATTTCGGCTTCTTCAACAATCTTCTCATTAATTCCACACATTGCTGCAACATTCATACCAAATGACCCATGCGCGGCCCCAGTCTCTAATTTATGTAAGAAGGTAATCTTACGAGAATTATTATCAACAATAATCGCCATTCGTAATGGAATAACCTGTGCATGATTTTTGAATGCATTTCCCAAGGTTCCATAATGAGTGGCAAAAAAGCCTAATGTCTGAACATGGGTGGCTAAATGGTATAATACCGATTCGGCAATAGCATAACCATCACTACTTGACCCCCCTCTTCCTAATTCATCTAAAATAACTAATGATTTTGTGGTTGCGTTACTTAATATCTTCTTGGTCTCGCTCAATTCCACAAAAAATGTAGATTTCCCTTGCATTATATTATCATTGGCCCCTAATCTTGTCATGATTTTATCTACGGGAGTTAATTTTGCCAGCGACGCTGGAATGAAACATCCAATTTGACTCATTATGACCGCTAATGCAGTAGTTCTCATTAATGTAGATTTACCAGCAGCATTGGCCCCAGTCAATAAACCAAATTGTGGATTTGAACCTCCTAAAGTAATATCATTTGGAATGAACTCCTTTGTTCCCATGAAACAAGGATGTCTCAATTCGTTGAATGTCAATTGTCCAGATTCAGATTCAATAAATTCAGGACGACAAGATGGATAGCCAATTGTTTCAGACGTTTTTGTCAAGGAGAGTAAGCAATCAACGTTAGCAATTGCACTTATAACTCGTTTCCAAACAGCATAATTATTATCAAATTTTTTATAAATGCTAGACCTTAAATTATCACAAACCAGTTTATGTAATTCACGTTGTTCTAACAATTCTTGTACTAAAACTCTAGCTTCTGGTGACCAATATCTCTTTACTTTATTAGTTGATCCCATCTGTTGCCAGTCGTTTGGCACACTTTTAACTAGCTTGTTTGGCATTTCAATTAAATAGATCTCTTTTCCAGAATCTCTGTAACATATTTCATGAGATTTATACTTCTTTTTATAATCCTTTAGGTGAGCTTCTAATTGGGCTTCCAATGCTTCCATCTTCGATTGAGAACTATCGAATTCCTGGTCAACGCCCTTGGCTGGAACTATGACATCTTTCAATGCCTCTATTCTATCAAACGCATCTTCCCATTCTTTTAAGCAGTCTTCAACATCACTAGGATAATTGCTCATGTATTTGTAAAGAGTACCAGAATTTGTACTAACAAAATCTTGCAATTTACGAAAGAGCTTGGAGACGTTCTCAAAACTTTCAATTACTTTCACGAAGTCCTTGAACTTTAAAGTGTTACTGTGAATTCTTGCTATGAGCCTTTCAAGATCTGGTAATCCAATAAGACCTTCTTCCAAAAGTGATCTAAAATCAGCACCATCTTTTATTAGCCATTCAATAGAGTCGTATCTTTCATTGATATCATGAACATTCATTAATGGGTAAAGAATCCATGTTTTAAGTGTTCTCTTACCAAATGGTGTGATTGCTCTATTCAAGAGCTTAAACAAGGTACCTTTTTCAGTTCCGTCAAAAGAATTATTTAAAATCTCTAAATTGTTTAATGTGACCCCATCCAAAATTAACGTAGACGAATTTGAACGGGTTATATCATATTCATGAATGTTACCCAAGGTCAAAATGCTGGAATCTAATTTTAAAAATTTAAGGTAAAACAATAAACCACCAAAGGCATTAAAGGCAATCTTGTGGTTATCCTTATAATCGAGCAAAATCTTTGGATACTTTGAATAGTCATCCAAATCTTCTGCCTCGTAATATTTTGCTTTGGCCAAGTTTTCTACTGTAATATCATAATCCCAAAATTCTGAAATCGGATTTAAATGATTCCAGATTTGGTTTATACTGTTAGAGTTAAATTTTATAGCCTTGATCGCTGTTGAGCATAAGTTACCCTTTTCACAAATAATTTCTTTTGGCTTTATTTGAGTAACAAGAGTATCTAACTTGGTACATTCAGCATCGTCGACAAACTCAATCAAATTTAGTTCGGATGTAGCAGTATCAACAAATGAAATACCAAATATTTTTGTTCCATCATGCAAACTTTCTTCTTTAATACTTAAACAATATATGGCCATATCGTCACTGATCATATTCAAGTCTGTAAGGGTACCACCAGTTAAAACACCAGTCAATTCTCTTCTAATTACCTTTTCTTCTTTGGTACCTCCACCTCTCATCTGTTTAGCTAATAAAGTTTCGTTTTGGTCTACTTTTGCTACCTTGTAACCATGGCTGATAAATTCTTTTGCCCAATATTCGAAAGACATCTCTGGAATTCCTGCTAGTTTCATATTTGCTCTTCCACCTCCAGCAATCTTTAAATCAAATTCTGAATTTGCTATGATAGCATCATTTTCATAAAGCTCATAAAATTTTCCCTTCTTAAAGAATACAACCGTATCCCACATTTTAGATTTAATTTCCCAATACTGCTTTTCAAAAGGGGTGAATTTTACCCAGGCTGATTGCGGGATATATAGTGTTCTAATATCGTAGTCAGGATGGTCGGATAACCGTTTTTCGGCATCTTTAACTTCGACTAACCATTGATATCTTTCTTCGTTTTCTTTTGCAAAGTTCTTCTTTGGCGTTGGTTTTGAAAAGGGGCTCGATTTCTGTTCAACCTTTACAGATTTCGAAGGGGTATAAGATGAACCTGAGCCAAATTTACTACCAAGATCATTTTTTGATTTAGGAGTAGCAATGGTAGAAGTTGCTTTAGGTGAAGATTTTTTCGATATTTTCTTTTGTTTGGGTGCTGATACTTCTTCGTTATCATCTTCTTCTATCTTAATTTCAGAGTCGGATTCACTAGCGTCATCGTCTACAATGAAATCACTCATATCGTCGTCGTCCTCCAGGTGTTCTGATCCTACTTTAAAGTCCTCTTCGTTATCAGAATCGCTCTCTACCACCCGTCTTCTTTTTCTAGCTATAGGAATGGAATCCTCGTCATCATTATCAGATTCTTGGTAGCTGATATTTGTCTTACTTCTCTTACTGGATGGTAGCTTGTTTTCTTTGACTGGTGATGACTTAGGTAGATTTGACAGGGAGCTTCGTTTAGGAGAGACCTCTAAATCTGACGTAAAAGGGGTATCAGCCAAGATATTCGAATCGTTGTCCGCCGTATTGGCAATCGATGTCGATTTATGGTTATCGAATGTAATATCGGATTCAGAAATGTTATCAAAAGTGTCGTTGACATCGTTCTCTTTATCGCTAGTAGAACCCGATGACTCCTTTAAATTCAGTTTCCGTTTCAATGGAGAAGAGGAGGCAATGTTGCTAGTGTCGGCCGTTGTTTGTAATGGAGATGAAGTGGTCGTTTTATCAGTTGCAGGTGCTGCTGGTTTGAAAAACGACATTAACGACAGTTGTTTCAACTTTGCAGAAGATCCACCTCCGCTTGCTTTCCCGGTCCCTTTACTGGGAGTTGATATCTTCCCCATATTTTATATCTTGTCTCTATAGGTAAAGAAAACTAAGTTATTTGCAACACTTTTTACAAGTGAGTACTTGATATAAAACGCGTATTTACTTTGTGGTGTTTTGTTGCGCGTATTTTTAAATTGTCGCGATCTAAAGATTGCTAGGCTCATTAAGCGGGCATAGAGAAGTACCTAAACAACCCCCTATTTGCGTTACCACTGGCCATTTGGTGTGGTGACGATTGACCTGTTAAAGTTGTCACACTTGATTACTTTGTTGGTACAGTATTAATTATGTGCATTATTATCCAACGATTTGTAGCTTGGATCTTTCTTTTATAAAATATTTCGTAATGTCTATCGCAGCTAAGGAATCTTCACTACTGTCATGTTCACCTGTTTGGATATTTCTGCTTAGGTATTTGAAAGTTAAGTCCTTTAAACTATATCTAAATGTAGGAGTTGCTTTATGTGGAGGAAACAATATTGCCGTGTCAACTATTCGTTCATGGATCAATCTCATAGAATTTAAATCGTTTTCTAGTCCATGTCCTACAAGTATTGTATTTCTGTCCATGATAGAACGTAACAATTCAATCAGATCCTCAAACGTCATGGCGTCTTCTCCTATCTCTGCCACACCTGACCATCTAGTATTCAAGTCCACCACTATTCCTTTTGGCTTGACCATCAAATCTAGAACTTCTTCTCCACTGAAAAAATCAATGGCTGTAATTCTTAATAATTCAAATCCTCTCGTAGTATATCCCATTTCACAATCAATACCAATTGCTTTGAACGTCTCGCTATTGGTTCGCCATTCCTTGGTGTTTTGGAAGGGTATGGCCCATTGCATCTCTTGCACATTGTCCCAATAGAAAATGTGGAACTTGGAAAAGGAACATGGTCCAGCTTCACCACCCACAATTGCTCCACAACATTCATAGAACTTGGTATTATGGTCTCTCTTCTTAACCTTTCCTGAATGATAATGACACTCGGTAGGAATCAACTGGTCGTCAATATTATATGGGTTATTGCATCGCTTGCATACCTTATCCTTTTTTGGCTCCGTTGGTTCTGGTGGTGCCATAACATAACCAAACTTTTGAAGTTTTTCTAAAGGAATAACATAATGGGAAAGATATTTATAATAATCGTCTTCGGTTATGGAATTTTCTAGCTGCTTCTCCAATTTGTTGTTATTAATCTCATGCAATCGATTCCGCACAGTTTGATTGTAGGCAAAAGAGGTGGTAGTTGAAGCAATTTTATATTCCTCTTGCGTAGCACGAAGTATAGGTGTAGATAATTCGGGGTAGTTCTTCTTAATTGAATCAACCATAAGTTGAATAATCTTTTTCCTTGCCGGTAGAGTAGCTGGCGCTCCATTTACTTGTGTTGGTAAGATGAATTTTGGATCAATTTGTATGGCATCCTCTTTAACCAAAGCTTTTTCAATATTTTCTTTATACTGGGTCAAAGTTTTGCTTTTCAAAGCAATTTCAAATTCTACTTTTAAAGCTTGTTTCTTTGGTTGAGATGCATTTTCAAGAGATTTGATGATTTTAGATACATTGGCAATCCGAAGACTTCTCGAGAGATTAATATGGGAAATCTCCTTTGGCAATATAAACAGTACATCTGATTCTTCTACAGACAGAGTAGCAGCTCTTACATTGGAAGCATTCGTAACGGTTTCCCCATTGGAATCTAGCTTGACTTTCTTAGAATCAGCTTTGGTTTCGATTTCAAGTGCCCGTTTAACTGACGGAATGCTGTCCGTGTTGTGATGGAAAATGCACCCCAAAATAGTGCAATTGGTATTTCTTCTTACATTAGGACACTGTATACTTCTAAAGTACTTGTCTGGAAGCTTAAACATCTGCTAGGAAGGAAGAATGTTGTAGCACATTGGAAATACTATGGAAAATGAGATGCGAAACTCTAATTTTATATGCCAAATGTATATGCTACCATATTAAATCTATATTACTATATTTATACTAATTGGGCCGATTTTTTAGCAGGATACTCGTATAATTTGTAGTAATCCACCACTTCGCCGTTAAGGTTGTTTTCACCTTCGATTGGTAAGAAAAATACATTTCTAAGTTCGATCTCTCCCAAGATCCAAAAATCTAACCAATTTTGCTTCATGCCATAGTCGGTAGGGATATCAATATTATTAGCTGATGCGTAGGAGGAGTCGGAATTGGCATATGCTGACGATGAAAATATCGAAGCCACGCTTAATTTTATAGTCATGATAAACTGATCGAGCCCTATCAAATTCATGCATGTGTTTAGCTCTGTTCTATTACCGGACTCTTGTTCGTTCATGGCTGAGCCAGGTAAACTAGATTCAGAAAAATCTCTAGGCACAGTAGAATGGTTTAGCTTATTGGATTTAGGCATCTTGTTGTTAAGCATGCTGAATTCCCAAGTTGTAACTCCTTTTAAGATTTGAAAGGTTTGTACTATAGTTAAAAATGTCACCCAAATGAATTGTAAAATACTCCACATTACTATATTAAAATGGAAATGGTGATTTCTAAATCCGTAGCATAATTCATCACTTAAAAGGAAGCATGATTGCTCGTCATCTGAATCTTTTCCATTTCCATCTTCATATTTTTCAAAAAAGTTTAATGAAAGATAAATAAATAAAACAATTGCCAAATTCAACGCATAAACAAATGTGATGAACAACTTATGATTCCGAACTCCAATCTCATTATATACCCACGGACAGTAATGATCAAACCTAGCCACAAGTTTCTTATTTGTCTTGGAATATTTAGCTCTTAATGGTTTTCTAACAAATGAATTGACACAAAAGTGATCGGTATCAAAATTTCCAGATTTAATTAATTCTCTAACTTGGCCCAACACAACCTCATTATCTGCTGGTACTGGTATAAACCCAGGATTGAGGAACATAGTTTTAAAGAAAGCCCATGAGAATAATCCAATGCATGAAACCAATAGCAAACTGGCGAAGAAATCACTAAAGAATAAACTTGGAATCAAATTGTACAAAATCACCATGGTAGCCCAAAATGCCGATCCTGAAAAGATACCTGCAAGAAATGGAGACTTTTGAAGTGGTCTGTCATCTATCAAGTAAGTTGGAATAACAATTCTGTTTGTAACATAGACAATAGCAACCACCAACAACGATGCAACAAATAATTTTGGAACAAAATATCCCGAGCCAAAAGAACAAATTTGAAACACTACTGCCAATATCAAATAGGGAATGAAGAAAGTAATTAATTTTCCTAATTTTGGTTCTATTATTTTAGATTTCATTGCCCAATTTTTCTTAGGATCACGTCCACATTCCTTCAAAACTTTGGTCCAAGTACCATAACAATTCATATCTTTGGCAATATCAAATGTGTTTTTGCCTTGGTCATTCTTCGCAAATATGTCAGAACCTGCTATCAACAAAGTTTTCAAAATAATTTTGTAACCTTTCATAAATGCCCAATGGATTGGCAAGAACAAAGTATTGTCCACTTTAGAAATATCTGCTCCAAATTTCAAAAGGGCATTGACACTAAAGATATCACCCTGGTACGATGCCCAATGTAATGCCGTTCTGTTGCAGCTATCTGGTTCATCAACGTATAATTTGTGCTTATAATTTGTGTCACAACAAGTCAACAAGATATAAATAACCATAGTAATATTTGAACTATGAACAGCTAAATGTAAAGCATTATAAGATTGAGCATCTCTTAAAGTTGGATCGGCATTGGAATTTGTAAGTAAATAGTCGACAATGTATACCAATCCATTTCTAGCAGCCCAGTGCAAAGGAGTAGCTTTCAAATCTCCCCCAATTGCATTTGGGTCGGCCACAGAATATTCATTAGCAAGTAAATGTTTCACTATTGACAACCGATTATTAATACAAGCCCAGTGAAGTCCTGTGATAGAATCACTAAAGCTATCATTTGCCAGTACCAAATGGTTCGAAATCAAATCTTTGACTATAGTAATATTGCCTTCCTGACACGCCAAGATGAACTTAGCTAACTCTGGATTAAGTTGCTGTTCGGTCAATTCCTCCTTAGTAGTATTGATGGTATTCAAATCTTCTTCGTTCGTTTCATGCACGGCGTCAGTAGATCCGATTGACATCTGGTCATTATTAATGGTCGATAGCTCTATAGAGTCTAGGTTTGCAGTCACTTGGCCGTCAGATGGGTCAACACCTGAATAATCCGAATTAATTGTGGTTGGCTCTATAGGCGCCTCAACATATGACTCAGCTTGATATTTGGGGTTTGAATCAGGGGAAGCATCAATATTGGATTCAGATGCTTCATAAGACTCGATTACGTCAGATTCACCATTTGAAGAAACTGCCTCCTTAGTTGTTTGAGAGACAGTGTTGTCGAGGGCTGCTGAAACATCGCCGCTCGTTGAAGCAATAAGCTCACTTTTGTTGGCAGCCAAATCATCCATTTGCAATAGTTCGCTTGATTCCTCAGCAGTGTTACCATTCAAATCATTAGTAATATTCACTTGCTTCGGCTCCGGCTCTGGCGTGCTCTCAGAAGATGATTTGATAGACGAATCCTTACCAGGTACTTTCTTGGATCTCTTCTTGTTCTTTGCCATGTCGTGATCGTGGTAGTAGCGTCTTTCTATCTTGGAAATCAATCAGCTCTAATGAAGTGGAAAATAATTTATCCTGTAGATTAAATGGCTGTGGGCAGAAATCAATGAGCTTAAGAAAAGTAGGTTGAGTGAAAACTACGACTAGTGAGCTTACGTTGTAATGGAGTAGGAATATTGTAGTGCAGGGTGAATCTAATGGCCTTTTTATATAGACAGTGTTTGTATAGTAATTTCTAAAGAACTTTAATTTCAAGCAAATTCAGAGGAGCTGTAATCATGTCACTAAAGAGTAGACTCAAACTAATTTGTTGTAATGACCTGATGAAATAGATCCAGTGAAAATTTGGTGTCATTGATCTAGTGAAATAGATCTAGTAGAACTGTTGCTCGTAGAAGATTGGTTCGCCTCTTGGTTTAACTAGAACGCAAACTATAGCTTGTTTCTTTTTGTCGCAACAAACTGATCTGATCTCCATGATCTAAACAGAGCAGTTCTACTCGCTGATGTAGACATTTATCTAGCCAAATCGAGATGGTTCATCAATCGGCTACTTCATCTTCCAACTTGTATTTCAAATATCCTCGAATGATTCAATAGTGGTACCTGAAGTTTGACTAGAAGGAACATCTGTAAAAGGTTGCAATTTTGTAGGAGAAATATTGCTAGAAGAACTCGATGATATTGATGACTTGCGGGCATTCAGATCGTGGAGAAGATATTTCAAATCATTAGCTTTACTTGCAAAATTATAACTTGCTAGTTTGGCAGCAGGAAGGAGCTTATCTTCAAATACTGGTTGGATCTTATCGTTTATAAAATTCGGTCTAATATCATGGGGATCAATTATACCTAAATTCTTCATCCCTACTCTAACCAAATGATTTTCCAATAGTAAGTAGTTTCTTGAATTTGATTTATATCCAATTTCGATCAAATCTCCCACGATTGGAATAAATCCAAGAGCGAAATCAACCATAATGTTAAACAAAAATAACAATTGCAAATCCAAGGGAAAGCCGTCATCTAAACTTCTAGCCAACATTAATAGTCTCAAAGACCAAAAGGTCGATATTAACGTACCGATAACCGGAATAAATCCCACAATGTTAGACCATCCAAACTTTATTCCCAATATCAGAAACCACATATCATACCTATAAGCACGTTTCTTAAACAATTTCAATACGTTTACATCACTATGACTGATTCCCTCCGGTATCCTTCGCACAACCTTCTTCTTGTAAATAGTGCCATCCCTTGCTTTGACATCGACAAATTCATGGTATGGATCTTCCACACCCAAACGATTCAATTGATTATCTTTCAATACTCTGTTGGCAATGTATTTTACTATAAATGACGACATATCAATAACAAAATTCAATAAAAAACTACACCAAAGTGTACCATTTTCCAACCTCAGTTCTTTCCATGACTTGCACCGCCTAAAGTTGCTTCCTCTTTTTCACATGCTCCATGTCAATTTAGTGAGTTTAAATATTCGCTTAAACTATAACAAAAAATAATGCAGATAAACTGTACCTTAAGCACGCAGGATGTCTGAAGCCACTTAAAGTTCTACTGGTGTGTTTACAAGGTTAAATCCATTAATTCAAACCTCCAAACTGAATATTCTTGTGCCGGTGTATTCTGTAATTATCTGCATAAAGCTGAAATTGAAATATTTAGTGCATTGTTATTCTCTTCAAATAATGATTAATTGTACTGATGTACCAATTGTTTTCAACACCATTGTAAGGCACAACTCGATATCAAAATCTGTACTTATTCTACGTATAGTCAGAAATATTAATAGTTATCTATAAACTGTCGAAACGTAAGGTTTCAAGCTCCTCGACTTTATCTACCTCATATTCTGTTTATATTAAAATAGATAGCCAGTTAATTTCCTTGCAATAATTTTACCAACATGATTATCATCAAGAATTCCAAGCTCGTGCAATTCAGGAATACTACGTTTAGTGGTGTTAGAGGGTCCAATTGGATAATCGAGGAAAACAGCAACTGCATTGTGAATAAGTTCAACTAATTCAGGATTAGCATTTGGATAGTCAAATAATGTTAAGTAATCAGTCTTTTCACATCCTGAAACAGGCGGTTTGCCAGCAAACCGATTTTTAATCCAAGTCGCAGCTGCTGGAATACCAAATGCAGCATCAGTAAGGTGTCCCCCAGTTAAGTCCGTCGCAAATTCAATAGATTTTGCACCTGCAGCACACCAATTGCTGTACACTCTTTCGGAACTAATGTAAGGAACAATACCGTCCCAATAACCGTGATACATAAAAATAGGAATATCTGGTGCATCTGTAACATTCACTGCTAGTGTATTTTCTAGAATGACTTGTGCAACAGAAGGAATTTGTAAAGGTGCGTATCCCTGAGGAGACCAAGCATCTTCCCCAACAAAAAAATTCATTTCTAGGTAACGTAAAGCAATTGGTACTACGCAATTTGAACTAACTTTCCCAAATTCATAAGCATTTGCAGCAGGTATCATCTGTTTAAGAATATCAATAATGAATGGATACTCCATTGATAATCCAGAAATTCCAGTAGCAATTAAACCACTAAATAATCCACCATCAGTTGCAACCAAAACTTCGGTTATGTTAGACGGTAAACCTCCAAGGACACAACCAATGACATTCAGTTTCAATTCAGGTGCATATTCATTCAATAAACCTACACCCCAACCAGATGCAAGAGCACCACCACTATATCCCCAAAGAATAATATCCGGATTATCCAAACCTGTAAAATTTCCAGTGGTCAAAGTAGCTCTGATTGCATTAAGAATGGCTTTTCCTGCTAATGGACGAGCGCCAAATGCCGCTGTATAATTTGCAGTCGTTTCATAAGAAGTCGTGACAACAAAATATCCCTCACTTAATAAGGTTGCGGATATCATAAAAGAGAATTCCAATTCAGCTTCAATATTATCAAATGCACTAGAACCTTGAACAATCGCATATGTATTCGAACAATCAAAGCATGAAGAATCTTGAGCGATATTATATGCAACCAATTTTGTTGGATCAGAATTGTAAGGTTCAATAATTGTTGATACAACTGCAGTTGGATTACCGGAGGAATCTTCTGATCTAACGAGAATATCCCAAGCATTTTTTACATCTACTGGGAAGTATATGCTTCTAAAATTAGAAGGGGTTTTACTCATTCTTGAAATTGTACCAACTGCAGCAGTTTCAAAACCTTTTGGCCCATAGTAAAATGGATCTACTGTGGGAGGAGGAGTAAATGGAAGGGCACTTACTTCTTGTATGAATAAACAAAAGCAGGCCAAGAGAATCCGAATATTTTTCATTTTTCTATCAAATTTGACACTCAAACTGTTGTAGTAAAAGCTGAACTTGAATAAAAAAGTTCCGGATTAAAGACTCAATAAATATGAGGTTTTAAATAGATTACTTTTATGTTATTACTTCAATAGGTTTACAACTTAATCCTTAACGATTCCTGTTTAAGGGAATTGATAAAACGTTACTATTACTCGAAGTGTAAGGAATAGAACTCGTAAAAGAACCGGAACAACTTTAAATGAAGCTGCATGACAGTTGACTTCACCATAGGCGGACCATTAGCTCAAAAGTATGGAGTGCATAATTTTGACTACATTTTTAACTATAGTAGGAAATTCTTCTTGGATTAAGGTACGAGAAGATGTATGGAAGTTTGCTGATGGTTATGTTTTTCTGTCAAAATTCTGATAACTCTCAGGTGTATAATTAAAAAGGTAGCTAGAACATTGGGCATTGGTTAGCTCTGAGACTCCGAGCTCACAAAAAAGTTTATTGATTGTTCCTTAGATACTACATTGACATATACATATGGAGTATGGGTTGGTTGGTTGAGAACTTGAACCCTTTTTCTCTGTGTCACTTGACTTCTAAAAATACCAATTGGCAATTGTCCTTTATTTTGCATTATTTCCATTTTTCGCATGATGCCTGCATGTCGAAGTTCGGTTACGTCTTAACCGGCATTAAGTATCAAATCGTCAATATCCATCTAGCTTTAGCATGTGAAAATACATTTGATAATGCTGCTGACCTTGGCAGCTGAAAGTGTTACTAAAGTACCTTATCCTACATATATGGGAGGGTTATAAGTTTTACTCATCTCTGTTTTTGTATTGAAGTAACTTTACATACAAGTGCTAATCATATTCCTTACCCTTTCTTTATTAATACAACTGTTGCTGCTAAGCATTCTACATTAGCATCAATAATCGTACTGCTAAAGGGGACAGGATTGACCGTTGCTTCAGCTACAGTTAACGTTTGTATTAGGTTTTACTTTAGGTTTATTTGTAACAATTAACACTTTCATTGCATTTGTTTATTACATAATGGTAGTTCGGTCATTTATTGGAGGATTGATAAACAAGGTTCCTTTATCGTCTTATGTTGTGCCAACAACAGTGAGTGATTTTTTAAAATCAGATCAAGTACAAGAAACAACTGAAGAAGAAATAGTGGATGTATGCGATACTAGTTCGATTACTTCTACTCCTAGATCTAAAATTCATTCTAAATTAATTAGAAATAGATATAAGGAAAATTCCACAATTACTACTTTATATGAAGTGGATGACGATGTGATTAGCTTGCCACCTCAGTTTGGTGGTGATACTTATATCGAATCCAATGATCTTAGAATCAAACAATATTTAAATGATCAAAATAAAAAATTTGATAACTTAATTAATCAAAATTTAGACGTTGTATTAAATCAACAGAAATATCCTTCTTCTCCAAACGCACAGAAGTCAGAAGGTATAATTCAGTCAATCATTGGAAATTCAACTACCAGAATATTAAGCCGATTTGCGTACAGTTACTATCCCTCAAAATCAAACTATAGCAACGAAGAAGCAATTCCTGCTGACAAGTTACTTGATAATGACGTTAAAATGGATATTTTCATTGATTCTCTCGATACAAACATTAAAATTAAATTACTAGAAGAATTAAAACAGGATTTAGGGAGAAGGGAAATAATCAAAGTTTCTGATTATGAAGTCAAGAGTCCAGAAAAGCAGATTTTTCTTGATAAACTTCAAGATTTTTTAATTATTTCTATTAAGTTTATGATTGTTTGCTTAAAATTGTCCATTCCAATTTTTAGATTTGTTTATTTAAAATTTATGGATAATTCGTTATTATTCTTTAATGAAAAGAACCTGGCCAAAGTCTTTGATTTTATTTTGAAATTGATGAGAATTATGGACAATCATTTACATCGCAATGATGATTTGATCAATAATTATTATAATGCTACAAGTGAAGATCCAGATTTAGATTTATTATACAAAGAATTGGCCGTAGAAACACAGCAATTTCTTTCAAATCAAGTTTTCGAAGGAAATTCTTCTGGATCGCAAAATTGGAAGCAGACTGCTTTCAGATACGTTGCTCAAAAGTATCTTGGGCCAATAGGTAATGAGGGCGAACCAGTGGATCAATCTCATATCAACGATCCCAAATACTCAATGTATTTTGAGAAAAGTGAATATGGGAGCTGTACTTCCTCGCCTAGGTCGAACGAAGAATCAGTTGAAGATTTGTCCATTTTTCAGGCAGCAGAACAATTTGCTGATGAGCTTTAGATTTTAAGATGGTGGGTCTTTAGGTAACGGGAGAAAATGACTTCAGGGCGCAAAGAGTAATTTACATGTGGTCATTTGTAAGTCATTTTGATCAGTAAGATGTTAATAAATAACATTTTATATAACTACAGGTGAGTTGGTGTAATCGGGAAAAATAGAGACAATTAAAGTACATCATTGAATACAGAATTGATGACTTTAATTTCCAAGAGGACATATTTTTAACATTAAGTAATATTCAATTCAATTAGGCAATTTATTCAACTTTAAAAGTAGGTAGAAAAAGTATAAAGTTCACCAAAAGCACCCTGTATGGGATTACCGTAGTGGCAACCATAAAAATTGATTCAAATTAGATCAATTACTAAAGCAGCCAAATAAAAAATTACTGAAACCAGTATTAAATTTCTCAAGCTCAGGCAATTAAACGATTATATAAGCATTATTTCCTTAGAAAAGTGCAATCGTGGGGAACACCACGACAATAATACCCATTATTGCTAAAGGTATCATTTTGCCATCTATAACCACTACACCCATGTAAATAATCTACTTCCTCGCCATAGCTAAATTCAGGTGATAAGATGATTCTGCTACTTTGCACTGCGATTACATACAGTAGTCCCATTCAATATCCCGCTTTAATAGATGTAAATTATCAACTTCGTAAATATGTACATTGATCAAAATAATCGCAACAGCTACTTTCAAATATTTTATTTTCATCCAGACTTATATAGATAAGAAAGTTGTCCATCCATGCCGCAACTGAATAATCATCCACACCGCAATAGTTCCAATAATATCAGGATATATTCCTGTACAGTACTTCTGTACAATTGTAGTGTATATGTAAATCTACAGTATTTTCTACAAGTTCACCAATGAACACGTACACTTTGTACTAGCAAACAAGTGGTAATTCTATGCCACTTGACCCTTGTAGGAGATTAGCAAACTAATCAACTTGTCTGGAACTTTACCTGTGTTTATATTGCAACATTCTAGCTGAAAATGTTCCCTTGGAGCGATATTGTACCAATATGCTCATAATCCTTCCTCTACTTTACCATTATGTTCCCCTACCTCAAGATATCTACAGTTCACATACTGGCCCCATAATAAATTACAGGATTACATCCTTGCCGCAATAGCTAAACAAGTGAACACGTGGAATTTTCCCATAATCTGTATATTTCAGCCTTATATAATCAAATATCTATATGCATATATAGCGACAACCCCTATTCTATTGGGAAAGACGTGTATTTTGCCCAAATTCTTCGATAAAATATAGTTACCCGGACGCATTTTCTCGGGTACAGCCAATTAAAATCTCTTATTCTAAAAAATATTGCCTCAGTTAGTTTCAGGATTTTTCTCCCTCTCGGTTACTTAAACATCCTTACACCTGCCTTTAATAAATATTGTTTTTTTCCGCTACTATAGGTAAAATACAAGGTTCCCTTTGTTTTATAGTATAAATTATATATTATATTTAGCTATATATATATTAAGTATATTACTACTATTATACTACATTTATACTCCTACTATACTTTTGGTATTCCACCTGTTGTATAGTTAAGATTGGTATTATTGTTTGCCCCTGGTTAATTTTACTATCTTTTTTTTGTTGATTTTCTGACACCTTGATTGGTTGATTTCAGAAGTTTTTTTAATCCCTCAGCACAAGTTTCGCTACAAACGTTTTTGACTAGTTTGTGCTTGGTAAATACACGAAAAAAATTGGTGTGATTATAAACGACATTTTCCTTTGCGACTTTATAATCTTTTTTTTCCTTTGTGAATTTACTGCGACATTTACCTGTTTGTCTTGTGTACCCACCCTCGATCATTTCCATAATGGCTTTATGTTCGAAAGCATTTTCCTCGCCAACTAAACGTAGTTGTCAATTCAATAATAGTCAATCACAACCATCGAAGAAGTTATGTTTGTCAAAGTTGTCATCATATGTTGATTCTTCAATCTATTCTTCTTCTGATGATGATGAAGATTCTGATGATGAGCATTGCTATAATCAAAATCAAATAAAAGCTAAAAGAAGGGCTTCGTCCAGGATTTCGTTTTGTCTTGATACAAAGTTATCTAAGGCTATTTCCCAATATTCTGACGACGAAGAAAATACAAATTTGAATAATAAAAATTACGACTTAGCTTGTAACTACGACGTTGAAGAAAATCTTGATTGCAAATTGGTTTCTTCGCCAATTAATCATTCTACAACTAAATTATCTGATAATTTGCATTCGTCAACAACAAATTTATTGTCTTACAATTCTTTAACCAATTTGAACAAAATTCCAGAATCAGATAAATCAGCCAGATCCAAATGTTTTGAATATTTGGTTGGTGCCATTGATGAAGCTTGGGCTAGATATTGTGATCAAGCTACTTACGTCGAAGATGAAGTTTATGGTTATGGTTGTAATACCCCTGGTTCCAACGTTGCCACCGATGACGAAGAATTTGATAATAACACAGATATAACTGATTATGATTCTGATTTCGAAATCCATCACGTACATAAAACATTACCATCAGAACAACATCAGCAACAACCACAACCACACAAACAGCAACCTCAACAAGAATTTTGTAGACCAAGATTGTCTTCAACTTCATCAACTAAGGAAGATCCATCATCATGTCAATTACAAGCATTGAAAGATCGGTTAACCAAAGCCAAATATTACTTACAAGACTTGGTTGATTCTGATGATTTTATTGATGTTTCCAATTTTTGGAAAAGATGGGATATGCTCAAGTATGCTACCATTGAATTGGTTGAAGACGACGATGATGATGATATCGTTGAGTCGACTATAGAAGACTTAGAATTGGGTCGTTATTTTATTAATTAATTGTTAACTGGTTAACATTAGGTGTTATAATTCTTTGAAATTTAAAATTGGAGAAAAGAAAAATTGTTATTATTATATTAGGTTGAATTGTTGATTTATTAAATATTATTTTGCTTTTATTTGGTTAAAATTGGTTTGATCTTGATTTTAGTTTATTGGTTAGTTTTTAGTTGCGGGTTTTTATGATTATTATTGATGAATTTTTTATGATTGATAGAGGAATAATAGTTTTAGTATTATTTTTTCTATCAAAAAGGGTAAACTATTATTAGCAAGATTATATAGTTTGGTTATTTTTATATACTTGTACCATAGCTCAATATAGGAAGAAATTGAATGAGTTGTAGAAGCTTGCTATCTATTCAAGTGAATTCTCAGCTAAAAATAAGACCAAATTATAGCTTTGCCGTTTTATTGCAGATTACTTGATTTGCAACTGTAGTCATTATTCACCATGCGCTAGCACTAGGTTCACTTTGTCTGGTTTCTTCATTAGCTATGCAAGTGATACAGCATGCGAAATACAAGTTGGTGGTTTTCACGTGATACATTTCTACTGGACACATATCAATTTTAAATATGAAATGGAAATCAGTTTTACAAAAGGATTACTTTAAAGATGAAGTTAACTATTTTAGGGGCTATTTCCTTAGTTGCGCAATTCGTAGCTGCATCGAGTGATGAATTACAAATTGGTATGTATCAAGGGTAACTTTGGAGATAGAAAGAAGGATGATACTAATAACTATAGGTATTTTAACAGCTATTCCAGAAGATGAATGTTTGGTCAAGACAAAAGCTGGAGATTACATTAGCGTCCATTATGAAGGAAGCTTAGAAGATGGTACTGTCTTTGATGCATCTTATTCGCGTGGCCAACCAATCACCTTCCAATTAGGTGTAGGACAAGTTATTCCAGGTTGGGATCAAGGATTAACTAGAATGTGTATTGGAGAAAAGAGAAAATTAATCATTCCACCCCATTTAGCTTATGGAGATGGTGGTGTAGGACCAATCCCACCAAAAGCAACCTTAAGTAAGTACTTTTAAACTGCGATGTACCCTAATGAATTAACTTTACTAACTACTAGTCTTCACTGCTGAATTAATTGATATTGCTGGTGCCAATAAAGGAACACCAGAAAAAGATGAATTATGATTAGCATAATAAATAAACAGTCACCACAAATATCATCGTAGAATTGTAGTAGTACATACTTAGTGTAGGTGCAAGGAAAATAAAAGGAGGAAAATATGAAAAACTTGGGGTAAATGATCACCAGATTAGCGAGGGAGCATAATCCTCGATTAGAAAAAATCACTAATTACAAATATACACGATCCATACAGTGTACCATACAATAATGAACCATTGCGCACGGATCATACAACCAGCCAATGACTATATCGCATCACAATAAGTAGGAATCAAGATACAGTATTGAACAATAATGTCCTTACCAAGTCAATTTCAAGATTATTGTACCTGATTATTTTATTGTATCCTTAAATCTGTAGAGCAACTAAATTGAAGGATATTTTTGATAGTTTCATATTTATAGCAAATCACCAAATTTATTACAAACTTGGTATTATCAATTGCATATTCTGACAAAGTGAAATAGAATTGTACAGAGTAATATAGTGGTAATTTTATTGACTATAATGAGATTCACTAAACAATTACAGGAATTTGTATCATCATCTGCTGATTTCCGAATCTTGTATTCTTGTGGGAAGTCGTCTTTAATAAAGCGTATCTATATTTTGGATTCTTCGTTCAATCCTCCGCATTTGGGCCATTTAAATTTAATAAACCATGCTTTAGAATTCGATAAAGAGGAAGTGAATCAAAAGCAAGTGGTACTTTTGTTATCCATAAATAATATGGATAAAAAGAATCCAATTCCAGAATCTTTTGTCAACAGATTGGAGATGATGTATACAATGATAAATCAAATGAACCAGGAAAATCCCAATATTGGCCAAATTAATCTTGCAATTACCAAGCATGGCAAATTTATTGACAAATCAATTTCTATCATAAATTATTTGAAACTAAATAAATGCTTCCATAACCAGCCCCTTACTTTCTTATTGGGGTTTGATACTCTTATTAGAATCTTAGATCCAAAGTATTATCTTCCTGATAAATTATCAGATTCTTTGGAAGATTTTATGAAGACGACCCATTTATTTTGTTTAACTAGAAATTTTGAAAACTCTTTGTTATCTAATCAATCAAATTACATTTCTGACATTGAAGCAGGTAAACATTCTCACATTCCTAGCCATTGGTCAAAAAATATCTTTGTTGTTGATAATAATGAACCTAATTATATTGCCATTAGTTCGTCTGAAATACGGAACGGTATTAAACTGGGAAATCATTCTTGGGAACCGAAAGTTATTCCCCAAATTAAGGATTTGATAGTCAATGAAAAATTCTATTTAGAGGGCGATAGTAACAACGAAAAGTGATTAAGGAATATGGAGATTTGAAATAAATGTACTATTCACTTCAATTAAAAGAATATTGAACTACACCACATTTTTGATGAATGAAAAAACTCTACACATTACAATACGTTTTTACTTTAATTTATTGTCAATGACCCTTCACTCACAAGTTGACAAGGTAAAATATAAAAGCTATAGCTAAAAAATTGATTGTGCAATAGTTGCTCTTGCTACCCATTGAATTAAGTGTGGTATTTGCTATTGGGTAGAATTGTTCAAATTTTGAAGACCCATCATTAGCTACTTCACTTCTATTTAATTTAGGAATGTTGGTTATAAATTTCTCATTGTTTGCATTCGAGCATTCTATTTTGCCTCCCCTAATAACAGATATGATTTCACTGTGTAACCACAGATTACAATCAAAGCTTGGATAATCTGTTTTCAATTTGGTACTTCCTTTCACTAATTTTAATTGTTTAATGGAAAGTTCTTTGATATTCCCAATAACCTCTAATGCACCACCTATAATGTTCAATTTAGGAAAGAAGTTTATTTTGTCAATATTACTATTGTTTGCAATTATTAAACCTCCACCGACTTCAGTCATAGATGGAAATTCTAAATTGGTTAACTTTTTGTTTTTGAAAATGTTTAATGTACCACCAATTGATTTTAAACTTGAAAATCTCAAGCTTGTTAATTGATTGTTGATCAAGCTAACCGAATTCTTAACAGATTCTAAATTTGAAAGATCAATTTCTGCAACGTCTTGAATACTCATATTATTGGCTATTCGTAATTTTGGTAATGAAACAACTGTTCCAAGAGAATTTGCTGCAACATGTAAAGTATTTTCAATAATTTCGACATTTGAAGTAATAGAATCTAAGAACCGATTATTATTGATATCAAGAGTATCTAATCTTTCTGTCAGAAAACCCGAAAATCCTGTTAACGAAGTATCAGAAATTGATACAGATTTTAATCCATTAATTTCGTTGAAAAATTGAACTGAACTCAAGATTGGTAAAACTCTCCAATCTATAACTTTCACTGATGATAAACTTGGTAAAACGATAACTGATAAAGATGTCAATTCCGATAATGCCAATTCACTTCCAATAGTAGTTAACTTTTCACTTTCTATTCTAACGATTTCTGGAGATTTCTTGATAATCAAATTTCCAGAGATAGTTTCAATTTGGCCCAAATCAAGGATTGGTTGCGTAAAATCAGTAATGAGTATATTTCCCTGAAATACAGAACAGTGGGAAACATCATCTAAATCTGCTTGATTTCTAATTTGGTAATTTTCTCTAATGCATTTTTCAGGATTTGAAATATTCGAGTTATCAATATTGTCGATTTCACTACGAATATGAAAACATAAGATATTTGCAATAAAGGTTAACCAAAAAAATAATCTTAAATACATAATTCGTTATTAATAAATGCTTAGTTCTGAGTTATTGTAAAGAAACAGATGACTTGATTGATTCTTCAATAGGCTTGTAAACTTGTTCGCAAAAGCAAAATCTCAAATTTTGCACCCAAAATTTTGCACCCAAAACTGTACCCAGATCAAGTTTTGAAACCTGGAGCACAAATACACTTCAATGAAAATTTGGATGACCATAGAATACTAGAATAGATGTGGTGAATTAGCAACTCATTGTTTCTCGATCTAAAAACAAAAGTAGCCCGACGCGGGGGTCGAACCCGCAGCCTTTTGATACCATTCAATTGCGCATTGTGCGACTCTTAAAAGTCAAACGCTCTAGCCATTGAGCTAGCCAGGCAGCTTTTGGGACTGAAATTTGAGTAAGGATCTATCCAGTAAATAAATGGATCAATGTATATAATTGGAGAACCATTTTATCAATTTAATGTATAAAAGAAGTAATGAACAATTGAAAAGACTTGGCAATATTTGTTTGATTATATAATAGCTAATATCAAAATTTGTATAGAATTCTTTCATATTAAAATAGTATAAAGTATAACTTTTTTATATTATTTTGCAAATTATTAACAATTCTACATCAAAAACAAAACGCCGTTGACTGGGATCGAATCGATAGATGTTTAGTGAAAATGCAGAATTATTAACTATTGATTCAATCCCTCAAATAGTAATCTTCAATAAGTATTTATAACTAAGTTTTATCCTAAAGAGGAGGAACGAGGAGAAATTGGAAGAACATCCATGCTTGATAATAACAAATAATTACTATTTTTCCATAAATGGGCAGTTGGTGTAGTGGTTAACATATCTGCCTTCCAAGCAGGTGTCACGGGTTCGATTCCCGTACTGCTCAATTGTTTTTAATACTTCTTCACTGAAAAGTTTAGCAATGAATATTAATTTTTTTGTTTAAAAACCAAGAGGATTCACTAGTTTTTCATTGAATATCAATGGTAGATGAGTATATCATCGAAATTGACCGTACCGAAAGTGAAAAGAATCAAGCTTTCCTCCCTTTGCAACAATTATCGATTTGTTAGAACATTTACCTCATCTAAAAGTGAAATGACGAGATTTATAAACGATTCAATCAGTTTGAATGATACTGAAACGAAAATCAGAGATGTGTTGGTGAGCTTTTGTCATTACTATAACGGCTTGCCCAACAATAAGCCATTGGAGCTAAGGATTACTGGTGGTTGGGTTAGAGATAAATTATTAGGCAATGAGTCCAATGATATTGACATTGCCATAAACCATTTGACTGGAGAAGATTTTGCTGCTAGTTTACATGAGTATTTGCATGAATATCATCCAAAGCTTTCTCTTAGAGCAATTCATACTATCCGAAAGAACCCAGAAAAATCGAAGCATTTAGAGACTTGTACAACGAAATTATTTGGACAAGATATTGATTTTGTTAATTTGCGTTCTGAAAAATATAGTGACGATAGCAGAGTACCCATCATTGAATTTGGCACCGCAGAAGAAGACGCCAGAAGGAGAGATGCTACATTGAATGCATTGTTCTATAATTTGAACGAAGATAAAATTGAAGATTTCACCGGCAGAGGTCTACAAGATTTAAAAGATGGCATATTAAGGACACCTTTACCTCCTTTGCAAACGTTTCTTGACGATCCACTTCGAGTTCTTAGACTAATCAGATTTTCTTGTCGGTTTAACTTTGTAATAGAAGAAGATACTTTAAAAGCAATGCAAGACCCCGAGATAAAACAAGCTTTGGCTACGAAGATTAGTAGAGAAAGAGTGGGTATTGAAATGGAAAAGAGTTTAATGAGTGAAAATCCCGAATATGGTTTGCAATTAATTAATTATACTGGATTATTCAAATCCATTTTCAATTTCGGTGACTTAAACGAGGCTATTCATAAGATTAACCCAGACAGTGTATTAAAACAGTTTGATTCAAGATACGACTTATTAGAGAATCAAATAAACTGTGCAACGATAGTTTATCCCCAATTCAAACGGATTTTATCACAAAAATCTCAAGGTCCATTATCAGAGATCTTCAAGGAGATTTTCGATATAGATGAAAACCGCAAATTATTTTGGTTATCAATTGTTTTGGCACCTTTTAAATCTTTAACAGTGATAACTAATCCCAAGAAAGAAACCCAAGTTCATGTGCCAGAAGTTTTATTAAGGGAAGGACTCAGATATAGCAAAAAAGACATTGATGTTGTCTCTAGTTTAACTTATCATTACGAGAGTTCAGGTGATTTACTACGCAAGTTTTTAAGTGATGAACCAGTTGTGAAAAGATCAGAATTGGGATTGTATTTGAGAGAATTCAAATCTTTTGTCAAATTGAATATGATATTTTGTTGCTTTAATGACATTGTGCAGACGACCTTACCAGCAAATTTCGCCATAGATAAACCAGTACCGAACTTGGAAGGTACGATAGAACCTGAAACCGATTTTGATAATACTATTTTGCATACTATTGCAAAGTATGATAAACTCGTTAGATTGATCGAGTCGCTTGATTTGGTTCATGTGGAAAGTTTAAAGCCAATAGTCGATGGAAAGCTATTATCCAAGGAATTGGGTATCAAGCCAGGTCCGTGGATGGGGAAAATTACTCCTGAAATATTGGTATGGCAATTGGATAATCCTAGTAAAGACGCTAACGAATGTTTAGTCTACATCAAGTCTATTATTAACAGCTTCACCAATTGAAATTGCCAGGTCATTACCACAACCACCCACCGACGTACATCACTACAGCATAACGCTACAACATCCAGAGTCTTGCCCCAGACACTTGATAATACACTAAGGTTAATAGTATCTTTCAAACACCTCAATCTTACCCTCTTCTACATTCAGCTGGAACTACAAGAAGTCATTTACAGAGAACAATTACTCCACAGCATTCACTGCTTTGATATTCACCATTTTAAAGTGCCATTACTCCACAAAACTATTTATTTGCATTATTTACTATTATTTACTATTATTTATTGCCTGTAATTGTCATTTGATATCAATATTGTCTCTGTTCATCATTCTCTCTCGCTATTCATGAAGTAGAATCTACGCAGTAGCATTTACCACCGTTATCCATCACTACGGACCGTTGTCGCACCGAAAATTTTTGACGGTTGTGACTAACAATTTTCCACCATGAAGTATTGCACAATATAGTTTATATTGACATAAAGCTATTGGGATTAATTCTATAGTAAACATCGTAGAAGATACCAAACACCTAATTCAACGAGTGAGGATGTCACAGGTTGAAAAAGTATCGATTTTGGGCTCCAAAACCATTCATGTTGGTTACGGAATCCAAGATCACATTGTCAAGGAGACGATCGCCAATGAAGCATCGTCGACGTATGTCATTATCACTGACAACAACATGGCGCAAACAGTTCCATTCAAGAAGCTTTACGACTCGTTTTCTGCCAATTTGGCTAAAGAAAGAGCCAATTCGAGGTTACTTAGTTATTTTGTTTCCCCAGGGGAAAATAATAAAAATAGGGAAACGAAAGCAGCCATTGAAGACTTTTTATTGTGTCAAGGTTGTACCAGAGACACGGTGATATTGGCTGTGGGAGGTGGTGTCATTGGAGACATGATTGGATTCGTTGCAGCCACTTTCATGAGAGGTGTTAGAGTCATCCAAGTACCTACAAGTTTATTGGCCATGGTTGATTCTTCTGTTGGTGGAAAAACTGCCATTGATACTCCGTTAGGGAAGAATTTCATTGGTGCTTTCCACCAACCGAAATATGTCTTCATCGATGTGCAATTCTTGGAAACGTTACCTGCGAGACAATTTATTAATGGGATGGCAGAAGTGGTCAAAACCGCCGCCATTTGGAATGAAAATGAATTTACCAGATTGGAAAATTTCTCGAAACAATTCCTCGAGGTAGTTACATCGGAAAAACCAGATTTGTTATCAATTAAAGACGATTTAGTGAAGACAGTGTTGGAATCAGTCAGAGTTAAGGCTGAAGTTGTATCTTCCGATGAAAAGGAAACTGGATTAAGAAATTTGCTTAACTTTGGCCACACGATAGGACATGCCATTGAGGCTGTTTTAACTCCGCAAGCTTTGCATGGGGAATGTGTGTCGATTGGTATGATTTTAGAAGCAGAATTATCGAGATATTTAGGGATTTTGTCCCCTGTAGCTGTTGCCAGATTATCCAAGTGTCTTGTCGCTTACGGTTTACCAATTACCATGGATGATAAATCCTTCTTGGAAAAAGTTGGATATAAACGTAATTTAATAGAATTAGATATTTTGTTAAAGAAAATGTCCATTGATAAAAAAAACGATGGTTCTAAAATCAAATGTGTGTTGTTGGAATCCATCGGTAAATGTTACAAGGAACAAGCTCACGCCATTTCTAAACAAGATTTGGGATTTATCTTGACCGAAGAAGTTTTAGTACATCCTTTCGATGTAAGCTCCACTCCAAAGGAAAGTGTCATTATACCACCAGGCTCAAAATCTATTTCTAATAGAGCATTAATCTTAGCTGCCTTAGGATCGGGCACTGTTAAAATCAAAAATTTACTACATTCTGATGACACCAAGCATATGTTGGATGCTGTTGCTTCATTGAAAGGTGCTGAAATATCTACAGAAGATAATGGTGATACCGTTGTAGTTAATGGTAATGGTGGCCATTTATTGTCTACTGATGAACAATTATATTTAGGTAATGCTGGTACCGCTTCAAGATTTTTAACCACTGTCGCCTCATTAGTTGGAATCGATCCAAACTCAAAAGGTGATGTAATCTTAACTGGGAATTCCAGAATGCAAGAGAGACCAATTGGGCCATTAGTAGATGCTTTAAGAGCAAACGGATCTAAGATTGAATACATGAACAAGGAAGGTTCGTTGCCATTGAAAATCAACGCTGGCCAAGGGTTGCAAGGTGGGAGAATTGAGTTGGCTGCAACCGTTTCATCACAATACGTTTCTTCCATTTTGATGTGTGCCCCTTATGCAAAAGAACCAGTTACTTTATCTTTGGTAGGTGGTAAACCAATCTCACAATTATATATAGATATGACTACTGCTATGATGAAAACTTTTGGTATTACTGTTATTAAATCAACAGAAGAAGCTTACACTTACCATATTCCAAAAGGTCATTATGTAAATCCAGCAGAATACGTTATTGAATCAGATGCTTCATCTGCCACATACCCACTTGCTTTTGCAGCTTTAACTGGTACAACAGTTACAGTACCAAACATTGGTTCTTCTTCGTTACAAGGTGATGCCAGATTTGCAGTAGATGTATTAAGACCAATGGGGTGCAAAGTAGTGCAAACAGCTACGTCCACCACTGTTACAGGACCACCAATTGGTCAATTAGTACCATTAGCCCACATTGATATGGAACCAATGACTGATGCTTTCTTAACTGCTTCCGTCGTAGCTGCAGTGGCTACAGATGCAAAGAATACCCCAACTGAAATATCTGGAATTGCTAATCAAAGAGTTAAAGAATGTAATAGAATTGAAGCAATGATGCTAGGTCTTGGAAAGTTCGGAGTTAAGACAACAGAATTAGAAGACGGACTTCAAATTCATGGTATTGACTATCGAACCTTATTGACTCCATCAATCGAGGACAGAGGTATTGTAACATACGATGACCATAGAGTCGCTATGTCGTATTCCTTAATATCTGGTCTCGCTAAAGACCCTGTATTAATTCAAGAAAGAAGATGTACTGGTAAAACTTGGCCAGGATGGTGGGATATCTTACATTCCAAATTCAATGTTACACTTGATGGTTACGAACCACCAGCCAATACTGATTCGTTAGCTGGTAAAGCCGCGAATGGTGATAGAAGTATAATTGTTATTGGAATGAGAGCTGCTGGAAAATCCACATTATCCAAATGGATGGCATCATTTTTAGGATTAAAACTCATTGACTTAGATGATGTGTTTGTTGAAAAGTTTGGCGATATTAGGGAATATATCAAGTCCAAAGGATGGGAAGAATTCCGTAAGGAAGAAACTATAATTGCTAGAGAGTACTTTCATAAATATTCTCATGGTTATGTTATATCAACTGGAGGTGGTATTGTCGAAACTGAATCTTCAAGAAATGTATTAAAACAATACATTAAGGAAGGTGGTATCGTATTACACTTGCATCGTGATGTCGATGAAACTGTAGTGTTTTTATCTAGTGATACTACTAGACCATCATTCCCTTCTGAAATTAAAGAAGTTTGGCAAAGAAGAGAAAAATGGTACGAGGAAGCCTCAAATTACCACTTCTATTCAACTTACTGTTCAAATACTACAGAATTTAACCATTTGAGAGCAACATTCTCCAACTATTTACGTACTATCACCGGATTAAAACATAATGAAATTCCAAAGCATAGATCCTCTGCAGTTGTTTTGGATTTTGCTGACATTAGTGATTTAGCGGATGATTTGGAAAATATTGTAGTAGGAAGCTCAGCAGTTGAGTTAAGAGTTGATACATTGTCCAAGTTAACTAAAGAATTTGTAACGGAACAAATCTCTATCATTAGAAAATATACTACTTTACCAATTATCTTTAATGTCAAATTAACTAAACAAGGTGGGAAATTTAGTATTGATACAGATGCTCAATTAAATGAATACGTTCAATTAATTCATTTAGGTTTTAAATTAGGAGTTGAATATGTTGATTTACCTTTGATTTTACCAACTAATGTAATTGATTCACTTTTACATGCGAAAGGTTTTACTAGAATTATTTCTTCATTCCAAAGTTCCACTTTGAGTTGGGATAACAGTGAATGGCAAAATAAATATAATCAAGCCATTGCCTTACACGCTGATGCTGTTAAACTTGTGGGATATGCCAACAGTCTTTCCGATAATTTTGAATTGGAAGCTTTCCGTACTACTAATACTTCCAAACCCTTGATTGCCTTCAATGAAGGTGAAGCAGGAAAATTATCCAAGGTAACAAATACTGTGTTTAGCCCAGTTGGAAATGGTAAATTTGGTTCCACAGAATTGACTATTTGTCAAAACAATCAAATCTTTGGATCAATTGGAGGATACAAAGCAAAGAAGTTTTATGTTATTGGAAATCCAGTTTCTCATTCCAGATCACCTAATTTACACAATGCTGGTTATAAAGGTTTAGGATTACCGTATTCATTTGATAGATTTGAATCCACGAACGTCGATGAAGTATATGAAAAATTGATCAAAAACCAAGATAATTTTGGAGGATTAGCTATTACTATGCCATTTAAAATAGACATTATGAAGTATGTTGACGAATTAAGTCACGGAGCTAAAGTTATTGGAGCTGTCAATACTGTTATAGCCAAAGACGGTAAATTATTGGGAGACAACACTGATTGGGTCGGTATTGAACAATCGTTTATTCGTGGAGGTATTTCTAGTAGCAAACAATCCACTGGGGTTGTAATTGGTAGTGGAGGTACCTGCAGAGCCGCCATATATGCTTTACATAAATTAGGATGTGAAAAGATCTATTTATTGAATAGAACGGTGGAAAAGATTCAATTGGTGCAACAGTCATTTGGTCCAGAATATAATATTACCGTATTAGATTCAATGGAGCAAGTACAACAAGTTAGAAGTGGTTTAATTGTTTCCTGTATTCCAGCAGACAAGCCAATTGATGAGAAGTTATTGAAGAAGTTAGAAATTATCCTTGGTAACAGCGAAAAAGAATTAACTCCTACATTATTGGAAGCATCCTATAAACCAAGAATAACTCCAATTATGGAATTGGCCAAGGACAAGTATCAATGGAATGTTATTCCTGGTGTGGAAATGTTAGTTAATCAAGGAGAAAGACAATTTGAATTACATACTGGATTTTTACCCCCATATTCAATAATTCACGAAGCTGTGATTGAAGAATAATTCTACTACATTAAAATTTTAAACCAACATTAAAATTGTCCAATAATTATTAAACCTATATAAAATAACAATAATTATTAAACCTATATAAAATAATAATAATATATATGACTCTGTATCACTTGTAATAGAAGCATTACAACCCTGTGTAAGTATTGTGGAAATAGAGTGTTAAACGTAAATTAGTTTATCTCGTGTGACTAGTTAACATTTTAGCAAGATTCTCGCACTGGGTACCGAGTGGCTGCAAAAAAGGCTACACGGGAATGAGAAACATGAAGATAACGTGTAAAAGAAACAACGAGAAAAGGGTTCATAAGGAATAGCGCAATAATGAAAAAGCCCTACTGTTTCAATCAAATGCCGAGAACATTTCAACTTTGTTGCAGTTCATTTCGCCAACAGCCGTTTCGTTTCTCTACTATTCTATCGCCACAGAAAATGGTTGCAAATACCACCAACCAAATATTGCTCATTTATTTCACAATTACTACTATATGTCTACGAGTAGCACTGGAATGAGGTCAGCTGAGAAAGTCGATGTGTTGTTTGCTAGAATTGCTTTCTTCCAAATTGTTTATTGGGCAACAACAACGAGACCACAACAAACTCACAAGAACCTCAACTCCAGTGCATCTTACAGTTCCCCACCGCCACAGTACCGCTACTACACTACAACCACATTACAATAACACTACAGCTCTAAGATCAATTTCACTACCCTACCAGAGTAACATCTCCAGCACTACACACCACCTGCCAATTCTTTCTGCAACCCCACCACATCTCCCCTACCAAACCTACATAAAACCAGCTCAATTACAATACCATAAAAGCTACTTGTCCCTCTTCTCTTAGTTGATTCTTTTCACCTATACAACTGTCCCAACCATCAATACTTAATCGTCCCTCCTCATCCTTTCAAACCCAGCTGCGGAGATGCAAGTGGGATTTCCAGCCCCTCCTCATTATTTGGTGCCATAGCAGCGGCAAGGTTTTTGCGCCATCGCATGCAAAAGAAATTTCGGACTTATGTAATCTGGCTAGGGTACATATTGATGGCTGGAATAAAGAAGAATGATTATTAAGAAAAGTTTATTTGGCTACTGTGGTTATGTTGAAACTACTGACGTTTGTAAGTCATTCTCCGGGGGTTTATGCATCGAGATTGTGTTATAATCTCCATGTATCCCAAGCTGGTAAAGCTCGAGGTTTTTTCACTGGAACTTTGAATCATTGGTTATCATTTGCAAAGGATGAACCAGTTGATGAAGTCAATCCGTATATTCAGTATCCTATTGTCACTGACGAACAACTAAAGAAGTTGCCTGTTGATAAGTATAAGTTTGACTTCTCCTATGCTTCGTTTGGCTACCATTCGCAGCTGTCATTACCCATGATCCACTCATTATCGGATTTGACCGAACCTACCCAATTAAATTCGCTTTTACCAAGAAGAAGGCCCCATGGTTCTCCCGCTGATACCTTGTCCATCAAAGCGGGCGACGATGCCATGCTCGTATCGCCATCTGTTTTAGCTATTGCTGATGGAGTATCAGGGTGGGAGTCTGATAATATGTCTAATTCTGGTATTTGGTCTCGTTCAATGCTTGAAACATTAAGTAGGTTAATGACAGAATACAAAGTCAACCATGCACCCCATTTATTAAACAGAAGAGATATAGATCAAATCATTGACGATTCCTTCTTGCACACGTCTCATTTGATGGATCTCCAGAAATTATGTGGTAGTTCAACGTTAATATTGGGCATGATTTCCGGCGATTTACTACAATGCATATCTATAGGAGATTCTAAGTTGTTTGTAATAAGAGATGGCAAGATCATTAAAACTAATCAGGAACAAATGCTTTCCAATCTATGCCCCCAACAAATCGGCACGCAAACATTGAATAATATCCCCAGTCAAATGGCCTGGATCGAATCAGTGCAAATACTACCCGACGATATTGTTATTGTGTGTTCTGATGGTATTACCGACAACTTGTACGATTGGGAGTTGTTGGAATATGTCAATGAATTCACCAAGAAATTATCTTTGAAACATGTAGCACAGAAGATAATGATCAAAGCAAAGGAAGTAGGATTCGACGATTACGCGTACACTCCATACAACGAGAAAATCAACAAGCTACCAGCCGAACTAGGCGGTGGTGGTTGTAGTCACGGAGGAAAAGTCGACGATATGAGTATCGCCATAGGTAAGGTTATTCCAAATAAAAAACTGGCAAAAAAATAAGACATGGTATGAAATCATACTAATACGGTTAGCATAAAAGGGTTTATAGGATTATGGATATTTTTGCATATTTGTATATAGAATAGCAAAGATTAATTAATATGGCATCTTCTGTAGAATAATACAAGGAATTAAATACAAATTTTATTAATCTATAAAGTATTTCCTTTATTTACAATCTATTATACATTTTGTTAAGTTCAAGTATTTGCAACCTCACTGAAGTATTGTCTCAAGATAAGAGCCAACATTTCTGGAAGTTCCTTGATGTTACGTACTACAACGTAATATTCAAATGGGAAAGTATCCAAGTATTTGTCAACTTTAAGGGTCATGGATCCAGTATTGGCATCTTGAACGTAGCTAACTTGACTCATATCTAAGATAGACTCGTTTGAATTTATACCATCAATGACAACAAAAACCATCATGATTCTTTCTTCTCTGGCTTTTCTGACAAGTCTTTGCACTGTTTCATGATCTTCACAAACCCCATCGGAAAGAATTATTTGCAATTGCCACAATTCAGAATTGACCGATGTTCTTGCTTGTTCAAAGATTTCAAAAGATTTAGAACATAATTGCTTGATATCAGTTTTAGTCTGTTGGAAGTCGAACCACTGGAATATCTTGGTACCAGATTCTTGGTTATTAAATTGCTTTTCAAATGGATGAACTACTTTAACATCTTCTCCAAATCTAACGATGGACAATCCTCCACTTTCTAATTGGGTTAATGCTTTTGACACTAACGCAATACTGTGGAATGCCAATTCAGTAGATTTGCTTTCACTCATAGATTTAGAATCGTCGACAGCAATCATGATTTGAAATTGTCTCTTGGAAGGTTTAGTTCTTCTTAACCAAATCTTGTCTTTTCTGAATTCAGAGGCGATGTACGGAATGATTCTCTTCATGTTTAATCTCTTACCAGTTTTATAGTCACCTTTCAATTTTGTAGCTAAAGTTGGTTCCAAAATCAATCTCAATTGTTCACATAACCCTGATGCTAATTCTTGAGTTGCCAATTCACTATGTCTCCATAATTCGCCAGCTTCTTCTGCATCGATAGGTGGCAATTCCTTGTAGTCAATATTCACTTCACCATCAATATCCATTTCATCCTCGTCATCGTTGATGTCAATTTCATTCATTTCTTTGTCCAACGAAAATTCATCATCATTTTGTTGCATCTCCTTTCTTTCACCAACAACAGAATTAGTCTTACCGTCTAAGTCAGCATCTTGCGCATCAGCATCGGCCACATTGTCGTTATCATTGTCGTCTTCTTTTTGCTCTTCCTTTACGGTAACATCGTTATTTTCAGTTGGCTCTTGAGGCTCATCACCTTCATGTTCCATTTCATCATCAATTGCATTTTCCTCATCGATGGATTGAACTTGGTCTTTGTCAGCAGCACCCAAGGCTTGAGTATCAAAATCAGTATTCTCACCTTCAAGATGTTGGAATTCATCTGGTCTCTCATTCGCTGATTGTTCAAGTTTTTCTTCTTGCTCAAGCTTAGCTTCCTTGATTTCTTGACGACGACGATGGAATTCTTTAATAGAATCACCCAATTGTTTCATAGATTCACGAGCTTCATCTCTGGCATCATCTTGATTGGTATTTTCAGATTGTTCCTGTTGCTGTGGATCGGCAGATGCACCTCCAGTAGCACCAATATCATCGTTCTCTTCCATTACTTGGTTGTCAGCACCATCACCCTTTTCACCCACTTCTTGTTTTACAGCAGATTCCATATTGGTGTCATCATCGACATTTTCGTCATTAGCTCCATCCACACCTTCGGCAGCTTCTTGTTCGAGTTCGTTTTTGTCATTTCCACCTTCTTCTTTATTTTCTTCTTTTTCTTCCTCTTTTACCGTTTCTTCGTCAGATTCCATCCCATCTTCATTTGTTTCTGGGTCGGCATTTGCATTTTCACCTTCCTCAGTTTCACCTTCATCGTCATTTTCTTCGTCATTTTCTTCGTCGGCGTTTTCCATTTCAGCGTCTTCATCATCTACTTCATTAGAATTCTCATCATTGTCATTATCACCTTCTTCGATTTCTTGTTCCTCTTCATTCTTGTTAGATTCGTCATCGTCCAAATCATCATTCATTTTGTCGTCGAACTCTTCACCATCTTCCTCTTCTTTATCATCACCATCATCACCAAGATCTAAATCTTCAGGAAGATCAAGGGTCTCAGTTTCTGGAACATTTTCTTCAAGTTGTTCGTTTTCTTGATTCTTAACTTCATCATCTTGTTCACCTACATCGTTCTCATCCTCTGCATTTTCGTCTTCTTCGTCCTTTTCTTTGTCATCATCTTGGGGATCATCTTTATTATCCGATTCTTGCGGATTTTTTTTATCATCGGATTCATCTTCATTTGCTTCCATTTCTTCATCATTGTTGGAATTCTCTGGCATTTTATCAGAGTCTTTTTCTTTATTATCTTCCTTAGCTTCTTCATCCCACATCTTTTCATCGACTGCATTTGGATCCAATTCATCAAGGTCGTCAACTTCTTCGTCCAACTCTTCTTCGTCTTCTTCATTTTCTTCATTATCACTCATCTCTTGATCGGAAGCTTCTTCCAAGTTACCAGCCATATCACCCTCGATATCAACTGCATCATCGTTTTCTTCATCTCCTTCATCTTTGTTTTTCTCCTCATTTGGTTGTTGAGCTTGTTCAGATAAATCTTCATCGTCTTCAACATCATTTGAATGATTATTGGCACCTTCTCCATCACCGAGACCTGTACCATCATGAAGGTTGTTATCTTGTTTCTCTTCCGAAGGAGGTTCAGGGGAACAGAATCCTTTGGTAGCCAATGTATGAAGAGTTGTTGCCAATATAAATGTAGCTCTGGAGGTAGTAACGTAATTTTCTCTTGCTCTACTGAAAATAGCCAAAGCCATCTTATAATAGTTGCTAATTAATGGTAATGTGAAAGAAACCAAAGCAGATATAATATTGGAGGTTTCCGAATTATATTCAATTGATTTGACAAGATCAAGACATTTAGTTAATTTATCGTCAATTCGTCTGCAATTAATATTCTTGATATATTTGAAAATTCTTTGTTGAGATGAAAGTAACCAATTATCATCTTCTTCAGTAATATCACCCTCTTGGGATTCCATAGTCTTTTGAACAGCCACAAGTATGGAAGCGGAAAGTTGTCTAAATCCATATTCAGCTTCTTCTAATGTTTTGAGTTCTCTTAACGAGGTAGAAGTTTGGACTGAAACTTTAGCTGTACTATCCATCCAAGTTAAAATCACATCAGCAACAAAAGCAATATTGGAATACGAAGACTTCCAAACTTTTAATTCGGATTTAAGGTCTTCATAGTACACAGAAAAGCTACCAACGAGGATAACTGTGTTTTCAGTTACAATAGAAGACATCATGTCAGATGCTTTCTTTCCAAGTTCAGCTAAATTCAACTTAGCTTTTGTAAAAACATCAACTGAAGCTGCACCATTAAAAATACCAGTTGATTGAACTGTTTGGATTGCAAAATCAAGTAATTTTGGTAACCATTCAATTATTTTCATTATCTGAGATAAATTGAGGTTTACTGAGTCCACCACAGTAGCTTTAGCAATGGATACATCATTGACACTGACGTCCGCTAATTCTTCGAATCTTGTATGTAATTCGCCCAATTTTGAGGTTTCTTCACCTAGAGCTTTCAATGGTTCCCGAGTAACCATCAAAGAATGAATAAGGTTTTCAGCTGCTGCCATACCTTTTTCAATATCAGCTTGGGGTACATCTTCAGCAGTGGTTGTAACTGCCATTCTCAAACGAGTAAGGAGATCCAAGATACGGAAAAAGTAAGCGTCAGTTCCATCAAGAGGTGTGTTTGCAAATGTATGACTATTAGTCAAGATCATGTTCACCGATGATTGTGCTTTCATGATATCAGCACGAAGATTTGTTTTCAAACCAATTCTTCTTAATTCACGGATTGTATCACTTAATAGTTTTCTCTTTTGATTTTTCAAGGCTGCAATGAGTTTCTTATTATCCTCTTTTAATACGCTAGGGGTTTCATTCTTAAGTCTCTCCATATCTTCTTGTAATTCTTTTGCAAAATCAAGTAAACTAGGGAAGAACTCACCAGAAATACGTGAGACATAAATCTCCATATTTTTGTTAACTAAAGTCATTTCTTGAAGACGTTTGGGTCTTTCGGACCAAGTAGCTATGTCGGAGCAAATATTAGAAACATTAGCATCAGTAATTCTTCCTCTAACAACAGGAAGTTCCGTAATCCTAGAATAAACCTTTTTGTCTGAAGCAATTCCACCTTCAACAATAGCCGTAATTGAAGTAGCTAATAAAGCACGGTACTTTCTAACAATCTTGTAAAGATTATTGTGAGAACGACGAGAACTTTGCTTAAGAGCATCAATGTTCACATCTTTCCAACTAGCTAATAAAATCACTTCGTTAATATCTTTTTCCAATTTAATTCTAGTCTCAGCAATCTTCTCTTCAATAGTCGGAGCAAATTGTTCGTAGTATACAATGAAGTTCGAAAGTGCGTTAAACACTAAACTATCAGGATAAAGCGATTGAACATGATTATTGAATGCCTTTAATAAGTTTAATCTTATCATGAATTCACCATAATTCGTCTTACTCATGAAGATATTCAAAGCGGATAATAAGCTTGATGGCGATTCCGATTCCTCTTCAAAACTAGATACCAAAGGAATTATAATAGTTTCAAAAAGATAGAACCACCATTTCCCAATATCCTTTTCCAAAGATTTTTCTTCATTAGTGAAAAGCGATTTCCAAGACGATAATTCCAATTTCCTCCATGAAATAATTAACTGGGTTAAATTGTCGAAATGCTCTTTCAAAGAAACTTGACTGGAGGCGTATTTTTCCCACTCAGCGATAAAAGTATAAATCTGTTCAATTTTTTGCAAGCATCTTGCTACTGGGTACTTCAAGGAATATTGTAAATATTCCATAGAAGCTTTAGCAATATTTTGCAAGGATGCATGTTCTGGCCATACTTCTAACAATTTCAAAACCGACACGTAGATCTTGGATACAATAACAGTTCCCTTCTTTGATTCCGCAGGACTAATTCCGCGATAGAAATCAATCTCAGAATTATCATACTGAACGTTGTGATAAGCCAGTGATAATTTCCAGACTAAAGAAGTAAATTGTGAAGAATTTGTTTCTGTAGAATTCAAATTAGCCTTAGATTTGTTCAAAATGCTACCTAAAGTAGAACCTTCGTTGACCAAATTGGTGATATCAAGGTTCTTCTTATTTGTAAATGCATCAGTATATAACTTAGCAATTTCGTAATAAACTTCTAAGAAGCTCTCGTTCTTTTTAGAAGATCCTTGCTCAATATCAACTAATTCTTCATAATCAGGAAACATTGCTTTGAAATCACCTTCAATGTCTTCATCAGGGTCTGTGTATTTGAACCAGCTCTCATTCTGGGCGCTTTCTTCTTCTTCTTTCATACGACGTAACGTCCACCTGTAATACAATGTTTCTAATGCATCATGGAATATTTGTTCCATATCAGTACCTTTTTCAATTCCATGTGAAAAACACAAGTTAATGAAGAATAACATTACCATTTCAGAAGCACTTGAGTCAACACCTAGAGATTTAGAAAGTTCCTTAGCAGCTGGGAAGACTCTAGCGACCGAATTTTTGTTGGCAAGTTCAGCAATATCAACAGACCAAAGGTTTTCGAAGGCGGAATTATTGCTATTCTTTTGAGAAATAGAAACTAATTCGAAACCAAGTTTTAATGCATAGGCGTAACCTTCGAGAATATCATTAAGATCAGAAAATGTTAAATAATTACGGCTCAAACGATCTAAAAATTGCGAAGAATTATCTTGGAACATTTGAACCATTCTAGAGCTATCCTTAGCACAATCTTGAACTGCAACTAAAAGTGCTTCCACTGGATTAGCATCGATTGTGGATTCCATGAATGCCTTCCACTCTTCAAATAAACCATCAATGGATTGAGATGGTCTATAAACTCTAGGTTTTACCATGTTATCTAATTGTGGATTAAATGATTCGGCATAAATTTCCTTATCTCCACTTAAAACAGTTCTAGTGGTTTTCCATGATTCAATGATGTTATCGAAATTGTTTTTTTGATCTTGCAATTTCTTGAACACAACATGTTCTCTAATAGCAGGATCATGTGGCGTATTTGGTACATACAACTGAATGATACCACAAGAAAACAAAATCCAGGCTTTACCAATATTTAGAATGTTTGCACCTTCAACTAAAAGGTATAAAGCAGGAAAGAAAAACTTTTCGCAAATCGTAATGAAAGTTAAATCAGTACATTTCTGTACTAATTCAAATATATCCACAATGGTTGCTCTTTCAAGGCTAATCCCATTGGTCAAAATTGACTTCAATTTTTCATCTTGAGGCTCTTCAAAGCTTCTTGAATGAGCTAATAACACCTTATTAAACCATCTAAGCAAAAGCGAACTAAATATTTCCTTCTGATCAGATAACACGGCTTCCGAGTTGCTTACAAGTTTTGTACCAAAAGTTTTCATGTCCGACAACTTTTGATCAATTAAGTACCCTTGAGTTGAATTGAAATTTTCTGCTTTCTCTAATGAATTGAGAACCAAGTCATTTAAGAATAATCCTGAGATTTTAGAAGAATAGGTACCATTTTTGCTGGACCATAAATCTTGTAAAATTGATGGATAAGGTGTTAACTCATCTTCAACATTAGACTTCAATAAGGAAATAGTGGACTTATCAGAGTATGAAGATAATTGTAAAATCTGATCATACTCTGACTTTCCAGAGCTAAGAGCTCTAGTTTGAGCAAAATTCGATAACAATGTGAATTCACCAATAAACATATTCTCACGCTTAAAGACAAATTTTTCAGAAACTTCTTTTAAATTAGAAATTCCCGACGCTAAAGAATTGTACAATTGTTCAAATTCTTCATCATTGAGCTCGTCATCAACAATGCTCTTGTATAAACCTAAAAGTAATTCTCTTAAATCTTCAACAGATTTACTACTGTCTGCAAACTGATTCTTTGCAGTTTCGTCAAATTCAGTAGCCAATTTAAACAATAGCTCGGTATGCTTCCATGACTTCTCACTCAATGGATAGGTGTTTCTAAAAGATTCCCATAATCTAGACATTGATGAACCTGTTGTCAAAGTCAAATTAGCACCAAATTCATCAATTGACTTAATTAAAATATGAGCATGACTTGTAATCAATTCGTTTTTAGAGTATTTCTCTATCCATTCACGAATCAAGTCTTGATATACTCGTAACTTAGATTCATGTTGTTCTTTTGCAGTCTCAAACATATTAATCCAAATGATTTGTAGCTCAACAATTGATTCATACAAGTTATCAGAACTAAATATATGTTGTAAACTATCCTTGAAAATGGTTGATAAGAATTCATTAACAGATTTAATAAATCTGTAAATTGCCAATCTAGGTTGCTTCTTTATATTTCTACCAAGAGCAAACGCGGTAGATTTTTCAACATAAGACAAGTCACTAACCTTTTTGCTAATAGCGTTTTCTTCTAGAGACAAGATCATTGAATTAGCTTCAATTAATTTCGACAACAGCTCGAAAAACATTGTAGGCTCATTGGAGTCTATGTAAGGATATATCCTTTTAAACGATGATGTAACATAGTTATTTAATAAAGGATGAATTGATTGATATAACTCCAATCTCAAGTCTCCCTCATATAAATCTGGAACGTTAGACCAAACCTGCTCGAATACTTCGAATAATTTCTCTAAAGAGCCAGATTGATTTAAGAGTTCAATTCTTTCCAATATCATGGAAGCTATTGTAACAGACTTGCTGTTAAATACCAGCGAGGATTGAACGGTATCAATCCACGACTTTACATCTTTGAGGCAAGTAAATGGTAGTAATGCTAATGTGGTATTGGATAATTCTGAAGATTCAATAGAACATTCGTTAACAATATCATCAACAGCACAAAATGGTCGCAATTTGGATTCTTTTGCTAACAAGTACGAACTTGAAGGCTTTGAATTAATTGAGCATGATCTATCAAGATCTTCGACAATATTTTCACCAAGAACTTTACTGTCAAACAGCGTCATTCTAGTGGATAATGAGTCCAAAAATAATTCGATACCTCTATTACGCATTGCTCTTGAAAGTTCACCATATTTTGGATCGACAGTCAAGAACAACCTGAAGTTTGGATGAGGATCAATCACTCTAGGTTCTCCATTTTCTGAACTGCATTCATTGACAATTAACTGCCCTCCAGTTTCTAAAAGTGAATTTAATCTATCAAGAACAGATGGATTACACAAATTGGCATTATCAAGAATTAACCAATTACCATTTTCAACTGCCTTTACCAAGAGACCATCAAACCATTCAAATTTAACGTTCTTTTCTCCAACAATTCTTTTTTCCAATATTGTCGATTCTGCAAATAATGATTGCAAAACCTCATCAGAATAGAATGAAAGGTAGGACTTGAAGAACTGATAGAATCTAGTAAAATTAGCGGTATGAATATCTTCAAACTTGATAAACCGAAGGAATTCAAGAGATTGTCTCATTGTAGATTCGATGCTTCCGTCAGATGCTAAATTTACAACAATTATTTCACTCAAAATGATTTCAAGTCTGGAACGAAGATCAGAAATTGCTCTTGTAAGATCAACTTGCTCATACCCACCTAAAATGTCCATAGAATCAACTTCACTATTCATGGCAAACTCATCTATTTTTGCACCAACTATATTTGCAACGAACCTAATTAATTCCGTTTTCCCAGAGTTACTTGGTCCAGTAAGAATAATAGGTAAATTGTGATTAATACCTCTAATAATTGATTCTATGAACGGGAAGTTACATTCAAGAGGTAAAGATTGACCAAAGGAGTATTGAATATGACTTTTTCTTCTAATTAAAGATCCACCAACTTGCACAAATTGTTCAGAAATAGAATAATAATTATCACGCTTCATGGTATAACCAAAGATTCTTTCAAATAAATTGGTGGCCCTTTCCCTGTCTGCCGAAGTTCTGAATCTTTGGCAGATGATTGTGTTTATAAAATCACTTGGGGTCAAATCCTCTGTGATGTATTTCGAACTAAACAATTCTAACCATCTTAAGGTATCACGTAAATTAAATTCCCATGGTCCACCTGTAGTACCCCAAATCTTCTTATTAACCACCTCCTCTTCTAAAGCATGAATGAATTGAATCATTTTAGCAATAGTTTCTTGATCAATATTTGGAAATAAATGTTGCGAAATCAAATTCAAATCTTCAGAACTTAAAATATCCACATAAACTACCGTGAACCGATTAACAAACGATTTTGGTAACCCTTTTCTACCACCCCCTTGATATTGAGGATTTTGTGCAGCAAATACCTTAAAATTTGCGTGACAAGTAAAGGTTTTATCTAATTCAGGAATGTAAGTTTCCCCACGATGATCCAAACATGCGTTCAAACCCTCTAATACAGATTGAGACGCTAAATTCATTTCATCTAAAAGTACCCATTCACCCTTTTGCATGGCTCTTAAGAAAGGAGCATCACGCCAAACAAATTCACCAGTGTTTCCACCTTCAGCAGGAGCATCCGAACCAAATAAATCAACTAAATCAGTTTGCTCAGATAAATTAATACGAATAAGGGAATTACCAGTAGATTTTGCAATAGCAGATACTAAACTGGTTTTCCCAACCCCAGGACTACCTTCTAGTAAGATCGGTTTATGAACTTGCATTGCTCTAATTACACGCATAGCATTGGCCGATGTAGTTGGGGCATGTAAATTAAATGAATCAAGGACAGGCTGTGTCGAGTTAAAAGGAACGGAGAATAGACCAGACGAAAGCTTGTGGTCCTCCAAACTAACTTGGAATTTCTCAGTGTAGAAATCAATTAAAGGAAATCTAAAGAATTCTGACAATTTATTGACACATTTATACTTTTGTTCCCTTAATTTAATCTCGTTTTCGGCTAAGAAGGCAGTGTTGTTGGTTCCCAAGGCATCAATAAATACCATAGCGGCCCCATGCAATAAAGCAGCACCACTGTCAATATTTTCTGAACATGAATTGATAAAGCTGACCCAAGCTAAAATATCACGAAGCGAGATGATACCACTTTGAGCATTACCGCCACCAAAGGTCTTTCCATACCATTCTGAGAAATCAACAATAGAATCAACAAGATTCAAACGTGTAGAGTTCAATCTTGCACTAACGATCTCTTTTACGTCATTGAAATCTTCCATGGAAGGAACCCAGATTTCGGTGAAACGATTTCTCAAGGCAGGAGACAATTCTTTCTTACCATAATCACCACCTGGATTCATAGTAGCCAAAAATTGAAATGTATCTTGGGCTGTGATGAACACATCATCGGTCCCCTTTTCTGCTAGAAGTAAACTTCTTTCTGGTTCCAACACTGAATTCAAACGTTCCAAAACAGAATCGTCTGCTAATGAGATTTCATCCAATAAGAAAAAGTTTCCAGTTTTCATGGCTTGAACTAAAGGACCATCATTCCACTCAAAGATGAGTGAGCTAATATTTCTATCTTCCTTAATTGATTGAATAATTGATTCATCTGCTCCTTCATAGGATTCTACGTCATCAAAGAGTCGTATCAATTCCTCAATTTTGTAATCTCCGACAGAGATATCCGAACCAATAGAAGTAAAAAAGATATCTAAATTATTCTTCAACCTGCTTTGAGTTTCGTATCTATTACGAACAGGTCTTTGAGCGCCTAGAATATCTCCAGTTTCGGTGTTTTGATGAGCATTCACCGAAATCAATTCTTTTGCTAAATATTGGGCAATAATCTGACAAACAGTAGTTTTACCACATCCAGTTTCACCCACCAATAAAAGTGGCTCGTTATACTTAATGGAGGTAAACACTAAAACTGCTAACCTTCTCATAGCTTTAGTCCAAACAATGTTCGAATCAAGACTAATCAATGCTTTCTCTTCCAATTTTTCATAGTAAGAATCCATTTCTAACTTAACTTTCATTACTTTCTCGATGGCTTGCTTGACAATCAACTTTTCGTTGTCTTTCCTTACTCTTTCCGCTAAAAGCATATACCCATTTGCTGCCAATTCTTCGTAACCAACAGCATCACGTAATGCCCATCTGAATAAATCTCTTAATGTTGCGAAAGAATTCTTTTGTTCGAACAACCTTGTTGATTGACGTTGGACAGATAATTGTTTATATACTTCAACAATTTTCTTACCATAAGTTGGGGCAATTTTACATCTTTCTCTCAAAATAATTTCCAATTCATCCTGAGGAATATCTTCGAAATGGAGTTCCAAAAATCTATTACGGAAGGCTCTTGATAAAATCTTTCTACCACCGTAAAGACCTGGAGGATTTTGGGTAGCGAATAACATGAAGTTGGGGTGGGGATGTACAACTTCTTGTGTTTCTGGAATAAACAATTCCCTATTATCATCAAGTAAACGATTTAATGCTTCCAACACATCAGTTGGAGCAAGATTCAATTCATCTAACACGATCCAATGACCTTCCCTCAATGCCTTTACTAATATACCTTCTTGGAAAGTAAGTTTACCAGTAGAGTCGGAAACATAAGTACCTAAATATTCTTGTAAGTCTGTGTGTTCGTGGTTATTAATACGAACGAACTTGTGGCCAGTTATGTTTGCCAAATAATGAATCATAGAAGTTTTACCAGCAGAAGTTGGACCTTGAACTAACACAGGAAATCTTCTACCAGAAGTAGCACGAACTAAATTAAGCAAGTTATGCTCAACAAAGGGAGTAATGATATAGTTAGGCTGGGGGACAATTTCTTCATTTCCCCTTTTCATCCAGTAATGACGGAATTGTACATATTTGTCTGAATCGGTTGAAGGTAATGGTGGGCATTGGTTCATTACTGATTTTGGATTCTTCAACTTGTTAATAGTACATTGTTCAATCAATGGTTTTAAGATTGCCTCTGATTTCAAGTCCAATAATGTCAAAAATGACATACAGAACCCTTCGTAGAGTGATCTTCTTAAACCATATATGGAAACAATATCACAAACATAAGTCAAAGTTCTTGTCAATGTACGAATACTGAAGTGAGGTCTTTGGTTTGCACCATCCACAATCTTGTTGGAAGCCGAGAGTTTCTTTGCTTCCAAATACAATTGGGCAACATCATTTATAACCCAATCATCACCAACAGAAAATCTTCCAATGTACTTTTCAACTATCATTAACAAGTCCTGAATGTCTCTATCTGGGGAATGAACATAAAGCTCACTGAATCTTGAACGAATACTTAATGGTAAATCTTTTTTCCCTACATCAGTAGATGGATTCATACAACCAAAGATTCTAAAGTCTGGGTGGGCTTTAACCGATTCAATATCCCCTCTTTCTGTCAATAAGATGGATCTTTGGTGGATTGTAGAAGTTAACAAATCAGCTATGCTTTCCAAAGTGTCGGATGACGCTAAATTGATTTCATCCAATAATAACCATTCCCCATCACGAACTGCTTTCACCAAAGAACCTTCTACGAAATTGAAAACAAAAGAATTCTCTAAAGAAACAGCGTGAATTTCAAAATCTTTGATTTGAGACTGAAGTTCTACCCATTTATCTAATAATATTGTTTTCTCGTGGGATTTCAATTTTCTTTTCTTTTTTGGAGTTTCGTCATCAGAATCTTGTTCCGCTTTCGTCAATAATTCCTGAGCCATTCTGAAAGCTTCTCTCCACAATTTGATGACGTTTTTCCATTGGTTTTTGTTGAAGCATTTTGATAAGATATGAGAAAATTTTTCATTCTTTTTCTTAGAAAAAGTGGCAATAAATAGATTTTCAAATACATCCTGAATAGGAATAGCAACTAATTTGGTATTTACTGGTTTATACCCACCTAACAAATCACTGACTTCTGTTTGTTGAGAAACATTTATAACGGTGATTTTTTTGTTCACCAATTTTGCCATTTGTTGCACAACAGTAGTTTTACCAGTACCGGTTTCACCAACTAATAATACTGGTTCCACCATTTGAATGGCAACACCTATTTGTTCCATCAATTTTAAGGAATGATTTGTTCTTGCAAAGGAATTGTTCCCAGATGATTTGTATAATGCTTTATCCACTAACGACTTGTGGAGTTTGGCTCTTCCTATTGTCAAGCTATCGTCTTCATTGTGAAAACTAGGAACATTCTTGGATAAAAATAATTCCACTCTAGAAGTAGGGATCTCTAATGTGGCACCAATAACGTTAGTTAAAGGTATCAATGCAGAATAGTCGGTCAAAGCACTTCCGAAACAATCGATGGCTTCAGCGAATATATTATCGTAAATAGTGGACTCTAATAATTGATCGGTAGAAACAATACCTTCATTTCTGAACATTCTATCGCATCTAGAGCAAAACTTCATCAAGTCCCGGAACGAAATAACTCTAGGATGGGAACCGTTATTGAGAGATATGAATGAACTCATGGAGTAAATTCTTACTATTTCGTCATAGCATTTAATAAACGAGGATATTAATTTCTTTAATATTGGAAAGTTCTTAGTTAAGATGTTTTTCAAATCAGCATCAGTAGGAACATCCACTTTGATCATTTTCCAAAGTCTACAACCAATCAAGTCAGGAATGGTTTGGGTATCACTCGTAGTTCTAATGGTAGAAATCAATTGGAAACCATTCTTTGCTTTGATTACTTCCCCTCTTGACGGTATACTTAATTCACGTTTTTCCAATAACGTTAAAAGCACAGATAACACTTCGGTGGGAGCTTTATCGATATCTTCAATGACCACCCATTTACCTTCTTGCACAGCCGTTGTCAATACCCCCGATCTCCATTTAAAAGTACCAGGTTGTTCTCCTGAGGTATATGTACCTAATAAAAGTTTGGAATCGGTTTGTTCACCAAGATGTATTTTAACAATGGAATTTTCGTACGCCATATATTTGGCCAATTGGTTTATTAAGAAGGTTTTACCAGCACCTGCTCTACCGTACAAAATGACTGGTTTGTTATTTTGAATATTTCGAGATAATTCTTGTAAAACCGAAATTGAGTTAGGGGTTGCAACAAAGGTAGAATTTTGCAACTTTTCGACTTGATTGGAGTCGTTATTAGTTATTATATGCGGGATCAACACTCCACAAATCGAAGTGACAAGCGGACATAGATTTGTTGATTGGATGCTAATGGTATTGCTGGAATCATGCTGAACAAACTTTGGTAATTTGGAAAAGTTCGATAACCTTTTAGCTTCTAAAAGTAGCAAGAATTTGTAGTTAACTCGGGAATCGTTTTCGTAATGTCCATACAACTGGTCGCTTTCTTCTATGTAATTTTGAACAAATTTATTCGAAGCAAATTCTGAAGCGTTAAGGTAGTTGGATAAAATTTGGATAGCTAAATATTTACAAATGGAAAACTTGGGTGATTGCAAGGTAATGATATTGTGTAAAACTTGAGGCAAGATGAATTGTTTGAACCGAGAATTGTCAAATCTGCTTAATCTATAGAAGGTTAACAAAATCAGTTCAAGCTCGCTATTTGAGATTTTGCTCAAGTTTTGTTTAATTAAATCAAAGAAATCGATTCGAGTGATGAAGTACTCAATCAAGTTCAGGCATGGATTCGATATTCCAATCAATCTTCCTAGAGCAGAAAGCGTACTTGACCCAGCAATGATGCTAGAAGGCACCGATTCTTGCAAAGCTTGATAGTTACAAATCCACCGACCAACTATATCAAGGAAAATACCATTATAAGCGTAATAACAAGGCAAAGTATTGGCGATATCCATAGAATATGAAGCCAATCTATCAAGATTGGCTTCTATGGTTTGCGATTTTTCAAACTTAAAGTGATTAATTGGACGACTGGTTTCATGCGTTTCGTAGTATACTTGATACAACTTGTTACTGTAATCCAAATCTACAGTAATATCGTCAGACATAGTGAAGATAACTAATACTTAAAGAATTGAATCAAGAACAATTATTGTTTAACCGTTGACATGCTCATCTCATCGCACAGTTGGTTTTTTTCACTGTACAGTTTGGCTGCGAAAAACTACCCAAACTGAACCTGAGCAAATGTCGATGATTTTGCTACAAAAGAGTCGTGGAGATGGAACCATTACATTGTGGTGGTATGTTTCTATATAGAAAGTTGTTTTCAGGAAAAAAAATGAAGAAAATTGGCTAATCAATATTTCTTGTAACGAAGACTAGCGATTGACGTATTGCGCAGCAAAACATCCATCTGTAGTCAGGGTAGAGTGAGCTGAGAAGTGCAAAAGAAGGTTCATAGCTTGTACTGTCGCTAGAAACCTTCTTGTTCTGCTTTTATGTCTTTTTCGGGTTTTTTGTCCTCTTTAGTTTTGTTTATTCCATTGTTAAGATCAGCTAAATCGGAAGCAAATAGTACTGATTGAGCCCACCCAGCGTAGTCGCCAAATATTTCCTGGAAATGTAACCGAATCGCCAGATACAGTTGTTTATTCAACGTCTTCACCTCCTTCTTCCCTTTGAATCTATAATCCCGAATGGCTATCTGGTACACATGAGTGTCTACCGGAACCACATCGTGTTTATCAAGCGACATCAAACAGATACAATCTGCCACTTTAGGACCCACCCCTGTCAACTTCAACAAGTACTCATGCGCAGTAGCATAGTCATCTAGACGTAATTTGTTCAATCTATCAATGGATAAGTCGCCAGAGGTCAATTTACAGGCTGATTGATAAATGTATCTTGCTCGATAGCCAAATCCCAACTCACGTAACTTGGCTTCTACATCCTTTCCTGATAATGCTTCGGTCGAGGGGAAGGAATAATATTTCATGCCATCGTATTCATTGATGTAATCACCAAACTCAACCGTCAAGTTGTGACACATCTTGGATATTCTCTTGACATTATTATTAGAAGAGCAAATGAAGGAAATCAAGCACTCCCATGGATCTTGTCTAAGTATCCGAATGCCGGGGAACAGTTCAAATGGCGACGATTTGCCTTTTTTACCAAATGATTGATGTTGGGTACCCCAATGGTCATATAATGACTGCAAATTAATACCAAGATTGAAGTAATCTTGAATAAACCGAAGCGTATCGTTACTGGCTTGGCTGTAGCTATCTTCCGAACCATTTTGCATGATCTGTGAGTATTGTATACTCACATCATCCTGTTTCATTAACACTATTCTATCGCTAGTACTATAGGTCCATACATCATGGATATTGTGCCATCTGAAAGTTTGGCCACACCTGAGAACTCTGGCGAGCGAGAGTTCGCTCTGTCTAATAGGAATAGACTTCCAAACCACATCTACCGTCATTTTTCACTGGTTTATTTCACTGGTGCTTGTTTAGCGAGATGTGCTGAGTTTATCGTACTACGCGTAGTAGAAAAGCTACGCTAAAACCATGGTGATACAATTTTAATTTTACATACTCTATATTGCTAGGAAAGCTACAGTTTCATCTCTACATCTTCACTCTTTGATTCTTCTGGTTTGGGACTTTCCTCCTTACCAGATTCTTCCGATTCTTCCGACTCATCCTCCACTACCAAGGTCTTTGGTTTCCAAATCTCCACAAGGTTATCGTCGCCAACGGTGGCATAGAGGTTGGCAATGGTGGGGTGGATATCTGTGTCATTGATTCTAGTTGTATGACCCGCATGTACAAACTTTAAACAAGGATCAACTTTATTGGCCAGGCGTTTTTTCGAGTTTTCGGCACTTTCCTTGATTGGATAAGTGAATTCTTCACTCAAGTAGTTCAAATCCCAGGTTATTACCCGTTTATCCAATCCCCAAGAAATCAAGTTGAATGGATCGTTGTTGCTATCCCATTTCAAGCCAATAACACTATCATTGTGGCCATAGAATTCCCGTATTGGCTGGGAATAGTTTCTCATATCGTATAAATTCACCACGTTATCCTTCCCAGCAGTAGCATATAACGTTTCCAAATTGGGATGGAATTCAATAGCATTTTGAATTTGTGAATTGGTAAATTTTATTGCTGGGTTAAGATTAGTAGCAGCCATTCTCAAATCGTGGAACTGGGTGGTATAATCGTCAGAAACAGATCCAAATATATCTGGATGGACTCTATTGGTAGATAAATCGTTTATTGGCCCGGCATGCGTTTTGAATAGATGGATAGGCGTCGATGGTTTTGTGATATCCCATAACGCTATTTGAGTATCTGTAGCACCGGACAAAAACGACGAATTGTTGATCCATTCAAGACTACTACCTTCTAATTTATGGTACTTATAATCAATTTGGTCCTGGTTTGTCAAATTAAACAAATGGATGATCCCTTCTCCATCCATAGTAATGATATTTTCATTATTAGGAGACAATTTCATCTTATTGATTTCCCGCGTTTGTTTCCAAGTAGATATAACATTGAAATTACATAGCGACTCAAGGTTTGAACTAGGGACGGTAATTGATTCGACATTTGGGCACACGGTGGAGAAATCCGGTGCTAATGTGGATGGAAGATCGACCGATGCTAACTTTAAAAAGTTCTGGCTCTTGCCAGAAGTATTGGTACCAATCAAGAACTTCACCTTGATGAGGTTCTTGTCGGCAGAGTACTCGTATTGTGGTAACCAAGTGAAAGATAACGATGGGGAATCCAACACCCAAGTTCTGATGGTGTCGTACAATAACGGCACTGTTTTCTTCCAAATTTTGAACTCTTCATTAACAATCTTCTCCTTAAGCTGGTGATCTTCTACGATCTCCTTTTCGGCTAATGCCATTTCATTTACAACCATGGTGAACAGTTGGAAAGTGAAATGGTGGTTTAGAGGTAAATTGTAAAATCTATCAGTAGTGGTATACTCGTATTTACGCCGCGGAGTAAATTACGTCACTGCGTAATTTTAGCGAGGAGCTCTACCTAGTGCTAGATCATTGAATAACCTAGCAAACACATCTACAGAAGATTTAATGGTTAACAGGTTCGATTATATGGTTTAGTGAGTCTTAATATTGGTAAATATTGGCTCTCGCAATTGAGTAGATGTATTTTCACTTCCTACATTAATAATTAAATTCTTATATTGAACTGCAATAGCAAGGTGAATTAGAATGAGATGTGTGCAACCCTTGATATTCCATAGCTAGTACTAAATGACACCACCGCCCAAGTCATCAGTTTCAGCGTTATCGTCGAAATAGGATGCAAAAGTGAACACAGTGCCGTAAATCAAACCACCGCCGATAATGGTAAGGATCATTGCCGTCCTAGTTAAGATATGAGAATTGTGCAATAATATCGGTAAGTAGATCCCAGATATCAATAAGAAACTAGTTAAGAATTGGGCCAATTCTTTGATTGAATTTGAGTTTGTCGTATGAGAATCGAAATTGAAATCGTAGTCGGAAGATATATTCAGCGACGTAATGGCCACTGGCAAATAAGCAACGGCAAAGATGAGACCATCAATTATAGGAAACCAATTACCGTTTATCCCGGCCAAAATGACCAAGAGAAATCCCATTGACAAAATGACCGAAAGGCCAATGATCTTATTAAGAGGATTAGCCATCTGATTTAATTAGTTACCAACAACAATCGGCACAATCAATAGTAAAATCTGATTGGTAACGTCCAGCAACAATATATATCGTTAACTGCGGTTGGTGTAGTGATATGTGCAAAGATATAGATGCTTGACTAGGTAGTATCTCTAATAGAAGAACTAGGCAAAGAAGCTGAAGTGCGAGAGGTTCTAGTTCCTGGTGGAGATACCTCTTTTGAGTGTTGCTTGTGATGGATAAGAGACCAGCAATGCAGAGGAGTAGACTGCAATTGAGGTGCTAATGTAAGACTTGGCTTGTAAACCGGGCTAAGGAGGGTATTGTGACAGTAGGACTAGATATAGTAGTTAAGTAAGCTACAACTAGGCTCTCAGTAAGCAGCATTTAGTTACTGCGGCGATAGCGACGCATAGCCTCTGTCTCCACCTCCATTGGAGCAAATGCTGCACTAAAACTCTATTTATGTCGCAGCGCTACCATCCATTATATTGCTATGTGGAGATGAAACAGGCCCAATAAAACTGAAATTGAAGCCTAAGTCCCAATCTAACTGCTCCTTGTAATACACTATATGTGAAGCTTATCCACTACTTTATACAGCTATTTCTGCCTGATACTCGAAGAGATGGGCACAGGAATTGTTCAACCTCTTCAACCTCGTTCAATCTCGTTCAAGCTTCTTCAAAACTGTAGCTGAATCTTCTAAAGGTTAAATTGTCGACTCGTATAGTTAGTTTTTGCAGCACTCTACATTTTAATACTCAACACCATAGTGGAAGAAGAAGTCACCACAGCTTATTTTGCAGTCAATTGGTAGCGCATGCTTTCTCAGTATATATGGTAGCGCTGGTGCTTGTTAAGGTTAATAGTGAGAACAGTACCAATAAAAGTAAAGGTTACTCCTACAATCAGTGCTGCTATCTATTGATATGAATGACTATAGTGAGTTGATTCTGCCGGTTGTTGTTAACCCCCAAGGGTCGGTGCGCGATCCACCTGGGTTTAATCAAGCAATCAAAACTTCAACAAAATCAAATATAAAAGTTGATCAAGCCGAAGTTGATCAATTGAAAATAAAGAAAGCATGGGAATTGGCAATTGCACCAGCTAAGCTGGTGCCCATGAATTTGATCATGAGCTATATGACGGGGAATTCTCTACAGATTATTCCTATGACAATGACTCTCATGTTGTTGTGGAATCCATTGAAATCCATAGTTCTTGAAACAAATAAAATGTTCAAATCAGTAGAAACAAAGTCCAATGCCACCCAGATTACATTGGCAAAATTGATGTTTGTCATTTGTCAATTGTTGAATCTCTCTATAGGTGTATATAAATTATATAACATGGGGCTAATTCCCCATACAGAATCAGATTGGTTAGCTTGGAAACTGATCCATAACTATAAACAGATTTTGTCAAGTTGATGGGTATATTAAAAGTCAAGGAGTAATGCAATATAATTAGTTAATTGGTATATACAGTTAATGCAATAGAAATAATAGGGACATATTTGAAAAAGGCAACGCTCAACAGTTGTAAATGATTCGTTCCTTTTGTAGCCGAATACATCAGCAAAAGCAGCTCGCGAGTGGAACCAAATCGAGACCAGTGCAAATTTAATTCTGAGACGGTTTATCCTCTGTGGTAGGTGGGATATCTTCGCTAGACTCTTGTGCTGGCACCTCTGGTTCATTTTGCTTTGATTCGCTTGGCTCATCTGAAGTAGCATTCACTACTTAACTCGTCTTCTCCCCTTTTTCTCTCTCCACATCCTTCTCAACGGATTTATCAAAGATCTGTTGCAAGTTGAATTTTTCATATTTCAAATAGTTATTCACTACACTCATTCCAAGATTACTCTTGTAACACTCCACCATTATCAACTTATCGTACTCTTTCAAATCGACTTTGTGGCCATGCTCTCTACCTACGCACTCAGCGATAGTCTTGATGATGGTATCTTTAGGGATTACGTTAAAGTTTCTCTTGGACACTTGAATAGCAAAAGTCAACGGTTTTTGATCCTCATTGTGGAAATGAGGCCCAAGTACTAATTTGGCTAACTTTCTAATTTCATCGATGGTTGGTGAAACAGAAAAGGTGATTGGAGTCAATTTCTGGGTATATCTAGTAGTCTTTACATTGGTATTATAGCATTCGCTAACGATTCTCTCCACCAAGATCTCGGGAATAATAGGTTTCTTCATTTTGATAAACACTAAACACTCACATCCTAGTTCAATGGGCGTCATCAATTGCTTCGACGACAGCTTGGTCTGGTTCAACTCAGCAAGCTCTTTTTGGATCTGGTCTTCAATAGACACTTCTCCTGACTCGGCCTCGTCGTCGTCGTCGTTATTGGCACTGGATAAATCAAAGTATCCTTCTACTTTATCGGAAAATAAATTCATCAACTCTTTTCGACATTGCTGCTCTTTGCCTCGATTACAAGTAGCATAAACCCCGCTGGTGTTGGGGTCGATAATCCCCAACACTTTAGACCGCTTGCTCTTACCGCCACCTTGGCTCTGGCCACTACGTTTACCCATTTATCGCTGTAGCCGACCAAAAGAGTGGAATCTCATTATCGCGATGTTTTTCAATCCAGCTCATCACTGAGGGTCCACCAACCCACAAACCAACTTCCTCAGTGATTGCGGTGAAATAGACAAGTTATGGTGAGAAACTGCGACATTTGCTTATGAAATTCGACCTGTTGCCTCTTGATGTGTTTGAGATCATCATTGAAGTTGGCTGCTTATCAGTTGATGATGTTTTGCTGTTGAGTAGTACTAGTAGCTGGCTACGGTTGGAGTTGAGTAAAAAGAGAGTTTGGGACCGACTATTTGCCATCAATTGGGGTACACTGCTAGCTGCTTATGATATTGTCGCACCAGATTTGGGGATGGACTCGAGGTTCGACTCGAGGTTGGGTCAGGGTTCATGTTTCTCCAGCTATAGAGCTGCAATCAAGTGTAATGTCCGCCAACATACAATTTTACAATGGATTGAGGACTATACTCCCAAAGGTGCTGGCAACTTTTCCGTGTTGTTGGACAGGGTTTTAGACGATGCTAGCGATGTCGCTGTGTTGATCAATATCTATCGAAGATTGACCCCAGTTATCGACATGTGCCCGCCATACATCGATATTTCACGGCTGGCAGTGTTATTAAACTTGATAGTTGCATGCAATTACAAATTTGGGTTTCAATTCATTTCCCAAGTTTGTAACGACCATTACCAGGTGGAGTCTATGGAGAAATTGTGTTTAAAATTCGACCTTTTTAACCAATCGTTTTTGTCATTGATTGGCAACCGAACAAGAAAATTGGCCAAAATACGAGCCTTGGTACACGAGGAGATCCATATCAAATTGTTCAGCTATAAGAATACTCCAGACATTGTTTTACAGGGCGACAAGTTGACGTTCAATCGGGAAAAGTCGTTAATTCTGTTGATTTCCAAAATGGCAAAGTTGATAATTTCTCAATTCTCATGTATTGGAATGAAGCAACCTTACATAGATTCGGAGAAATACTTTGATGATTTTTTTCTCGAAGATTATAGCATCCTACTGGTTTACTCGGATATGGTGAAGGGCCATCCCTTAATACTTATGTCCATCTTAATTGAAGAATTGACGAATTTTTTCCGCCATTACGACGTATACATTGAGAATTCACTTATTTCGTTACAATTTAATCTAACTAAGAACTTCATTGAGTTCCGAAATCATTATATATTTCCTCGTCCTTTAAACACTATCAGTTCCCCCTATACAATCGATATTTATACTGTCAAACAAGTGACGAACTTCCTTCGAAGAAGCTTTGGCTATAACGAATCGAAAATCACCGAGTACTTGCAGCCGTTGACCACATTAGAAATCATGGCATCTTTCTTGAAGATTAACTTGCCTTCTATATCAACTATCGTTATACAAGATAAGATAAAACTAGGTTCCCCACCACTTTACCTTTCAACAGGAGAAGATTTCGATTTCGTTGCACTAATTAGCAAATTGTTGATGTATACACCTACAGGAGGACACATAGAGTTCTATTACCTAAGTCAATTGCAACAATTCGTTTCCAGACCGAACTATTTCATTCATTTGAAGTCGATTCTAAAAATAATGGCCCCAGACGATAATAAGGTCCAAATGCTCCTGGATTACTTCCAAAAACAATCTACACTACACCACTTCCAACTTCCAACATTCACCTTAACATCGAACGATATCTCCATTTTCTACGACAAAATCCACGATTCCATCTTCCGATCTCAAGATATAGCCAACAGCGACTGCTTTCCTACAGGTACCATAGTCTACCACCGAAGATTCAATATCTACGGTGTAGTACTTGGAAGTTTCACCTATGCAGTAAGTGAATACCTCTATGTATTCACTACGAACGACTGCATTGAAATCTATGATTCCGGGTCTATTTCAACCAACAGTGGCGGGAAAGAATCACAATTACAACACATACAGCACATTTTCTCCCATTGCCGTCTTGACATCCTTGGACTCTTGTTTTTTAAAGGAATAGACACCATTAATCTTCGGTTTGTTCCTATTGCTTAATCATTATAGACCTCTGACTGTATACACACCACGATCGATGCAATTACCATAGCGCTTCAAGTAGAACCAACCTGTAGTCCAAACTGTAGACAAGCTTATCAGCAACAAGCACCATGTTAAGAAGGGCAGTACGAGGTAGCAAGCTTGGGTTTGTCAGAGCTGGAACTGGTATTTGTGGAGTGAGAAGGCTGCTGCACACCGTAATTGGCATTGATCTTGGAACCACCAACTCAGCTGTCGCAGTTGTACAAGCTGGGGTGACTACAGTGTTGGAGAACGAGGAAGGGGGGAGGACGACACCCTCTGTGGTTGGGTTTGTTGGTAAAGGTTCTAGCATACACTCTGACAAAGCTAATGGCAAAGGTACTGGTTTAGGCTCTAGCGAGAGTAACAGCTCTGCTGTTCTCGTTGGATTGCCTGCGAAGAGGCAGGCAATGATTAATCCTCAGAATACATTTTTTGCAACAAAGAGATTGATCGGGAGGAAATTCGTAGATGAAGAGGTGCAACGTGACATTGTCAATGTTCCTTACCGTATAGTTCCCAGTGACAATGGCGATGCTTGGTTGCAAACATCCACTGGCCAGGCCATTTCTCCATCGGAAATCAGTGGACTTATCTTGAATAAGATGAAATTGATTGCTCAATCTCATTTGCAAGACTCGGTCAAGCACGCGGTAATAACCGTGCCAGCTTACTTCAATGACTCCCAGAGACAAGCTACCAAGAGTTCTGGTACTGCCGCTGGATTAAACATTCTACGGGTGGTAAATGAACCAACGGCAGCTGCATTAGCTTACGGAATGGATAAAAAGAAGGATGGTATAGTGGCTGTGTTTGATTTAGGTGGGGGGACGTTTGATATCTCCATATTGGATATAGAAGAAGGGGTGTTTGAAGTAAGAGCAACAAACGGTAACACTCACTTGGGTGGAGAGGATTTCGATATCATTCTCTTAAATCACATTTTAAATGATTTTAAAAGTAAAACTGGTCTAGACATTTCCAACGATAAACTAGCAGTTCAAAGAATCCGTGAAGCTGCAGAGAAATGTAAAATTGAACTTTCTCATGTGAGCGAAACTGAAATAAATTTACCATTCATTACTAAGGATAACCATATTCATTTGAAAATCACTGAGGACGAGTTGGATGAAATGACATTACATTTAATCAACAAAACTATCGACCCAGTTAAGAAATGTTTGCGAGATGCTGAATTGAAAGTTAAAGATATCGACGAAGTTATCTTAGTTGGAGGAATGACAAGAATGCCGAGAATCCGTAAATTGGTGGAAGAGCTCTTTTCTAAGAAACCAAGTAATGCAGTTAACCCAGATGAAGCAGTTGCTATCGGTGCTGCTGTCCAAGGGGCAATTCTTTCTGGCCAAGTTAAAGATGTGGTTTTGCTAGATGTAACACCACTTTCTCTCGGGATCGAAACTTATGGAGGTATTTTCAGTCCTTTAATCTCCAGAAATACCCCGGTACCAGTGAAGAAAGAGCAGACTTTCTCCACCGCTGTGGATGGCCAAACCGGGGTTCAGATTACCATTTTCCAGGGGGAACGTACCTTAGTAAAAGACAACAAACGTATTGGTAAGTTCAATCTTACTGGTATTCCACCTGGTCCTAAAGGCACACCACAAGTGTCGGTATCATTTTCCATTGATGCTGATGGTATTATTAGTGTATCTGCCACAGATGAAACCAAATACCCTGAAAGTCTGGAATATCATAAAAAACAAAACTCCACTTCAATTCAAGTTCACGCTGATACCAGTTTATCGGAAGAAGAGATTGCCAGAATCGTGGCGGAAAGCTCCAAACATAAGGATGATGACGCTAAAATGAGAAGTTATTTTGAGCATGCCTCACGAGCTGAGATATTGTGTACTGATACTGAGGATGCTATCTTGAGATTTGGAGCCCTTATGGAAACCACTGAAAAGGAGAACATACAACAAATGATTAAATCTGTACGAGAAAAGATTGGTGATATTAGAGAAAATCGACAACTCCATTCACCAGAAGTATTGAACGAGGAGCTCAACAAAATGCAACAGATTTGCCTTGAGGCAATCAAGAAAGTTGCAGCAAAGCAATCCGAGGTTAAACAATGAATACATGAAGCAGGCGACGACTTTATTTCGAATGAAGTTCATCAATGATTTGTATATAGCATTTAATAGTTTAATTGATGGCACATTCATTTAAATTGGATTCTTATCTATTTTACAATATTTAATCTATAAAGTTAATCATCAGTTTCCATATTATCACCGTTGGTTTGATCATTAGCTTGAGGTTCAGGTTGTTCTGCTTCATTAGTATTGTCGTTATCATTATCATTATCACTATCACCCCCAGTAGTTCTAGCGTTAGAAACTGAATCCAACTTGTCTAACCACTGCTGAACATCTTCATCGTCGTAGATAGTGAAATCGGTATCCTTACCTACTATACTGACCGAGGTGTTCTTAAATGTTAATTCAACATCTTGTGAGAGGGTATCTCTCAAGGCATTCAATCCATGAACGATCAAATGTTCCACAGAGTCAGTGCTACGTATTTCCTCCAAGTTTCTCTCCAAGTAAGTTCTGGCAGCTTGAGATCTGGCCCCAATGGCAGCACCGAAATACTCCAACACCGACCCAGATGGTTGGAATTCATACAAATGAGCTCCGGTTTCATCGTAACCGGAAACTAACAAACCCACACCGTACGGTCTCGAACCGTATGATTGAGTATTTTCTTGTGCCTTATCAGCAATGGATAATACCGCCTTAGACGTCAGCAAAGGACGATTGAAGATCATCTTGGACGACATAGCTTGTCTTCTCAAGTAATTGGATAAAACCCGGGCATCTGGTGCCAATCCCGCCAAGGCAATTCCCATGTGGTCATCCACCTTAATGATCTTCTTCTGGTAAGATCCCAATTCTTCAGCATTACGTTTTAAAGCGACTAACACCACATGGTTCTTCGACACCAACCCTACGGCGGCTGATCCTTGTTTGATAGCTTCTAAAGCGTACTCCACTTGAAATAACCGTCCCGTAGGAGAATAAGTCACGGAATCGTTATCGTAATTGTTTCTGAACATGGCAGTGTTTGGTTGTAGTGGTCAATTGTTCTGGGATGGAAATTGAATATTCTCTTGCCACCAGTGAACTGGTGAGTCTAAAAATTAACTATGGCACTGCAGATAATCGTTTTTGTGGAACGCTCATTTATGCTAGAATCACTGGAGTAATGTGTAACTAATGCATACTGGAATTGGTTTAAATTGAGCGCTACCTGGTTTTGGGAATAAGAGTGGGAAATAGTGGGAAATAGTGGGAAAATGGTGTAATTTGATTTGAATATCGATTTAATTGCGTTTATATATGTTGACTATGTATTTGAAAGATTAACTTTGTCCTAAATATAGGGAATACTCCGTAGTGTAAAGTTGAGATTAGGTATTTTACGATAATAGCGAGGGCGCATTCCCACTAGCAATTAGCGAGAGTTGGACTAAGTTAATGGCAGTATAGTTAGTTACAATAGTACAACAGTTTCATGTAGATACTGAGATTTGTGTTAATCTTCGCTACAGTTGGCGTATCTAGGTTGGTATTTATTACTTTTGGTTAGGAAATCAAAGAATTTACGGTCTCAATGGTATAGTTATTGTTCAACGAAATCAAATGGTTGAAATCTTGCTGAGGCAAATGGTCTTTCATGTTCAAAATCGTGCTCTTGATGAACTGTTGTAGGTTTTGGGAGAAGATTGGATCGTTATTTTGTAACACATTCATATATCTTAGTTTCTCTCCGTTTGGTCTAATGCTTTCGTCATGGTAGGAATAATCATCAATGTCTTCGTAGACGTAGTCTTGTTTGTAGGCATCGCATACTCCGGTGTCCGATTCTTTGATCTCTTCCATAAAGTAGAAAGCTTTCTCAATGGTATCATTGAAGAATGGCGCAAACAAGTTTATGTTATTATTGAGGATACCATAACTGGTTAAAGAAGCCAATCCTAATAAATTGATTTTCTTATTTCGGGGGTTTCCATTATATTTATAATATGAGATCCATATCTTAAGAATATCTTCGATGTTAAACGATAAATGGTTTACTATTTGCAAGAATACCCCCAGATTAGCCTTTGTCAATCGAGATATTATGATAAACATTTTATTCACCAATACAACACTTTTCTCCTCATCCAAGATATACTTGATCATGGCACTGATTAATCCACTCTCCACCATATTGGTGATGAATACTTCATTTGACGATTCTTGTAGAAAGATTATATCCATAAAGGCTATAAATATGGAAAAGGCATCATCCCTCATACTAGAAAGATATCCAGATAAAACCCGAAACAACTCTATACTAATGTCAGTAGTATATAGTTGAGGAGAATACAAAGAATAACTTCTCATGATCGATAAGATGGTGGGCAATATTTCCGTAGAATGCAGTAATCCATTTGGAACCAACTTGAATAGATTCAAAATATCAGGATTGTTCAAATGCGATTGTGGAACATATTGCAATATACTTAACCATAAATCAAACCCGTCCTCGGATAACAAACTATAGAGTGGAGACGAGTCCAAACAACAAGACTCAATCAATGGTAATGCCAATGAATAGGTCTGTGGAGATTCTTCATTTAATGTAACGGTTAAACTCTTCAATAATCGCAACAATTCCGTTTTGATGATTGGTTCATTTTCGTTGCTACCGTTTCTCACAACTAATAACACATTCATTAATGTCTCCTCATCAACCAAGGGATTACATTTTTCCAAAAGTACCGACAAGGTTTTATATATGTACAATTTTGATTCAGTTAATGCTAAATTTGGTAAAATATTGATCAATAATTTAACAAATTCATTCAAGAATGGTTTAAAGTCGGCTTTTTGGAAATCCCAATCTTCAATTGCAGCAGTGAGAGTTTGCACCGAAGCAAGTTTCACGACAATGTCATTATTTTTATTGTCTGGCTGCAAGAAATCTATAAGCAACTTATAAATGGCAACTCTACTTTCTCGGGAACATTGTACTCCAACCCATTCACTTATGATCAAGCACATTCTTCGCTTCAAAATCTTATTTTCTGCAAGATCATTTCTTAATCCTTCTGGAACGAAAACATCATGCAATAGTTGATCAAAGTTAACCTGGTTTCCCAAAGCATTAGAAGATAATTGAAACGTACACAAGATGGAATCTTTGGTCAAGATATTTTCAATAGAATCGTTTTGCATCAATCCATTTGAAATCTTGTTTATGATAAAGGGTACAAGTATATCCGGGAAGTAGGTGATTAAATCTTGGTAAAAGTTCTCAGCACAGGGCCGAATTTGATACTCCCAACTATAACTATACTCTTCGTTGATCCATTCCTCCGACTCTAGTTGCCAACTTTCTAAATCAGACGGTCTTAATCTGAGATACCAATTGATGACAATGTCACATAAATGTAACACTCCCTGGGGCGTGAAAGTTTCAGAAGTGATTTTATTGATAGAATTTTCAATTTCAACCTTGTCGTTTCGCAGTTTTAGCGTGACAGCCCCTTTCTTATAGACATAACTCACGATTTTCTTAAGAATTCCAAATCCTTTCAACGCCAAAACTTCCCAAAAATCGTTGTCTTCTGTACTATTATAGATATACTCTGCCTTCAGTTCCAATAGCATGAGGAATGAGGAAATTATTTTCTGCGAGCATGGTAATAATATGAAACTAGTAGGATTAGTTTTAATCATATTGAAGTATAATTTGGTATAACATTTGACGTATCTCTCTAATAAGTCTGATGAGTACTTTTCATGTTGAGCGATCAACCCTTGTAAATGGTCTACCGAAAGGTTGATGAATTCTGCCACGTCTTGATTTTTATGCGGTTGTTCGAATCCTTCCGGGATAATTCTTCGCAAGTTCTTTAAGCATGAATAACAAAGTTCCATGAGGGTCAAGTCTAAATTCTGGATCCAACCTTGGAAGAATTTCACATACAAGCGAATTAAAGTGGTGACAATCAAAGGAGCTTTCGCTATCATGGCATGACGTGCTCTGCCTACTCTGACGGTGGATATGGTCTTAATGATTCTGTTCAATATGATTAGCAAGTTGTTAGTCGACACTAAGTCATTTGCTTCAAACACCAATTCTTGGAGATTTCTGGTTATATCGTCAAAAAGGCTGGACCAATCTCCAGGAAAATCAAACCGGGCGATTCTAGCAACGGCATGAGCGTTTTGGATAGTTAATTGGTTGTTCTTCTCATGAAGTAGGTGGAATACTCGTGACCTGATCTGGACTTTTTCCTCTTTGGAAATAGCAAACTGAGCTGACTGACGCCAGTAACTGTCTATCCCGTTCTTAAAGCAAATTATTGCCAACCACCGGATCTGCAATGCCACTTCTGTCTTAAGATAAACCTCTTGCAAGAGATAATGGTACCCCGAGCATACCTGCCATTTCTTCAATTGCTGTTCGGCGTTCGGTTGTTCGCTACTACGCTCCGACCCACTGGCGTACGTTAGGGTGGTCAATACATTGTCGTACGATAATTCCATCCCTACAACTATCTTGCTTGGTTAAGTTCGTAGTAGTGAAAGTCATCTCTTTGCAACACCTTTTTCACGGTGCTACCAAATGGTTTGTATACACTATGGTTAATTGGCTACAAGTTTGAATAGCAAGTAGTAAAATAGGCTATAGTTTTGTCGATAATTATGTTGTGGTATTCGACCTGGAATATTGCGCAGATAATGTCGTTTTGAGAGTTTGCAACGACTTTCAGATAATTTTATGAGTTTTTCGTGAAGAAATAACAATGTTGAATATTGCTAGCTTACGTCATAGGTCCCAGAGTAATGGAGACACAAGGAGTGATCGGTTTGGGGTTTAATGTTGATTTACAGGTGGAGTTCTAATTAGCTGTATATTGTTGAACATTGTTACTTGTTGGACTGAAAATTAACAACAAAAATAGTCCGAAATGTGTCTATGACAAATAAATAATTTGAATTTGCAGCATATCGCCGGTCTATAGGTGGTTTATGGCTGATTTATGGCTGAATTATAGCTGATTTTCTATCAGGCTCTTAATTGAGTCTGAGTCTGCGTATATTTTCTTAATAGTATTGTGGTTACTTCCATCTTTTGCTTTCATCGCCTTCCTCCCATTGCTTCTCGGTATACCCCAACTCTTGCTTTACTCGGGCAACCGTAGCAGAGTCACCCATATTTTTCCCAATATTGTCACTAATCTTTATACTATCGTTTCCCCCGGCTTGTTTCAATTTTATCACGATGTTGAGCGGAACACTCTTCTCTTGTTTACTATTGCGGAAATCGTTGGTGAAAAAGGTTCCAATTCCGAACGAAGCTATTAACCCCACTGAATCAGCTTTATTTTTATACTTTAAGCACTTTTCTATATTTAACGAATCACTGAAACAAATGATTTTACTGTTATTGGCATATCCTAACGATTTATAGTGGTTGGCAATCTTTTCGGTATATTCTTCTGGATCACCAGAATCTTGTCTTACCCCAGTATAAAAATCAGCATATGGTTTAACAAATGCTTTCAAAAATGAATCTGTACCAAATGTATCAGTCAAAGCGAGCCCGGCATGTTTGGCACCAAAAGTTTGCAACCAAAAGTCCATGGCCGCTTTGTTGGCATTAACATAATCTTGCGTTATGGAAGCAACACCCATGAACCATTCATGAGCTACGGTACCAATTGGCGTGAGATTATACTTCTTTGCTAAGTAGACATTCGAAGTACCTAAGAGGTAATTCTTACCATCGTGCTCCTGAGAATATTGCTTCAATGTAGCAACTACCAACTCTTGCGTTTCAAACGATCTTCTTCTTCTAGTACCAAACTCGGAAAATAAACATTTATTAGTGAATAATGCTTGACATTTCTCTCTGGCGATTTCCGGCTGATTATCATAATTCCAATCAGTATCAACAAATTTGAAATAAGATTGAGAAATTAACGCCAAAACGGGAATTTCGTAAAGGATAGTATCTTGCCAGTTACCACAGATTTCTAATTCAAATTCTTGTGGTGATTCATTAATGATTTTGATCTGAGTGTTGGGGTCCAATTTGAAATCTTCAAGGTATTCAATATACTGCAGAGGTAGTTGAGGTACGCTGGTTTGTAAATAGATCAATTCCTCTTTAGTGAAATGTAAATCACCCAACTTGGTGAACTGTTGTTTCAACCATTCAACGGCTGATGAGTTCAACTGCATGGAGGGGGTTCTATTGGTGTATTTATAGACTACATCGACGTGGGGAAAGTGTTGGTGTACTGCAGCATGCATAAACAACTTGTACAAGTCGGTGTCTAACAATGACGGAATTGACATTGTACCGTTAATCTGTGACACCCAAATAATATATATGAAAAGAAAAGAGAATCTTATCGGGGCAATTTATACGGTTATTTTCTCGTATTGTATATGTATGACTAATCTCGAAGTACGAATGACTACGAAGGAATGACGAAAGAGGTTTTACGAGTTGTTTTGTGAAAGGTCAATACCAGTTGATAAACATTTATCAGAGCCAACTGTTTTCTTTCTTGTATCAATTACATACTTGTTCCAGTTCCATAATGGTTAGCTCGTAAATTTCGTTGAGCTTGGATTCGAACACTCGTGAAGAAACGACTAGTATTTTCGACGACTGAGCCATGGATGCGGAAAAAATGAGATTTCTACAATCTGAATAAGGGAGATTTATGTAATTTCATCCAAAAGGTTGCATAGTCTTTACTGGGAACTATAAGTTACTTACAAAAAGGATCAATTTACATTAATATCGAACGTAAGTTCTTATATTGGCCAATTCAAGGTACATATAATGTTTTTTGATCAATTGCCAGATATATTGTTAAACCTCTAAGTTTTTTACCTTATCTTCATAAAACTAACAGAATGAAAGGAAAATAAAGAAGTCAAAGAAATCAACTTTACACAGTTAAAGGAATATTTAACTTACACACCAGTTAAGAAATGGATTAACGCTATTATCTTTTGTAGGTTGCTAACAATTTCACTAGGTTGGTCTTGCTAATTGCTCACCCATTGCACACAGCTTGAGTCCATTTATTTCTCTCCATATACAAATATTTTAAGGCGCCTCTTTGAACTACAGAAATTTGAATTATATAATCGATCGCCCACTTGTAGTTCATATTCTATAACCAGTAAATTGTTTGAATTAATGGCAGGAGCCAAAGTTAGTAGCAATGCGAGCTGAAGCATAAATAATTTAAACAGATTATAATCTATTGTAATCCAAGACAATACTCATATTCTCATATAATTTAAAGTTTTCATTACTTCTTGAATATCAGCCTCTCTATATCCAGCTTTGAATTCATAACATCTTGCAACCTCCTACACTTTAATATATTATTTTCTAGCACTACATAATTATTTGACTAGCGATGTTCCCTGCATATTTAGATTATGCCAGATCAAGTCGCTACAAACACATCTGCCCAGAAACTATTACCCAAGATAGCTCAACTGGCAAGTAGTAACTGCTAATTGATATTTGAATGGTCATTTTTAAGAGCCGTAAACGTTATTGTAATATATTGCGGGCGTATACATGTTAAATTGATATTTCCACTTCCTACTAAACATGGAACTTATATATACTAATTTATCAAGGATAAAAAGCTTCCTCGTCACTTTTTACCAGTAATTATTAAAATGTACAGAGCTGGCTACTTTAGCTATCCATCGTTAAGGATATTACCTCAAAAGAACCTACAACTACATCTCAAAGCACTGCTAGGCTAACATTGCGACATAAGCTCCAGGAAAACCAATCTACACCAACCTCTAACTCTGAAATTTACCCCATTCGCTCAGCCTACCTCATCGTACTTCTAAACTGGAATTCCAACATTCTCCACAATATCTTTACTTTCCAGTTGCAAATTGTACATCAACTGTTATCTGTAGAGATCGTGTGAGCAACAATTTTTCAATTTAATTAGGCCCCAAATATTCTGAACCAGGATGAAATTTACTTAGTCCCAACCGGTATATAAACCAGCGATGTTTTCCCAGCAGCGAGGTCGTGTGCCTAATCCAAGAAATTTTTCACTTGATGCCATAGAAAAGTTTTCAGTAGTGAAAAATAGGAATTTTTTTACTTCTGTTTAATTAAGATCAATTGTCAAGATGCCTTTCCAAAAAGCTCAAAAATCATCTGCTTATCACTCCAGATTCCAAACTCCTTTCCGTAGAAGAAGAGAAGGTAAAACTGATTACTATGCTAGAAAGAGATTAGTTACTCAACATAAAGCTAAATACAACTCTCCAAAATATAGATTAGTTGTTAGATTCACTAACAAAGATATCATTGCCCAAATTGTTTCTTCTCAAATTACCGGTGATATTGTTTTAACTGCCGCTTACGCCCATGAATTACCTCAATACGGTATTAACCATGGTTTAACTAATTGGTCTGCCGGTTACGCTGTTGGTTTATTAGTTGCCAGAAGAGCCTTAGAAAAATTAGGTTTAGATGAAACTTACCAAGGTGTTGAAGAAGTTGAAGGTGAATTCCAATTAACCGAAGCCGTTGAAGATGGCCCAAGACCATTCAAAGTCTTTTTAGATATTGGTTTACAAAGAACCACTACTGGTGCCAGAATCTTTGGTGTCTTAAAAGGTGCTTCTGATGGTGGTTTATACGTTCCTCACTCTCCAAACAGATTCCCAGGTTGGGATATCGAATCCGAAGAATTAGATGCTGAATTATTAAGAAAGTACATCTTCGGTGGTCATGTTGCTGAATATATGGAAGAATTAATGGATGATGATGAAGAAAAATATAAATCTTTATTCAAAGGATACTTAGCTGATGAAATTGAAGCTGAAGATGTCGAAGATATCTATACCGAAGCTCACTCTAAAATCAGAGAAAACCCAACTTTCAAACCAACTGAAAAGAAATTCACCAAAGAACAATACGCTGCTGAATCTAAAAAATTCAGACAAGTTAAACTCACCAAAGCTGAAAGACAAGCTAAAATCAACGAAAAGATTGCCGCTTTCCAAGCTGAAAACTAAATTTATAATTGATTTATATTATAAATTTAATTTAAATTTTTCCTATGTTTTAGTTAATACTTTCTTTTAGTTTGTATATCCTTAATTTAAGACAAAATTTTCACATTTACGTTGTAGTAATCTGTAGTAATCATAATATTCATTTCATTGGTATATAAATTGTACATGACTAAATTCTGGAACTTGATCTTACTCTTTGAGCATCATTTAATAGTTTTTCATAAACTTCATCCACAACAGTATCCTGAATACACGATTTTGGTGCCGAGGTGTCCTCGTTTGAGTCAATTGAATCATATTCTTCTGCTTGCTCTTCGGCTACTTTACTAATTGGATTGTCTTGTTCTGGCTTCTCAACTTCAACACTACTTCTTCCAAGAATATTATCAATGGTGAGCCGCTTACTATTCACTTTCACTATGAGATCATCCACTGATTCAATACCTTTGGCTGCTATAACGGCGTCCCGTAATTCTGGACCAGAAGGAATTTGTAATAAAGGCAACTCCCGCTTAACGACAGCATCATCTTTCATGCCTCGTTGTTGAATGAAGATTCCTAGTTTAAGGAATTCACCTTCTTCTTCTTCCAATTCTTTGGCATGGGTAGATGTTTGACTAATCGATCTCATCAAAACTGGTCGACCAGTCAGATTATCAATAGCAACGTCCTTACCGTGGGAAGTTTCTGTTACCACTTGATGAGGTTGAAACGACTGGTCAATACTAGGTAAATTCAGTTTACATTTATTGTAATATGGAGTCAAAATTGGACCAGCAGTGATCAATTCACTTGAACTCTCATGTAAATTAATTTTCGGTGGATTGACAGTGGCATTTGCATCAGGCAGTTCCCCATTAGATACTGATGGACTGAGTGGAGTAGAATCATTTAAGAACCCATTCATTTTTGCTTGTTCTTCAAACATTTCATTCATTTTCGCCATAGAAGAATCTAGTAAACAAAATCTTAATAACGTTTCCTTACCTTCTAATGAAAGAGTTCCAAGGGTTCTCTTTTCAAATAAGATATCTATTTGCTGATGGATTTCCTTCCGAACTGCTCTTGTTCTTTGAATTAATGCAGTAGTAATTATTCTTTGAACCTTAATATCTTCCTTCGTATCAACATTATTATCCGTTTCGTTCATTAACTTTTCTACTGATTCCATTAACAAAGAGCCATCAAATATCAAATCCTCTTCATTGTTACTGTTATTTGGAATATTAGCATTCACAAGCTTATCTAGATTCTTCATCAAGTAAAATGCTATTCTTTGAGATAATTTATCTTCTACCAAATCGTAATCCATCTCTAAGCAGAAAATATTGGACGCTTTTACAGCAGAATACAAAGCTCCAGCGGCATTGTGAGTTAAGTTTCTATTCCCCAATAGTGTCACATGTAGCAAAGACTTGATTTTCGGGAAAATTTCTGACATTGCTCCAATAGACTTTGCGGTTAATTCATTCAAATCCATATGTATTCTTCTTAGATCAGGATATCTTGGAAGGTACCTATCCAATTTGGGAATAATATTAGGGAAAATTTCTGGCACCGATGACAAATCTAAAAATCTCAAGCTTGGAACATGGGTAAAAGATTCTAACAAGTCTACTATTTCTTCAACATTAGAAATATTGGTGGAATTCAATGAAAAGAAGAGAAGCTGCAGATTACCTTTTCTAAATGCTTTTATAAATGGTTGAAGTTGCCCTTGGCTAAGGTCATTAAACCCTATATCAACCCCAATACATTTTGAATTAGGATCTTCTATCCAATTAGCAATTAAATTAGCTTTGTATAGATTTAGCTCCACAGCTGCCACTCCTATCCTCATTGTTGATAATACAATAGCCCGCGTGAAAAGTTCTTGGAAGGTATCGTCGGAAAGTTTACAACCATTTAGCACCAATTCTTCCATTCCACCTCTCAAGACGATGGATTGAATAAATAAATCCCAATTCATAGCACCTCGAATACATTTTTCATTAGTTCCTTCTTTAATCCGTTGTTGCGAGATATCCAATTTCTTGATAGTATTGTTTGTGGATAGAAATTTACACAAATACCTCCAACCACAGTCATCGATGGCAACATTTCGCAAAGACAACTTCTCAATTGATTTATTATAAATTAACGAAGCTAAAAAATGCTTCAACATCTCTGCAGTCATAGCAACATTATCAAAAATAACAGTAGTTATAGGTGTTATGGCAATGAAATCACTAAATGATAATACATCAATAAGCGTTGGCTTAGGGTTCAATAATTTCAACACTTGCAATGGTTTTGATTTGTTCTTTAATTGCTTTAAAGTTGCAGGAATGGGCAATATTTCTCTTAAATGACAGCATCTTGTATAAATTTTTTCCAATGACAACCCATCTAGTTTCGTGTCATCTTCAGTTGGAGGTGGATCATTAAAATGATTTTCATGCATATGCATAGGTTTCTCAATTTCGATACTAGCTATTTTGGCAGCAAACTGATCCTCTTCATCCTTGGATAACGAAAACGAGGATCTAGTTCCATTCTCTTTGTGCTTGTACTGGCATACTTCAGCTGCAATTCGTTTGCCTGCTAAATGGGCTTCATAGGCATGGGTTTCCGAATCAAGTAACGATCTTCGTTGATTGTCAATCGCCATGCTCAATTCTTTATCGGAATACTTTGGTTCTTGGGCCAATTTCCCACCATCTTGCAATGAAATTCCTTGCGATAATCTAGGAGGTGGTGCGATTAAATCTTCCGGTATTAATACGTTACCTTTCTTTGGTCTTCGAGAAGGAATTTGTTGTTGAGGATCATAATGGAGTTTATCGATTGCAAATGTAACTCTAGTCAACTTAATGGCATCTAATTTTGTATGAGATGGTTTTCTATTACGATTTTTATTAAGAATAACTCGTTGTTCAGATAATTTCCTTTCGGTTTTCATTGGCAAATAGCTGCTGGAGGAAGAGACGGAAGAAATCGACGAGCGGGATCGAGGTTTTCCATAGCCCAAAGGCGGTTTATCAATACCAGTAATATCCTGTTTTACCCCAGCGATAGATGCAGATCCAATTAAATTAGGATTTAATTTTTGGGGATTTAATACGGATGATAAAGGTGAAGATGAAAGCTGTCCCGTCACATTCGGGGTGTATGAATTTGTTTGCGGAATGGCTTTGAATTTAGAACTAATTGAACTAAACAAAGATCGTTTACCTGAATTGGACCGACTTGGAGTGCTTGTTGCATCAGGTACTGGTTCGTTTGAAGAAGAAAAGGAGAAACTAGATTTCCTTCTGGTAGGATCGGCAGATTCGGTAGAAGAAACAGATCTTCTTCTTGATTCTTCAGCTGGGGATGGTGGGATTGGCATGGAGGCACTTCCTGACCTTGATCTACCGAATTTAAACTTATCGAGTTTAGATATTCTTTCTTGTTGAATGCTTGCTTGAGACGGTATCAAAGAAGCAGTGCTTGAATTAGGTGAAAGATTCAGGGAATTATCTTGGGAAAGAGTGGAGGAAACAGAGGATTTCCTAGAGGGATTAATTGCCAGGTCCACTTCGATTGATGTAGTTGGGGCGACGTCGGACAATCTCTTGGATTGTTCAATATCTTTCTCTTTCACTTTGTTGTTCTCTTTCTCGTTCTCAATGTCTTTCCCTTTATCATCATCCTTTTCTTTATCTTTTTCCTTATCTAATTTCTTGGTTAGCTTTTTAGACTTGCCTCGAAACAACCAGTCGACATCTCCATTTGAAACCCCATCATAGTTGGCAATGGCGTCAACATTGGGGTTGGGATTGATTAGCGGCACATTATTGGGCAATGACATCAAGGGTCAATTGATAAGCACGATTGACAAGCTTTCACAACAGAAGTATATAGGATTTGACGACAGAAACAATATTAACCACGATGTAGTATAGTAGCGTAATTGATTACTTGATTGATTGTTTATGGTAAATGGACGGTAGGGTTAAGCAATTGATTGTGTTGCGGTAAAAAAAGGCGAAATGAAAATGAATTTAATGAACGATATGTCGGCAATAACTAAAGGAGTTAATTCCCAAACAGTACCGAACAATTGCAACAAAGAAAGAAAGAAAGAAAGAGAAAAAGGTGTGCTTCAAATCGGTCTCCTGTCAATCCGCGATTCTGCACCCACAGCAGAAATGGTGAATAACGTGGAGAAATGTCGTGAAACGTAGTAAGATGAAGTTGAGCAAACAATGGGAATGACACTGTCCTGACCGCGATTGACCGATTGAACCGGTAGTCGGCAATAACCATTGTGATAAATATGAAGTATTTGAGGGGTCAAATGAATCGTTCAAAATAGGAAAAGAACGATAAAGAGTGCAATGGAGAAGGAAGACGAGGTAATTTGGTCTAATATAGAGATACAAGTATGAAGTAGCATCGTCTCCGATAAGGAATGTATTCATGATGGTGCTGTTTGTATGCTACAGTACTACTGGGGTTACAAACATAACCCAAGCCATTTTCCTGAAACGTACCAGATCTTTATATATTGTATATTGATGTGAGTAAATTATCCGTAAGAGCTTGTCACATTCTAGTTCGGCGTTATCTTGGGATAGAAATTAGTAGTATATTTTTGACGATGGAATTATCATAGTATTAATGTTCTAATAAACTTGCGCGAGACTTTTAGCAATGGATTCAGCTTGCGGTATCCAGATCAACAGTCGATCGTACATAGTAACGTATAATTGAATTCTCTGCAACTGAGTTTAATATCCATGACGAGAAAAAATTATCCCAGCAAAACATAATAAAGTAATAATGTTGGTTTTTGCAATCTGGTTAGCTCAGATTTCTTTGCAGGAAACTGTGTAATTGACTGAAAAGTGATTTTACACCTAGCCCAAGGCCAAAAATAGCCATGCTGGTTAATAATACAATATGTTAGGAATTAAGATTCCGAATATACACCACACTCGATATAGAACTCATTCAGTAAATGGTGAATAGAATTGGAAGTATCACAGATCTAGGCAAATAAACCTGCCATTCAAGCGCAATTATTTTATTATACTAATCAATGGAAACTGAATAGCGAACCCTAAGCGGATTTTTGTTCCTGTAAGCAGCAGATAAGTCATGGTATCCTTCTTATAATAGCTCATTGACTCGCACATACTGCAATGACGTGAAAGACGATATTATTTAGGTGGTGTTTTAAGCGAAAATTATTTTTTAGAAGGACTTCTCAGTCAAAGAAATGTATGAAGCAACACAAGAATCTAATAACAGAAAAGCAACTCACGGTGTCAACAAAACCAATGGTTCCAGGAGTAATTGACATACTTTTGCCAAATTCAGTTGCTATACGAAATTATTACTATAAATAATCTCCTAATAGATTGCATTTCAGTCCTTGTATCTTCGATTACTCTAAATTGTTAGTGATTCCCACTTGGTTCAATAGATCATAAAGTTGGAAGCTTAATTACCAGGCTATTGCATTGAAGTACACAGTATTGCTGCTTTTTAAAATTCAGTGGCAGACAGCATCTTCACCAATATTGGCGCTGGAAATCAGTTTAATGTACACAATAGCGTACCCAGGTATCAACCGAACTGGTTTTAATTGATTCAGGTTACTATCGGGATTCTATTCTTGTATGTTGCAAATTATCTATATATCCAAATTCAAAGGCACACTCGAGTTCCCAATAATTCTGGATACTCTAAATAACTTCAAACAATCGTTTTTATATATTAAATTTACAATTACAGGATGTTTTCAGAGAATTCTTTTATTCTTGCACATTCCTCCTGTTACCTCACACCTACGATCCTAATTACCATGGTAGTAGAAGAGACTACAATATAAAAGAAAAGAAAAAGTTACAAAGTACTTCAGTTATGCTAAAGGCATTCTTGCCAATGCAGAAGTGTAGCGAAACTAAGAGTGATTAAAAGAATCTGGTAGTGGAATCAAGTAAGATTTGCTAAGGAGTAACTGAACACCAGCAAGGGAAATCTGTTACTGCGAGTAAGTATTTTAGAGTCGTAAAAGAGTCAGTGAGTGTACATTGCATAGTGGAAACACTGGACAGAATAATGCAGTAGACCAGAGTACTAAAGTTATGTTTATGTTTCTAGAACACTTCTCCCACTATTGAATCCATTCCAGAGCAACAATTCCCCACTTTCCTTGGAGCAGACTTTATACCACTAGTTGTAATGGTTGGGATGGCCCCACTGGGTTAAGGAGAAAAACTCTGGCTCTGCTTGCACGTGCAAGAATCTCCTTAAATCCGTGGTTCGGGACCGCATTTTTTTTGTCATCAACTATGAAATTGATTAGCCATTAAATTACATCACGTTGAAAAATTAATCTGTTGTAGAAAGATATAATTAATTGTATATCATTATGTTTAGATCATTTCAAGTAACAAGGGCCATTACTCCCTTGATTAAACAATCGGCGCCAAAGTGTGGGTTCAGAAGATTCTACCACGAAAAAGTTCTTGATCATTATGCCAACCCAAGAAACGTTGGCTCATTAAATAAAAATGATGCTGATGTGGGTACTGGTCTTGTAGGAGCTCCAGCTTGTGGAGATGTTATGAGATTACAAATTAAGGTTGATGAAGCTACTGGAATCATCAAGGATGTTAAATTTAAAACATTTGGATGTGGGTCAGCCATTGCCTCTTCGAGTTATGTAACTGAATTAGTTAAAGGTAAATCAATCGAAGAAGCTTTGACCATTAAAAATACCGCTATTGCTAAAGAATTGTGTTTGCCTCCTGTCAAATTACATTGTTCCATGTTGGCTGAAGATGCCATCAAATCGGCCGTGAAAGATTATAAAACTAAAAGAGCCGCCATCAAACCTACCTTAGGTCCAGATGCGGTTGAAGCCCAAGCCTAAGTAGTTGGTATAGTTGGATTTGCGTGAAATTACCTCTTGCCCCATGATGTATCTAACGTGTGTGTCTTGATGCTTTTCTATAAAATTAAAAAATCACTAAATTGCAAGTGTTTCCTCTATTGGGCCACCTTAGGAACGGTTAATTGAACATCTCATCTTGTCACTCGTTTATTTATGGAGCGTTAGCCATATATCTTATTACCCGATGTTCCGGGGATATGGTTGGGATTCTATCGTTTGCCTTTTATACTAATCATACTGGTTTATCTATTAGTATATTATGATTCATATATAATGGGGTATATTATATCATGCAATAATGATGTTGATGTATATAGGATGATGTAGTTTGTTTATTAATAACTGTTTTATCAATAAATGAAGAAAAACGAATGATAGAAACATGTAGAGTTCGCTTTCTTAGCTGTGGTTTATCGTATCATTTACCATTTAAATTGAATTGTTTGTTTTCAGTACACTGGTTTATTTTATAGTGAATTCTGCCAATATGTATGAATCGTATGATTTTGTTTTGCAGTCACTAGGTTAGATTTCAGGCAGCAATAAAACAAGATACAGCCAAGCAGAGGTATCTTTGGCAGTACGAGCCTGTAATGGTTTACAATTGGTTCTCATCAACGTGTCTGTATAGTGTACTATATATATTGATTATTTAACCTCTAAGGTAGGAGAGCTAAGATGAAGTCTCTGGTGGTGAAATCTAGCAGTTGCAAAACGAAAATCGGCTCCTACTGGCAGTAACTATTGTACTTGACTTGGATCAGTCAGGTTCTCGCAAGGAAAGATCACTCTCTGTATCATTGGTTATTAAAATGTTGATTTTTTTTGCTGGAAATAAATTATTTGTTTAGAGAATGGGAAGGATTGAAAGTTTATCGATTGTCGCATTTGCATGTAGTTGAATTCATTTGTTGGTTGTTGCCCTGTTCTGTAGATTGTGTATCTGGACTTGCGCTATTGATATTGTAATTCTAGATGAAAGCTGAAGTCAAGTATTTTATAAATGATTTTCCAATGAATCCCTGTTGATCCAAGGAGCTAAATTCTCGTTTAAATTTGTAGATGGATATAACAGCCAATAAACTAAGCAGGTTTAATACGATATAGCCCCACTTTTTCCACTTGGAAGAGAATTTACCATTAAATTTCAACCATCCTGATACCGAATGATATGACATTGTCCAAACAAGACTCGATAATGCAAACACATTAAACCAGTTGCCCCATTTTTGCACTGAGACATTTAAATAATAGCTAACATACTGCAAATTGACTAATGCAGAATCTCCATCAATGGATATAGGCAAGTATCTGAATTTGTAGAAATGATAACCTAATAATGGTATCAACATATAACCAGAAAATGTCAAGGGAGTCAATCCCGGTACTAAATTGGAAATCATGGATTTTCTATATCCAAGCCCAATGAGGGAAGTTATACCTCCAAGACCGATATCATCAGATTTTTCGTTTGAGGTTGTAACTTGAATATTTGCATTATGATGATGCAGTTTCAGTTTATAACTGTTCAACTTCCATCTTAAAAGTCGAATGGATATCCCCGATATTATGTGAGTTAAAGTTGATCCAATAATTACGATTTTCTCAAAAAATGGCACTGAATGGTAAATAGCTCGAGAAATCTCAAAGATCTCTTGCTTTATATCCATGGAGATCAACAACTCACTTACACATGGCACCAAGATAACCGATGTAACATGAATTCCTAAGAAAGTACCAAAAATATACCCACTATACTTTTGAACTTTCGTTAACCCAGTAATAATCCGTCTAATAGTAATAGTAGTATTCTGATGAGGTTGGCTAGGAACCTCATCAAATTCAACCGGTATTGGTTGAACTTGATGTAATTGAGAAGAATCTAGCAGAGACATGATATCGTGAATACAATTGCTTATTTCTACAGTCTACAATTTCTTGTATCAATGATAATAAACAATATATTGAAAACAATGGCTACATCATTGAGTGTATGGCATAGTAGCATAGCGTGAGCTAGCGATCAGAAGTTATCATTCTGTATACGTTTCGTGTCTACAAATAAACCTGTCAACTTTAGTGTTCTTGCCAGAGTGAATATAGCAAGTCTTTTGTGGTTATTAACAATTTTCTTGAGTATTGTTTGGATATTGATAGAATTTATTGAACCTTCCTGTATGTCCATTAAGTTTACGTTGTCATTTTTATAGAATTAATATTTTCATTATTCTATAGTTATCAGCAATTTCTTAAACCTGTGATGTCGTCTTCAACATTTTCTCAAACAAGGTCACAAGCTTTGAACTTGGAGAAGCAAACGGAGAATTTATTGTCGAAATATTCTCAATTCCAAAATCAAACTACAACTGAGGCCGATGAAGTTGAAACAAATTGCCACCAACAAATTGACGATATTATAGAGAAAAGAGATGATATTTTACATAAGTTAAATAGAATTAGCGAAACAGAAGTGATTTCTACCTCGAAGTTGCAACAATTGACTCGTCATAAAGAAATATTGCAAGATCACCGGAAATCGTTTTTGAAAATTCAAAATCAAATAGAAGAAGAACGGAACAAGAATAACCTATTGTTTTCGGTTAGATCTGGTATAGATCTGGCTAAAGCGAGAAACGAACAGCCTTTGAATTCTAACGATTACATTCTAGATGAATCAACTAGAGTTAATAATGCCAACAATTTGGCAGACAGATTATTGCAACAAGCGTTCGAGACAAGAGACGAATTATGGAATCAACGTCAATATCTCCAAAATGCTCAACTGAAAATGTTGAGTAGTTTACAATCGATCCCCGGATTGAATGTTTTAATCTCAAAAATCAACACCAGAAGAAAACGTGATACTTTGATATTGGCCACTGTTATTACCTTATGTATCCTTGGCTTGTTTTTTATTTGAGATCACTAGAACTATTGCTGCTTTGATGATAAAATCGATTTCTAGATTTAAAAAATATTCTCCAAGTATCAAGATTTACAATAAAAATACTAAAAGAGTATTCCCCACTATACACATCAAATGATACTTGGAGGACTTATATCCTCCAGAGATCTAGAGATTACTGCTACAGTATATCGTATATTTCAATTGCTCAATCAATCAATCTGCCAGGAGATAGGCATGTTTTATTCCAATTTTTTCTTATTGAATTGAAGGAATACGTTCAACCAGTGGAGTGATGAGTGATAGAGTGGCCAAGTGTAAATCATAAAGGGATATGCTTCCCCCTGTGTATCATGTACTGAAGATGAAATGTGGTAAATGTTATCCGGCATATGGACCAGCTAAGAATACCCCAGTTCCTGCCAAAGTTGATTTAAAAGGAGTGGTTAATTGGAGTTAATACTTAGGAAGTTCATAAAAATGGAGAATAAAGACGTCGCCGATAGAATTGCTTTAATCAAGTTGCAACGGATTGAACAGCTCAATGAAAAACTTATGTTTAATTTATCTCGGACGAGAATTCCTGCTTCTAATGCATGCTACTTGTATGTATAACTATTTATTGTGATTCAATAGTATATTAACTTTAAAGATTGTTGAAACATATTGAGGAAACGCCGGATTATCTAATTCCCTGTTTGTGGAAATTGCCCCCGGAACAGAATCCCTGGGTAAAATCTCAGAATAAAAAATCGCAGACCAATCCTGGCTGTTGTGCTATTGTGTAAAGATTGAAGTGAGTTCTAGATCCATTTCTGCTACTATTACAGCAATTATAACAATCCACTCCAGAAAATTAAAGAATGTTGCACAATAAGCAGCTAGAGAGAATTTTCACATAGGTTTTTCTACATTTCATTATCAATTTCGTAATTCATTGCAATAGCTAATTAAGTAGTTACATTACTATCAAAATTCAGTATCTAACCTCCTTTCTGTAGCTTTTCTTCTTTTTCATCAACATTGATTTTTCGCAAATGATCGATTGTTTCATTACCTAGCGTTTTATCCTCAGCTTTCTCATCATCACCACAACCACAATCGTAGTCTGCCAAAATGGTGGTACAATCATATTCCGGTTTTTCTAGTCTTTCATTAACTTTATTATGCACCATACAACCCCACAAAGCAGCGTTCTTTCTCGAACCAACTTGCGGAGGGTATTGAGCTAACAATTGTTGAAAATGCCTGGCACAATCTCCACAAGGATACACTTGAGCAAACAATTTGATATATTGATCCAAGGTCGACTTTTCTTGAGAGGAAGGTTTATCGGGATACCTTGCCAAGATAGTATGAAATAATCTCCAGGCGGAATTACCCAACTGTGCTTTCAACGTTTCATTAGCCATCTTTGGCATGAATGGGGTGTCGGTGAATCCTTGGGCCAAAGAATCCTGGGACAAAAGCAGTGGCTCGTTTGCTTTCGAATCTACAACTGGTTTGACCGAGTCGTACTCTCCAACGGAATCTTTGCCTTCGTCAAGGTCTCCCACCGTCAGCTTAAGATCAGTTATGGCTATCTTTTTCTCAAAGTTGATGGATTCTCTTATCTGCAACGTATCATCTCCAGCATTGCTCATAAAGAGGATAATACTAATAATGGCAATCAATGCCAAAGTAGCAAATACTGACTTTCTCCCTCTAATCATGGTCTACTTGTACTTTGCAATTGAAAAATTAATATATTGTAATCTCATGATTTTTTCCATGGCTCTATTTAGTGTATAATGAGTTTTCCAAACTAAGTAATAAGGTCAACTTTCAAACAAAGTAGACCAGATTTCAAAATGTTGTTAGTAACATTGCAGTAGCTACCATGTTTCTCTTATGTGGATATGAGAGATCTGCAGTCATACTGCCCCTGTTATGTTAATGGGTTGTAAGGGCTTCGGGGCCCTTACTCGTTTTGGCAAGCCTGGCTATCAGTGGGGTATGATCTTCGCTATATAATATTGAGTAGGGAGGTCCCGCGCTAAGCAGCTCTATAGGTAAATATGTATTTTCAATTTAAACATGATTATATAGGTGTATAAAAGCTTGGAGAAATGAAATGGCGAATTAAATGATTAATTGTTCTTCTTTGGCATGGTAGCGGCATCCAAAACCCCTGGTAATGGTTCATTTCCAACGGAATACAATATTTGAATACCACCAATGAACAACACCAATAACCCTACTCCTGTCCATAACAAAAGATTGGCTTGAGAACTAATATCTTTTTTACTACAATCGCCTCCTGCCCAATAACTGGTTCTTTGACTTGTCTTATTATAAGTGGGTAAACATCCACATGACCAACATGAACTAACTTTTGATTGACCACATTTACCGTGTCCACTACACGAGTTTGTAGCATCATTACATGATTCTTCAGTAGTATAACATCCTCCTGCTTTACCATTCAAATCTGTTCTAGCAAAGATTTTTTGTAATTGCAAATTTCTCTTGTCTAATTTCTTGGTAAATTCAGCAGGGTGCAATTCGTTATTGGTGGTCAATAAACTAACCTCAAATTTGGTGGATAGAAGATTTAAGTAGTTTGATAAGACTTTATTGGATATTTTGTAAGTTAAGCTATCAAACCCAGTCTTCTTGCCAATGGATAATAATGAATGAACGTGGAAGGTTAACACATCGGAAGCTTGTAAGGAATCAATGGAATTTAAATGGATTAATTGTGATAATTCATTGATGAAAAATCTATCATTGATCAATCTTAACACCGAAGTTTCGTCACTAAGGATAATCTGTTGGTTCTCGGCATTGTTAACGTTATTGTGAGATTGTGCATTGGTAAAGCTATTCCAAATGGTAATTAATTTATCATTGAATAATTTGAAATGTTCAAATAAAGCGCTATTATCGTGATTCGACAATAAATTCATTTCTTCTGTCAATTTGATCTTCTTATAATTGCCAGTATGGAGGAAATTCTTCACCAATTTATGTACCAAATCTAAAGGCTTACCTTTAGAAATTATAAACGCAGTATCATTGCGTACATTTTGCCAGTTAATTCCATCAATGGTAAGAACCAACTTTGGTTTATCTTCATCACCTCGTAAACTACGACGATCAGCAATGAATTCCATGGCACGGTGAGCTTGCTCACCGTGGCCCAACGCCAAGTTGTCGCCAACATTGTACTTGTCGGCAAAATATAACAATGCTTCCCGCTTATCAACGGTGCTAATTTGCTCGCCAACCTTACTGTTAAGTTCATAGACCACGACATCATTGTCGCTAACGTGGAGGTTGGAACCATGTCCCATGGCCACAGTCCCCACAGACAATGCCACCAATACCCAATCGCTTACTCTCATGATACTACCAGATTGATTTGTTTATATCGACTTCTACGACGGTGATAAGTGGCTAATTAGCCTTTACTTTTCGCTTCGTTGGTGAAGGAGGAAATGGCCTGGTCTGTGTACAGGAGCAATATGCCTGAAGCAAAGAGGATGCAAATGAATAAAGGCATTACAGCTAAGAGGGACATAGCAGAGCACTGGTATTACTGGGGTGGCAGTGGTGACCGTGGTGACCGTGGCGAAATTTGAGTGGTAAACTTTCAATTTTGAGTTTGGATGTTGGGTTTATCCTCCGAAGCATGGTTACTTTAACGAGGGAGTTGGGTGAAGGACCAGAAGGACTCACGATGAAGATAGATGAATAATTGTGTATATACAGTGGAAAGGAAGATAGTAGGAAAGAAATGGGTCAGTTGGAGGTATTTTCTTGGTAAAGTCGTTATGTTTGTATGATAATTTAGTCATATATGCTGTGTATTATTACTTTAAACTATAAATATGGCATCCAACAGTCCTACAACATTTGCACATTCGGAGTGTGGCGATTATACAGACTCTGAGCAAACATAGTAAGTTGTTATATGTTTCACTTGGTGGTAATCTGCCGTGGTTTTAGAATGTTTCGTCCAAGGTGATGGTGGGGGATTGGGGGTTGTCGAATGATTTTTCAAGGCTGGTATTTAACTTTAAATCTGGTTTAAATAATGTTTTTGTTAGCGATCTTGATCTGCCAAGGGCAATTGGAGGTTGCTGCAATTGCTTTTCATCATTGTAGTCTCGCAAATCAATACCTAATTTGTGCAAGTCTTGCATGACGTTGAATTGATGAGGGATTGGTTCGTTGTAATCTTGTGAGAGCTTGGAATTATGGTGCTCTTTAAAGTTAGCCAAGGATTTGGTCACATCCAAACTTTCGGTTTGATTAATTAAACTATCAAACGATTTTGATTTTGATAATAAATTTTCTTGTAATGTAATCTTTATATAGGGATACTTTTGTAACATTGCACCGGAAGACAAATGATCAAAGATAAATTGAGCAGCCAAATCTGACTTCAAAATGATAATTATTCTACTTAAGAATGGTAAATTGGACCAGTACTCTATTTGATTCAAAAAATAGTTATCTTCTTCGTCGTTGTTTTGCAGTAACAACTGTGGTGAAGGTTGTAAATTTAATACCTCTAATTTTATCTGATCGGCCAAACACAAATAAGATCCATTTTGCAGAGATTTGTCGCCATTGATGAAGTCTTCCTTATGTAAGTTGTTGATGATAATGGTAGTCATCAAATTGCTTGATAATAACATTACGACCACTAATCAATGTGCTAACTATTGTCAATGAAGATACTCAAAGGAAAGAATAAGATTTATAATAATTTATACAGAAGATGATTTAACCGCCAATTGGGGAAGATAAAGTTTATGCAAGAAAACCAGTTCTTTTAAACCAAAGATAATCGATGCACTGCAGTTCCGCCTGAAATAGTCAAAATCTTTAGTAGAAGCTCTGTCCCTCCAATTCGTGATTCTGGGGGCACAGTTTGCTTCCTGCAGAAGATTTAGTTTACGATTTACAGAACGACAATAATCAGCGCTATTCACCATTTAGTTGAGGGTAATACCTTCGCCTAGTGCCAAGCTGTCCAAAATTGACCAATAACACCACTGCTACCTGGCAGTGTTGGCTGTGTCAATATAGAGATAATACTTTCCTTTGGTCAATTGCCAAGATAGCCATTTGCGCTAAGGGCTCCAGGGTTCCACTGTGCATACAGGATTTTGCAGCCAATGGCAGTTGCTTTTACTTTGAAGTTGAAACGGCTGTAATTGGGAGGGAGGGGGCTGTAGTAGGAGAGAGCTGGGGTTGGGTAGAACTGGATATAGTTGGCGAGTGTTGGCTGGAGTTCGAAGTGTGCGTTTGAAGCATGAGATGCACCTGAGATTTACTGTTGCTGCTGATTTTTGTTTTCAAAGAAGGGAGTGATGGGAAGTGTTTCCCACTGAGAAATGGTTAGTATACTAATTGCACTTGATTAACTATAAAAGAAGGAAAAAGCGAAGTTTGAGCTTGATTATCTGTTCAAATAACTAGACCCATGCTACACTTACTATTTTAAAACGAATTCTTGATGACAATGGTGCAGTTGGCGTGACTATGCCACCTTCTTTCTTACAGGAAGCAAGCGATGGACTAGAGAGTGCGGGAAAGAAACAATACTTGTAAGAGTATGTTCATAGGTAATCATATTCTTTTTAAATATGATCCGTCAAAAATACTGAATCGGAATGAAAAACTCATACCATCAATGCAAAACAATTGGCTCAAAGTCGATAAAGCATCCTGAATAACAATACTGCAATGTGACGAAAACAGCTTTCAAATAAACCTAGAATAAAGGACTACAGTGAATTAAATACAATTACACCAATGGAACTAAGTCAGTGGGCAAATCGCCATTATTGGAGCAATATTATAGTACAAGACAGAAATAATACTAAACTGCCATTTCATATCACACAAAAAACACTATGTTTACCACACAATAGCGTGAATGATACAAAACTATAGTCACATATAGTCACATCCAACACCAACCACAAAATACTCAGGTCAACTACAATATGGTTGCTACAGAGATATGAAATACAGGAGCTACCAACCATTCACCATATCGCCAAACCCAAACTTCCAAATACAATGCAACACACCCTCCACACACCACCTACACTCCGTCGCCCCATTGCAGTAGAATCCATCACAAAACACCCCCAGCAGGCTCGTGCTGTTTGCTGATGAAATTCGATGTGTTTGTTTGTTTAGAACGCGATACACGATTTTCTCACTAACTATTGCAATTATATACAATTCTTCTGCCGTATACACAAACACTGTTGTATGCAACCAAGCAAACAAAAATTACATTATTTATCTTGTTAGCGTTTCATAATAAGGTTTTTACTTTGGTTATCTTTCCATTTCGTCTTCTTGGTTGTGTTGGTTGTACAATTAGTATACTTTAGCCTTTGCAGTTACTCTTGTTGATACCGTTGTTGATAGTTTACAGCACCTTTGTCTGATTCTGCAACTCCTTATCCCTTTACTGATACCTTGTGTTTAAGATATCGTAGCCTTGGATTTTATAACCGTATAGCTTACATCTTGCTACACTTTTGGTGCTTTCCCACTATTTCATTCATTTATAGCGCTGAAACTCGTTTTTGCTGAAGAAATTCACCAGACGAACCCGTACAAAAGTAAGCGACCGTGTTCCACATCAACTGTGTTCCTATCAAGCCATTTCTAGCGATTCTCCTTGGAATTGCCATTATTTTACGTCTATTTGAAGTGTTTTCTTATTAATAGCGTTGCATCCACAATCACCATAGCGGCTAAGTTCGATTTTTTTAATTTAAAAGTTACCAACAAGATCTTGTATCATTTTGGTTAGATCAGTTAATCTTTTGTTTGTTACTACAGTGCTCCATCATGAAAAGTACCTCTATAAACGATGAAAATAGTCATCGAATCTTGCACCAGAAGAAATCTTCCATTTTATCATCTTCCATAACAAGAGAAGCTCTTTCAGAAGTGACTAATCATCACGATTCTAAGTTTAAGAAACTGAAATTTTCCAGTATTAACAATTATAAATTCAAAAAGCCAAAGTTATCTCATAGTTCAATCACTAAATTCAAATCAGATGTTGATTCTGATAATTCCGACAACTCTGATAATTCTATTTCCATTCAAGATTCCGATGACATTCATCAAGTAGATTCTTTGAACCATTTGGATCTAAATGAAGATATAAAACATCATATCATTTCTCAAGTAGACAGTGGAATTGATGATAAGGAAAATGACATTGAAAACATTAACAATAAAGAAAATGATTTCGAAAACGATGAAATTAATAAAGAAAATCTCCTTGAAAATAAGGAGAATTTGGTTGAACATAAGCCAAATGTAACTGCCATAGAGCACGAGCAAGTTGATTCGCCAATTGATCATGACGATCATATCCCCATGACTCCAAAATGGAATCGTCAAATATTCAATGAATTACAATTGATTATGAAGAAGCATTCAAGAAATACTCTTGATGAAGCTGACGAAGACACATACGATGTAACCATGGTAGCAGAATATGCTCCGGAGATTTTTAATTATTTACATGAGTTAGAAAATCGCTTAATTCCAGATGGGAACTATATGATAAACCAGGATGAATTAAAATGGGAAATGAGATCAGTTTTAATCGATTGGGTAGTTCAAGTTCATTCCAGATTTAATCTACTCCCAGAAACGTTATTTTTAACTGTAAATTATATTGATAGATTTTTATCGAAAAGGAAAGTTTCCTTATCAAGATTTCAATTGGTAGGAGCAGTTGCATTATTTATTGCCGCAAAATATGAAGAAATCAACTGCCCAACTGTTCAAGAAGTTGCTTTTATGGCCGATAATGCCTATTCTATCGATGAATTCTTAAAAGCAGAAAGGTTTTTAATTGATGTATTAGAATTTGATATGGGATGGCCAGGACCAATGTCATTTTTACGAAGAACTTCTAAAGCTGACGACTACGATTACGAAACAAGAACTTTGGCTAAGTATTTCTTGGAAGTCACCATCATGGATTCGCGATTTGTTGCATCACCTCCATCATGGCTAGCTGCGGGAGCTCATTATTTAGCAAGAAAGATCTTGAAGAAAGGAAGCTGGTCGGAATTACATATCTTTTATTCGGGTTATACTGAGTTTCAGTTACGGCCGTTGGCAGAGATATTATTGTTTAATTGTCGCCATGCTGAAACTAATCATAAAGCTATCTTTGAAAAATATCAAGAACGAAGATATAGAAGAAGCTCGACCTTTGTTCAAGAGTATTTCCAATCACTAGAGTAAAGGGCTATCCTTCGCTTTCACAAGTTACATTTACAGTCAGTTCTTTACCTCCTCCCACCTACCTCAATCACGACTGCAAACCTGTCTAGCAACCCCATTGTATATTAGTTGATCAAACATATTTGATTCTCTCGCATCACATCATTAAGTCTTTGCTTCTATCATCATAGTCATACTAAGTATTCATTCTTTAAAAGTATTATTACAAATTTCTCGATTATAGCTTAATATATTCGTCTTCGTCCTACAGTTTTCTAGAGCATCTACAGTAGGTTAGATCACAGCGATTCATAGTTGACCTAAAGTTGATTTACAGTCAAATTACACTTGAGCTACACTTCTATTGTGGTTTTCGATTCAAGTACATGTCCAAGTAGTAGATTGCAATATTGTCATTGTGGTGGTAGTGGCTCATTAACTGTCTTAGGCAGAGATCGACGTAGAATGTAGCACCACCGTGGTAAATAATATTCTCGAGTAGTTAGCCTGCACACACCAAGATCCCCTTTGAAAAAGTTGGTGATGGAGGTTGAGCCACTGGAAACTACCACTTAATTACCGCCAAATCAAGTCATTGTCAAGCAAATGTCGTCCAGATTATTAACCAGTGCTTTACGTAGTTCAACCAGTTCCGTGGTTAGAAGAAACGTTGCACAAAACTTTTCTCGTGTTGTTCTTCCTCAATTGGTCAAGAGAAACTTCACTTCAAGCATTGTTGCTAGAAATTCCAGTAAGAACTTGAAAGAAGTGTTGAAATCAGAATTGAAAGTTAGCAATGCTATTACCAATCAATTGGACTCTACTTACGAAGAGTTCATTTCAACTCAAGGCTATAAGATTGAACAAGTTGAAGGTACTTCCAATGTGCAATTAGTTAAGCAGAATGAAAATGGGGAAACAATCAGAGTGTTTTTTGATGTGGACGAAGTAACTGATATTCCAATGGGTCAATCTGAAGAAGGCGTTGAATTCGAAGAAGATTTCGAATCAGAAGCCAATTCGTTAGATTCCGTCTTCTGTAACGTGCGTGTTTTAATTGAAAAACAAAACGACGAAGGTTTATTAATCAACTTATTCTTACAAAACAGCGAAAATTCGTTTATGGTCGATTTCGTCACTTATCAACCTAAAGTAGCTCAATTTTTGCAAGATTCCGTTTCGAAAAATCAATTTATCGATGCCCTTAAATATCAGGGTCCAAGATTTTCTGATTTGGACGAATCTGTTCAAACTGAATTCGAAAACTACTTGGCAGAAAAAGGGTTAGACGATGAATTGGCCGATTTCATCATTGCTTATTCCGAATTTAAAGAAGAAAATGAGTATAGAAATTGGTTATCGAATATAACCAAGTTCTTATAAATGAAATATTAGCTCTCCGTTGAGAGTGAGCTCGTTTAGAAGAATTTGCCTTACGAAAATGTCCCCGTGATTAGTACTAATCACCTTATTTACATAGTAATTTAATAAATTATTAGGTTAACTAATCATTTACTTGTATATAGTTGAATATGAACCTGTGCATAATATAAAGATACTACCTAACTAGGAAGTCTACAACACGTGAATTAAATTCAGGATTAGGGCAACTTATTTCCCCACCGTGCTTGGTCCTGCGCTTGGATTGAAATGTTTTGAACAGTACACACACTCAATCGTAGTAAGCACTAGAGGGCCAATAACACGTGATGAAAGTCACGCGACTGAAAATTTTGAAAAAAATTCACGATCAATCACCAACAATCACCGCATTAGTGAACATTTTAATAGTAAAGGGAAATTTTACATTTGACTTTTGAAACTTTTGAATATATAATTAAAATGTCTGTCGAAGCTTCTGTCTCTTACGCCGCATTAATCTTAGCTGATGCTGGTGTCGAAATCACCTCTGCTAACTTATTAGCTGTCACCAAAGCCGCTGGTGCTTCTGTCGATAACGTCTGGGCTGATGTCTACGCTAAAGCTTTAGAAGGTAGAGACTTAAAAGAAATCTTATTCTCATTCGCTGCCTCCGCTGCTCCATCTTCTGGTGCTGCTGCTTCTGGTTCTGCTGCTTCCGGTGAAGCTGCTGCTGTTGAAGAAGAAGCCGAAGCTGAAGCTGAAGAATCTGATGATGACATGGGTATGGGTTTATTTGATTAAGCGAACATTGTATGAATCGTTTACCAAGTTCCCTAATGTCATTATAACCTAAAAAAATATTAAAAATATAACATTTAATAATATATATATTTATATATCAATGTATCATATATTACGTTATCAGAAACTGTTTATTGAAACTGTAGATAGAATATCTAACTAAAAGTAGCATATTTAGACATGTAGATACGATACGATACGTTTCGATACCAAGTTTGGAAACGAAACTAAACCGTACCTTATGTATATTGCACCTAAAGTATTTGTAATACCTGAGACCAACCATATTCACAATTGCCTTCTAAATTGGGATAATGCGTATGAGATGTTGCACTAAGTTAGGATTGAGCTGCCAATGATATCTTAGTGGGAGCCCATTACAGCATATATTCCATTCTTCATTCGCTATAGCCAATTGAATAGATTCTACGTTTTTGAACCTATTCGTTGTTTGCTATTACGATTTTCGTTAATTCAAGAGTAAGCTTTAAAGCAAGCTGTTACAGAAGAGTAATTGCTAGAATTCGCAGGAAACGGATACTAAATCGGATTACACAGAACGGTAGACCATTCCATTTAGTCACATATGTACTTACCCACAAAGACTATTCCAGCATCAGTTAAATGCTGCATACATATTTTGTTGTTACCGGTAAGTTCAACAGTATGTTATATATTTCCGGAGATGAATACTTGATTTGGTAGCTCTCACTGTTCGTTCATAGTACATTATACATCGTAAATCAGAGTGTTTTGGATAAAACATTATTATGCTGCAAACTAAATATTTCCGATTTACGGCAGGGTGACCCATATCCAAGGCTCTCCGTGTCACTTACTATAGTTCGTGTTGTGGAGTTGAGACAGGACTTATTCGCGGTTGATTCACGTTGACGGAGGTAATTACTTCGGTGGTAACGAATTGATCATTAATTCACACTGCGGCGAAAATCGGTGGTAATTGGTGTTTGCGGAGATAACTAATTGCGGAGCGGATTATTGTCAGTTAAACCCATGTCACGTTATCTCCGAAATCTATAGCATCGCCAAGTACACAAATCTCCAGCATACATGTAATGCACATGAGGAAAGTTGAAAGCTTCTCCGTACTCCGATCCTATTATGATTATTTACTGTGATGAGTTGATATAGACTGATTGGTGTTAGTGCAGTATAGTTGACTCCTATGATAAAAGACCCGTTCAGAAACCCATCTATGTGTTGATATATTCTTGCTTTTAGCGATGTGGCGAGGTGCTTGTCCCATAGCTAAGACTTGGTAGGGCTATAGATTGAATGCACTCCAATGAACCCCAGGAATAAAAAAAAGTGTCGAGGTGATATAAAAGTTGGCTATTTGCTTTACTCTATTCTGTTCCAAGTGGTTTATAGGGGGTGTACCCTGATGATAACCGAGTCGCAATACTTCCATACGAGAATTTCAAGGGTAAATCGGCCAAAATTTAAGCCCCAGTGAAGAGAACGTCATAAATATACGCATAGCTTCGAGACTTTAGAAAACGGTACACACGGCTATCGACTACATTTCCCATGACGCTTATATGGTAAAATGTAGACGGTGGCTCTAGAAAGGTATATGGTGCTCTGGTTGGAGAGATGAAGAGAAATGGTATCCGAATGTAAACTTAGTGATGTCATGTACAGTTATTGATCTAAATCCAGCGTCTACAGAATCAATATGATATTGAATTATTCTCCAATCCTTCTAGGTTCTAGAATGATAATAATGCGAGGGTATTCTTGCTTCTGTTTCACGAAGAACTAGAACTAATACGAATGCAAGGAAGGAGGTGTTCCCCTCAAATCTGTTATATACTAAAACAAGCAAGAGAACAAGAAAGCGAACGCAAGGCAGCAAATCTCCTCAAGTCCATCAGGTACTAGAACATAAATGATAATGCGAGTGGTTTTTCTCCTTAAGTCCACCAAGTACTAGAACCAATGTGAATGCGAAAAAGTAGCAATCCACCTCACCCCCACCAGGTATTACACAACTGATAATGCGATGTAGTTATTCTCCTTACGTCGAAGGACTAGAACCTATGATATCGTATGATAACTTATGATAATGTTAACTCACCGAAGGCTAGTTCACGGTTACTATTGCCATAAAACCCTTTCCAGTCGTAGTCAATAAATTACACAAGCAACATCGGATATAATTATTTGCCGTCCAGCAAAATAAAACTAGACACTTCTACAAAGCTACGGATATAGTAATAATAAACAATACCACAGTGAAATTTACACTACAAGTTGTAGTATCTACAACAAGCACCAACATGTATTATGCTACCTTTGTTGCTTACTGTTTTTCTTTCATCTTCCACGACACTAAATTGGTATTTCAAATAATTATATAGCGATTCTGGAACGGCTGACAAATTTCATGATACAAGATGAGTCAAAAAAAATCATTAGTAATAGGGGGACGATGATGACTTTTTTTACCCAAAGAAATTAGTTATTAGTTATTGCTACATGTAACTGACTAACCAGTTTTCGTATGACTTTGATATACTTGGATAGTTTAAAGTTTAATAATCTATATCACGTATAAATCGTCGGAAATTGTTGGAACCGGATAGGTTAATTTTACATGACTAGCCATCCCGATTTTTTCATGGTGTAGCCGGAACGAAAAAATAGTTTATTTCCGCGTGAAAAAAAACGACGGGAATAAATTGCTTTCAGTAACTATCCGATATGCACCTTCATGCCGGTGTCATTATGAGGCTCTATTTGCAGCATCTATTACAAATTTCATTCTTAATATATAAACAGTGAATATCCATGATTTATTGATATATTTTTAGGAGCAACAGTACAATATGTCATTATCTTTTATTCAGACTTATAGTCTTGCTTCCAAAGTTAGATCAAAGCTTACTAAACAGGCTTCCGATCCCAAAGCTAAACTTGCCCACCTTGTTGTTCAAGCTAATATGTTGGATAGCTTGATGGATTCTATTGCTAATTATAGTGAAGAAAAAAGAGGTAGAACCACAACCAAATCTCATGTCAGTTTTGAATTACCTAAACCTTCGTCTTCCTTGAGGTTTGAAACTTCTGTAAGTGAATATGAAGTTGAACTGGATTCCGATTCCGATTCTGATGATTACGATCTTTCAGATGATGAAATTGAAGAAGAGTCATATTTAACATCACACAACTATGTTTCTCATGTTGTTGAAAAATCAATCGACGGCATCATCATGGATGATGATGAGGACGATTACTATTACTCTTCTTCAGACGAAGAGGATGAATCTAAAGATGTAATTAATCAATTATCCAATATTTTGCATTCCGTTTCTAGTTCAGTCAATTTATCTACCATTGAAGAACTTGATGAATCCGAATCAGATGCTTCTGAATGTGATTCCGATTCATCTTCTCCACTTGAAGATATTATGGAAATGCCTGAATTATGCACGTCAAACTCACTTACTGATGATGAAACCGAATCGCAGGACGATTCGTTAACCGTCAGTAATTACATTTATACCAGTAATGATGGCAATAAGAAATCTCCTTCAAAGATGTTATCAACTCACTCCAGTGCAGTTGAAAAAATCCATAGTCATCATCGGTCAAATGCTCTATATTCAATGGAACAATTATTTTAACATACTGGATATGATTGAAATATTACTATTGTATTTGCATTGATAGACGAGCGTTGGTTTTTGGCATGGGATGGAGTTGTCCCCGGGTTATGATTTTATGATTTATTTCTTATACATATTTATATTAATAATTAAACATTATACACAATACATTATTCAAGATACAATATTATCTCAATTTGTAAGAAGTTACTCTAGTGAATAGTTGGTTGATTTTGCTGCTGATAAATTAGCCAAAACTAGTAAAATAATTGTTGTACCCTGAAGTTTAGAGACGGAGTTAAATTTTCCCGATCATCGCAGCTTCTGCCGATCTGCCGACAATATTGCCGTTTTTATTATGAAAAGAAACCACCTCCGCAAATACACAATACTAAAATGTGAAGCTGTTACTCGGTACAATAGAATTAGTTACATAGTTATTCCGATTTATCTAACGTATAGCTTCAGGTTTAATAATGGATCGTATTAATAATTCCAACTTTTTATATTGAGAATAAGTAGATACAAATATAGACAGGACAACCAACATCATTGAACTTGTCTGTGAAGTATGTTATGATTGTACCCTAATTGCACATTAATGCAATTGCAATTGCAAACGAAATGTAGCCCCAATAGGTGAAAAGTACGTTCATCTGTTCTGATCAATTGAGTTCTCTGTATGATAGTGTCACTTTCTTAAATGAGCTATTGTCGGCGCCAGCAATGACAATAGATATGATATTCGTAATCTGTTAATTACTTGCGAATATTCTTTATGGCTTGAGCTTGAACTGGGCTTCCTTTTCAAGGAATAAACAAAAAAAATGTTATGCACAAAGTAAAAAAAACCGAATAAAGAATCAATGCATTTTTTAGATTAAATCTACCTAACCCCAAAAGTATCAACTTCATAGCAGTTAAACTAATTGGTAGTTCAAGCGATTTTCTAACATTTATATGTTGGTTCAGCCTTTTACTTTCCTTATAATAGCGATATTTTAACACATGAGGGTCAATTAATGTTTGTGATTTAAACATGATATTGCAATTGTTCGAATCTAGGGGAATGATAAAGTCTCTTCCTACTCTAGGTTTAACTTCAATTAAGAATTCTATCAAATCTTTTGATTCCAAGCTAGCCATTTTGTCACAATTACTATTTCTTCTTGTACAACTAATGCTGTAACCCATATAAGCAAGACAAATAAAACAGGAATCCACAAGAAATCACAATAGTAGAATCTATGGGATACCACTTTCAAATAACATACTATTGGTGATAGTAAATGGAGCTGTATTTATCCATGGGTTTGGGAATTGCTGCAAACTTATCTCAGAGCAATCATGCATGCAATATACTTGAAGTAGCCATTTATTTCAAACCGGAAGTACGGGGAGCAGCACAAAAGAAAGAAATGCAAGTAGATTGATTGAACTTGGTCATGTTGCGCGTGGTTTATACATTGCTGTGGGTTGGCCCCCATTTCTTGGTAGTCTAGCCCCTTTTCAAGCAACAAGGTACTTGCAGCAGTGCCGGCTCGATTGCAGTTGCATAAATCAATTTAGGTTCATGTTAGTAATTATTTCTAATGTCCTTACTAAAACGATCCATTAATTGCTTGTCGGAGGGTCCAGGCTTGTTCGAAGTACAAGTGAACGAAGTATACACCAGGGTGGCTAAAAATGAATGGCTTCTCCTCTTTCCATTATCGATTGCCAATGCATCGCCATTTTTTCAACGCTGAAGTAGAATCATTAAGGTAGGAAGTTCATGTTTTCATAATAACCAAAAATATCGCTTCTCTTGGTAAAATTTTAGTGGTTTGAATGTCAGCGATTAACTGTGAGAGTTTCACTTGAGCCGCCTGTCTAGTAGCTAGTATCTTACGCTATCGTAGTTAATTTTAATTTTCATACTGCCTTTTCGCCCAGATAAGCCATTTCGTCAGATGCTAGTGTATTCGAAATCAGTTCAACTAGACGTAAACAATTCCAATTCATATTTACTTATGTATTCTTAAAGCAATAGTTATCTAACTCAATTTGATTAGATTAAATCATTCTACCTACTATTTCTGTCTATTTCTGTTTATTTCTGTTTATTTCTGTTTCTTCCTCTCTCTCTCATTATACAACAGCAAACTAATTTGTTTATTCAAATTAGTTGGCAATAATTGAGACTTATGATTAAATATTCTCCAGCTACACTCACATCCATATCTTTAGTAAACTCCAAGTCATAAAAACATTAACCATACTGAAATAGCTCTCTCAACCTGTCAGAGCCAAAGTTTACGTGTTAAATAAATTCTGAAACAATTTTTTGACTGTTGCCTCTTTAGCTTAGTGGTAGAGCGTTGCACTTGTAATGCAAAGGTCGCTAGTTCAATTCTGGCAAGAGGCAGTTTTTCTATTGTTTTTACCGCACTGATTGCCACTAACAAAATCAATTGTTGCAAGTTTTTTTTATTTATTAGCGAATTAACAATTTCCAAGACCAATCTATTGTTCTTGTATCATTTCTCATGCTCTTTCCAGTATTGGGTAATGGTCTGCGAAGGCTAATTGTTTCAAATTTGCACAAATCAAGCAATTTGCTTGGGATCACTAGCTTTAATAAACATACGATATTTAGTCGGAGCTATTCATTTTTGATGAGAAATGCTTCCAATCGGATGATTTATAGCAATGGCTATAATAGACGATTCAATTCCAATATGTCTTTCACTAGAAATATAGGATACTTCAAAATCTTGGGTAGAGTTACCAAGATCCCTGCTTATATTGGTGGTACCATGGCCGCTGGGGGGTCATACGTTGCTTATAAAGTAGAACAAGCATCCAGTTGGTCTCAGGATAAGCTACAGACTTTAAAAGACTTGACTGATGGATTTTTCAATCAAACGGGGGAGTTTTTAAATGGCATGAAATCTGATTCGAACGATTCTGGCTCCCCGCCAGACGGTGGAGATACCGCTGCTGCTGTAGGTGCAACGGCAGCTGCCGTAGCATTGTCTGAGGACGAGGATGAAGTTGCAATTACCGAAGACGATGATGATGAGGAAACCCTCATAGAAGATGATGAAGACGATGAATTAGAAAATGACGAAACTGATGATCAAATGATGAACTTAACTCGGCAAATGATAGAGCTAAGAAATTTATTATCAACCATTGACCATGACACCATTAGATTGCCTTCAATTGTTGTAATTGGGTCTCAATCTTCTGGAAAATCATCGGTTTTGGAAAGTATTGTTGGGCAAGAATTCTTACCTAAAGGCTCTAATATGGTAACCAGAAGACCCATTGAATTAACTTTAGTCAATTCTCCAGAATCAGCTTCAGACATGGTTGAATTTCCTGCTTTGAAAATGTTCAATATGACTGACTTCACCCAAGTTCAAAAGATCTTATTTGATTTGAACATGGCGGTTCCTGAGTATGAATGCATATCTGATGATCCTATCCAATTGACTATTAGATCTCCAAGAGTCCCCGATTTGTCTTTGGTTGATCTTCCCGGATATATTCAAGTGGAAGCTGCTGACCAACCAACTGAATTAAAGCAGAAGATCAGATCTTTATGTAATAGATACCTAGAAGCTCCAAATATAATTTTAGCTATTTCGGCTGCAGATGTGGATTTAGCAAATTCGGCAGCTTTAAGAGCTGCTAAGAGTGCTGATCCTCGAGGAGAAAGAACTATTGGGGTTATCACTAAATTAGACTTGGTTGACCCGGAGAAGGCTAGACATTTATTAGTGAATAAGAAGTATCCGCTTAAAATGGGATATGTCGGAGTTATCACCAAAGCTCCTCAAGAAAAGAAATCTTCCGGTAGTTTATTTTCCAGAAAGACTGTTTCCGGATATCAAGCGTTTGTAGCCCAACAGAATTTCGAATATAACTACTTGAAAGAAAATAAGGACGAGTTTATTGGTACAACTACTGGGACAAGAAATTTGAAGAAAAAATTGATGAAAGTCTTAGAAAAATCTATGGCATCCTCGCTAAGACCAACCCATTTTGCTATTCAACAAGAGTTGGAAGAAACCTCTTACCAATTTAAGGTTGAATTCAACGATAGGCCATTGACTCCAGAAACATATTTGGCTAATAATATTGATATGCTTAAATTAGCCACGAAAGAATTGAGTCATAACTTTTCCAGAAATGAGTTAAGAGCTTTACTTAAGAATTCATTAGATCAGAAAGTGTTAGATTTGTTAGCAGAAAGATATTGGAACAAACCATTCGATGTTAAGAGCCATCCAGGATCTGAACCAAACTTGAAGGAACTTTCCCAAATTACAAATGTGGATCACGATATTTATTGGCACAAGAAATTAGATTTAGCCACTAGTTCATTAACAAAATCTGGAGTTGGTAGATTATCAACTGGTTTGGTAACCAATGCATTACTCACCGAAATTGAAAACTTGGTGGATAATACAGAATTGAAGAGTCATCCTATGGCTAAAAGCGCGGTTTTAGATGCTGCTAAATCTGTTTTGAGCTCGAAATATTATTCTACAGCGGACCAAGTTGAAAATTGTATTAAACCATATAAATACGAAATTGATATTGACGATCGAGAATGGACCAGCAGTAAGGATAATTCTGTTCTTTTATTGAAAGAAGAAATCAGACAATGCGACGATCTGTACAACGAATTGAAGAGATTAGTAGGTGGTAGAAAATTACAACAAGTGGTGACATATTTACAGAAGTTAAATCTTCAGAATTCCTATGATGTAGATTTAAATTCCAATGAAGCACTAGGGTTTTCACCAAATTTGATTGAAAAGGGACAAGATGCGATATTTTTGAAAGAAAGAGCTTCTTTATTAAAAATGAGATATCAATTTGTGAAGAATTCAAAGAAATGTAAGAAGAAAGAAAATAAGTATCAATGCCCGGAAATATTTTTGGATTCGGTTACTTCAAAGATAACGTCTACTGCTATTTTGTTTTTGAATGTGGAACTTTTGAGTGATTTTTATTATAATTTCCCAAGAGAATTAGATCAAAAATTTTTCCATTCGCTTTCATCAGAAGAAATTGAATCTTTCGCTAAAGAAGATCCCAAGATCAAGAAACATATTGAATTGCAAGAGAAGAAGGATTTATTGGAAAATGCTCTTAGTAAAATCGAGAGCGTCTTAGCCATTCAAAGAACTAAACCAAATCATAAAGAAGAAACCGATCATAAGAAATCGATATTTAATTGGTAAGTAACCCCCTGTAAATAATGCGAATATGCTAATATCTCATATCTAATGTACAATTTATTATATTAAATACTTGAACTATAAAGTAATGATGCAATATTGGTTTATCTAATAACTTTGATAATACGATCAAATAATGTTTCAATTTGAATTCCATCAATATTTTCAAAGATTGGCAGCATGGTGTTAAGATCAATGACTTTATTAGTAGTTAAAGATTGATCCAAAGCAGAGTCTTTATCAATGGTGTTTGAATTGACTGAAATATTACGATGATTAATGATATTGGCGGTAGCCTGAGCTTTGATTAACATGTTATTCATATCTTCCACCAAACTATTTTGTCCATCTGAAGTGATCGTATTTGCAATGGAGGACTGAATGATACCAATTCTCGAATTCAAGTCAATGAAAATAAACGAGGAATTGAAATAACGGATGGATGAAATACCCTGATCATAATAATGAGTATAGATAGGTTTTAATTGATCTGGCTTAAAGATAAGGATTTTCGATTTTATAGTAAATTCCGGTTCACATTCATAATAGTTAACTGCCAAACAGATAAGATTTTTGATTGGATCAATACAAAGTAAGTTTTTACCACCAATTGTAGTGTAAATGTTAGCAACTAATTCATTAAGTTTCCCTGTAAGAAGGTTGAAGGAAGAAATTCTTGTTTTAGATAACACAATCAAATTATTATCAACAATAGTCAACGATCTTATTCTTGAACCCGAGATGGAAGGAATCTTAAATAAATCATTGGAAATAAGTTCAAACGAATGGGCATCTACTAAACTTATGGAACATTCATGTCCCACTATAATAATAGATCCATCGGCTGACCAACATGTATCGATAGCATCACTAAACAAAGCACCGCTAGGTTTCGATTTTCTTAAGGTCCAAGCGGTTTGTGTTAACCTGGAATTTTTTGAGTTGTCGCCAATTTCCTTTGGAACTCTTGGTCTCCAAATTCTTAATCCTCCTTTACCATCAGCGGTCAAAAATGCTAACCCATTGTGATACGAGCTTGGTGCCGGAATAATGGAATAGATAGCATTGGAGTTCCCGTGAGGATCAATGATTTTGGTGGATAATTCCCAGTGTCCGGTTCTATTGTTGACGGTATTTGTTTCTGATTTGGAGGAGTTCGATTCTATAAATTTCCAGAATTTTAACGCATATTGTTTGTCATTTTTCGATAATAAATTATCAATCTCTGACGTCACAATACTATCAAAGGTACAGAGCCATTCACCGTCATGGGTGAAGGCAATATGATTAATGGTTGGATCGATCAATTTCGCTTCTGATCTCACTTTACCAGCAGACAACACTGGGGCAGCATTTTGTACAAGAGATTGTTCATTCTTCACCAAGTCGTAAGCTTGAATGAGAGCATCATTGGGAATGTATAGATTTTTGGTTTTAGGGTGAATTTCAAAAATAGAAGAATAATCATGTCTAATATTGGTTTTATCAAAAGTGTCAGACTTTAAGAATTTCTTCTTTGCTTTGGAAATAGTGGCATTTAAATTATTGGCGAATTTAGGTCTAATTGGGTTGACAGACAATCTGGAAACCAAGTCTACTGAAGATAACACCAAGATTTCGTAGGTGTCATCGTTAATATCGGAGGAGTATTTCAATAACAACGAGTAATGGTCGTTTTTATTATTGTCAAGGGAGATCTTTTCAATGGAACCGTTCAATCTTGGTAAAAATTGATTTTTGTCGGTTTCCAAATGCCAAAATACAAATACTTTTTCCAAACCACCCGATAATAAATAAACTGAATCGGGAGTGAATTGTAACGATCTAACTTGATCAATGTGCCATTTCAATAACTTTTGCGGTTTCTCTGACACCAAACCACCGTACAAGATTTGAATAGTCCCGGCCAGAGTTCCAAGGGCAATTGTAGAAGAATTCGATACTGCTACCGAAGTAATGCTCGATTTGAAGGGGAACTTGATTGTTTCTTCTGGTGATTGTTGTGCTTCGACATTCTGCAAGTCGTATAATAAAGCTTCGTGAGACGAAGTAATGGCCACTAATTTGCACCCATTCAATGACACGGCATAGTGAGTGACATTTTCTATTTGACATACTTTGCTGACTTGAAAGTCATTATCAATACGATAAATCAACCTTTCCATAGGCAACGAGTTCTTATTACGTTTTCCTGCAATGATGAGGATGGAGTCATCGTCGCTGGCACCAACACTGAGCACTGATAATAAGGGAAACTCAATATCAAGCTCGACGGTGCTGACTACAGACTGAGCAACTTTATCTTTCCAATTAACGGTGATAATCTCAGCTAATGAAGTGAAAAGTAACAAATTCTGAGGATTGTTGGCTTGAAACCTAACATCCACCACGTGCGACATGTCAACATCAATGGTACGAATACATTGTCTCGTGGTAATGAAGTACACCCTGATTTGGTGTTGTAAAAGTACAATGGTATAGCGTTGATCAAGAGAAAAAATGGAAGAACTAAAGGTGGAATTAGCTAGCGCCAAAGGTTTCCCTCCACTGGCTACGCTCAACTGCCACTCTCCGTTTGCAACACTCATAGCAAATGCAACTGTATTCCAACAAAACGGTGATGGCTTCAATTCGATATAAAGATTTAATAACCCATCGCAGTCCAGCACCTAAGCAAAATGGTAGCACTGTTATTGCATGTCGCTAGACAGGAGGAGGATATCGGCGTAGTCACGTCAGCGCTACCATACATAGTACCAGATGGTAGTAAATATTTTCCTTGTAAGACGACTCGATACCACTAACTAATATTTTTTCTGGAAAAAATTCTCTTGCGATGAGTTTCACGTGATACACACTTTAGCCATTCTCGTCCTGTGCACGACTGTTTCCGCACCGATTTGATTTTTCAGTTGGAACAACCCAAGCAATGCGAAAACTTTTCTAAAGTTCTCAATACTCGTGGGATTATAGTGATATATTGGCGACTAGTTGGTGTATTGTTGTGTTACATTGTGTATAATTTTCAAGTCTAATTTATTTTAAAAAAATCGCATCATGATTATTCCTATTCGTTGTTTCTCCTGTGGTAAAGTTGTTGGTGACAAATGGGAAACTTATTTAGAGTATTTACAAGATGAGTCCATGACTGAAGGGGATGCTTTGGACAAGTTAAAGTTGTCGAGATATTGTTGTAGAAGAATGGTGTTGACACACGTTGATTTGATTGAAAAGTTCTTGAGATATAATCCATTGGAGAAGAAAGATATTAATTAAGCTGGCGGCTCTGGTGGTGGGAGCATGGTTCAATTCGCAGTATCTGTGGTATTAAAGGACCATGTAACCATTGTAACGTTATGAATCACTCATATACTCATTGACACTTCTTAAAAACATAAAAACCAAAACTTTAATGGGCCATTTCCATTACCTACTCAAAATAAAACCATCTCCATTTGCTCAAAACAATTTCATTTGCGTCACTAAAATTACAATCGACATTTTGCCCTGTTCATATTGTACCTTTGTTGTCAACGTTTGGAGCAATGGTTGCCCTAACTCCCATATCAACCTACTTTACCCAACGGCTCTTTTGCCAGACCAAATTGCATAGATAACACTTCTACCCTCAACCATTTTCTAGTGGAATGCACCTATGAATGTCCCAGTGTCATTTATTCGTCTTTCCAATTGGTTTGATTACAGCAAGATCATTTTTTCGTGGCAAGTAATACATCTTCAACTGGAATTCTTTCGCATACCAATTAGTGTATTCCCTATTACTATTACTGGTACATACTTCATTCTGAAATTATTTGCAATGTACTCTTCCATAGTTGATCTACTTTTTCACTAACTGGTTATCTTCTATCCATCAAAATTTTATTACGATGTGTATTTTATCATACTACAAGTTATGATTGTTTAATGTATTATAGTTTACATAATATATGTATCTCAGAACGTGCCCGTAGTTTGAAGTGTTACTTTTACCAGTCGACAACGTCACAAAGAAGGGGCTTCGATTAGGGAGAGCCTTGTCATTTCAAAGGTGTCCAATATTTCGCCAAAATCTTTTGCTTCTATGGCTCAAGCCAGAACTTTTTTTAGTCAATTCCTTTGGCTCGTACTCCTATCTCACGACGAAATGCTGGACACTGTACAAATTCTACAATTCGGGTAATTTCTAAAAATTTTATCACATACTATAAATCCTATTTTTACTTACCAGCTTTTGCACTATCAACATTTTGAATGTATTCATAAAAGAATGCCATTAATTGTAAATGAGCGTCAAATTCTAATCTTTCATCAACAGAGTGAATGTGGTTATCCTTCATTGGGTCTGCAGCGAAAAATGGAGAAAATCTATAGATATTATCAGTTAATTTCCAATAATGTCTTGTATCAGTATTAGCTGGCATTAAACATGGAGCAGTAATAATTGGGTAGGTTAAATTAGTGAAAACCAAATCTTCAAAAACGTGTCTAACAGTACCAGCCAAGTATTTCCATACTTTGTCATTAGATGGAGCTACAGGTGCAGGGGCTAAACTGCCTTGACTATTAATAACAAACTCTCCGCTGATTCCGTCACCTTTAAGTACCTTTTTACCAAAACTCTCCACACCTAAACCATGTCTTTTGGCGACTTCAATGACTCTCTTGGTGAAATGTTCATGAATTTCATCAACGGTAGATTCGATGTCAATTCTGTGGTTTACAGTTAACAGAACTTGCTCTGGTAATGCGTTTGATTTTTCACCACCCAAGATAATATCGATAGCTTGAGATGTTTGAATCAAATATTTAGCAATAGGGTTATTAGAAAGAGATTCAACAACTTTTCTATTGGCAAATTTATCGAAGCCAGCTCTGATAATTGCCTTACGTGCTAATGAAGGCGCTGATTTGGAATGAACTGCTCCACATTGTAAAAATTTTAAGAATGGACTTGATTTGGTCAAAACTGGACTATATTGATCTTTTTCAATAATGAAGGCCAATTCTGACATAATACCAATTGAAGTATGATCAGGAGGAACTGAGGAGTGCCCACCTGGAGTAGTTAAGTTGACCATGACGTCAGTATAACCTTTTTCACCAACACCTGGTAAAGCCATAATTTGGTTTGAGAAAGGATCTGGCATTAAACCTACCCCTTCATCAAGAATTGCGTAAATGGAATTTTTCCCGTATTTCTTTTCCAAATGTTTAGAAATAGCTGAAGCTCCATGTACACCAGATGCCTCTTCGTCGAAACCAAAGGCAGCGATAATGGTACGATTTGGTTTGAACCCTTGACTAATTAATAATTCCAATGTTTCCAAAATGGCAATTAACACATTTTTACAATCAGAAGATCCTCTACCGTAAAGGAATTTCCCGTCATATTCACCTGAAAATGGGGGATAAGTCCATTTATCCAAGGTTGACTTTTGTACAGGTACTTCATCTTGATGAGCCATTAATAATAACGGTTTTAACTTAGCGTCACCTTTCCAAGTATACACTAAACCATAAGTATTAACCTTTTCCACTTGCAAGTGGTCATAAACGGTTGGAAAAGCAGTTTCCAAGTAGTCATGGAAATTTTTGAATTTAGCCCAAACTTCGGGAGCTTCATCTACTGGAGGTTGATTATCACCAATTTGAGTATCGACTTGAACGGCACCAGCAACTTTTTCAACAGAAGCCAATCTAAATTTTTTATCATTTAAGATTTTGATCACTGTGGAGTTGTCTTTGATAAATGACGATGGAGTAATACTATCGTAAATAGGACATAACTCTGGTCTATCAGTGGAAGTAGCGAGAAGTTTAGCGATACTGAAAGCATCGGTGGAAAAGAAGGTAACAATTGCAACAACGACAATAATAATTGTGGCCACAATCTTTTTGTTCTTCAAATACTGATTGATAGTAGCATTTTCATCAGTTGGTAAGCCAATCATGGTGAACTTTTTTCAAAAGAAAATGAAACAATTTAGCAATAAAATCGAAACTTGAAAGAATTGACCGGCTTTAAATACTAACGGTCCCAAATGTAACCCCTCGTAAGTCCCTCGTACTGGCATGGAGATTGGTCCTATTTTGGTTGGGTGCGGAAAGTGGAGCCATGCGAAGTAAATTAGTTGCTTGGTGCGGAATTTTGCTTTGAACAGTCTTCTGCCGTGCAATTATTTCGGGCTAAATTTGTTCGCTTACTCGTCGCAGTATACAAATATGGACGCCGGCTTAGTGGGTGTATTGGTGGATGTATCAATAGTTGAAAGCACTCCGGTTTTTCTAATCCTTGGAAGAGCTTGGCTCTGTGGAAAGTGGAGGTTCGGCAAACTATATCTGATTTATCCCCGAATCTTGTATGTAGTCTTATCAATATTATATTGAATAAATTGCGTTTATTTCCGAAATTGTGTGGGAAAAACCAGTGTTGCTTCGGTTTTATGGCGAGCACAAATGATCTCCGTTTGACTCCGAAAAAAGAACCCCGAAGTAATTAATCAAGGAAGTAATGCAATTGGAGAAATTCTGCGAGTGCGTGTTTGTACTTTGAGCAGTCATAGTGTATCAGTTGTTACGACACTGTTTATTCTATCGCTTAAATTTTTCTTAATTCTTAGTGCACGCATATCTACTATCTCTTTGTTCCGGGGATATTAGTACTTGCAGCCGATTGGAAAACAATGACTCAGCCAATCACTCACAAAATCGAAGCTAACGACAGAAATAAGTAGTTCTTTGAGATAATTCATAATTTTCTTTGTAAGAACCACTAAGGTTGGGTTTAGAATATTATTTGAAATTTTTGTTGAAGAGAATATTCAGCCAAATGAGAATTATCAATGTCTACTAGTGAAGTTAATCCAGCTACTGAGTAAAGGTAGTATAACAGTATATTAGTTACGATTATAGTATTTCTGTAGTTATTCTTGTCATATTCTCTGGTTGTCGCCAGCTCATCTCATGTGAAGTAGTTTTCAACAACAAAGTATTATTGTAATAACTATAGCAAAAGCTCTATATTTTTGAAATTGTGTAAACATCCTAGAAATCTAACTGATTTCTGGAAATTTTTTCAGCATTTCAACATCAGTTAAAGAAGCTATTTGAGCTACAAAAATCTCTTAATGTTGATTCTAGACTCTTTGCAGTAGTAGTAGAATTTCCATTTCAGTTGAAAACAAGAAAGCACCAGAGAAGATCAATGAAAGTCTAGATGGGGCAAAATGAACGCTGCAACAGAAGGTTAGAGCTCCTAGAAAGATTATTAATTTTATATTCCTATATATAATCACATTTAGCACGCTTTGTTTACTGTAAGAGACAAGCATGTACCTGCGTCATAAGCCATTGACATGTTTGTAAAAATTTAACACAACGACTTGAAACAGTGCGATGAGAAATCGTTCCAGAAATGGAAACAAGTCTTGAGGCGTAGTGTTTAGTTTTTCCACCAAAGCTTATATCGGCAGTCCAATACATATAATTCTTGGATGAAACATTCTAAGCTAGAAAAACGGTTGAAGTATTGGGGAACTACCAAGCATAAGACAAGCAATTTGATAGAATACTATCAAAATGAAGGTACTACACATGCAGCTAACTGAACAACCGTTGCAACTTGGATACCCAATTGTAAAAGAAAGCAATTTACATGACAATGCCCCTACACCAACCGGACGAACAATAAATCTTTGAAACAGATTATCAAGAGATATCACAGTTGACGAGCGACAAAGTTTTCCAGAAGGGAATTTTAAACCTTAACCATACATGCGCGCGCTCCTATTCGACCAGAGCACTCATGTATCAATACTTAATGTATCATTGAATTCTCTAACGACTGGGCAGGTTGAGCTATATGCACCACTTTACGTCATTGTATATGAAACGCGAACATTTCTTCTAATGTAAACAAATATGTACAGTAGTGGCCCCTGTTCTTGTATGAACAATAACATCTGTGGGCTGGAATTCGTGAAAATTATTGCTTGAAACATTGGCACACCATATAAAACTGGTAGAAATGGGCCGCAAATTTTTTAGGTAGAAATTCTTTAGTATTATTCTTTAACAATATATAACACTTTTGCGAAATCTAATCGCGTCCATTCCTTACTTTATTAAGTTAATATATTTGTGTTAAAGGTCATACTTTGAATTAGAATACCCCCTTTTGTCTAACTTTTATTCCCTCGCTATTTATTACAATGCGTTCTTTTGTTCCTTTGATTTTATTGGTATCCTCCGTGGTTGCCGTACCTTTTAAGAGATTCGATAATACTTCGATTCCAATTCAAGACTCTACCTCTACTATAAATGAATATATTACGGTAACTTTGCCTTCCACAACTTTAACCGGAGCTGCCACCGACTCTTCTTTGCAAGCTCTTGTTGCTTCACAAGTTGCTGCAACTGCTGCTTCAGTTGATGTTACCTTAACTTCAACCATCGTTCAATATGTTACTTTAACTTCCAACGGTCAAGTAACTACTTCTGCTGTCAACACCTTAACTACTACCCAAACTACCCAATCGGCAGCTCCTTCAGATTTGACTACCACTTCCACTATTACTAGAGTCAAGACTGTTACTTACGATTCCCAAACTTATGTTGAAGCCGACGTATCAACTGAGACTAACGTTTGTCCTGCTCCTCTGACTGTTACTGTTACCGTCACTGCTACCCCGACCGCTGCAACTACTGGTTCATCCAATAACTCAGTATCTGCTGCTGCCGTCGATCAAGACGTTACTTTGACTACCACCTTAACCCTTACTACTTCCATTGCCATTTCAGCTACTTTTGCCTCTGGTTCTGAATCTACTGTTGTAACAAGTTGGGTGCCACTTACAACTACATCTGCTGTCACTTACACTACTAGTGCTTCTGCATCAGCTTCTGCTGTTGCACCAACAAGTGATGTAGTTGCATCTTCTTCTGCTACTTCTCTTGCTTCTTCTGTTGCCGCAGCCTCTTCTGCTGCCGCTTCTGTTGCTCCAACCACCTCTGCTGCTGCTACCACTTCTGCTGCTCCAGTATCTTCTGCTGCTGCTACTACTTCTGTTGCACCAACCACTTCTGCTGCTCCAGTTTCCTCAGCTCCAGCTTCGGTTGCTCCAACTACTTCTGCTGCTGCTCCAGTATCTTCCGCTGCTGCAACCACTACCGCTGCTCCAGTATCTTCTGCTGCTGCCACTTCTGCTGCTGCTGCTAGTACTACATAAACTCTTGGTTAAGTTACGAATGTCACTTGAGGTTTTCATGAAGGTCTCATGAATACTTGAAGTCTCTAAATAGGGAGTTATTTAGAATATAAATTGGTTAAATTGAATTGTAAGCATTCCATAAAACGATCTATAAAGTGAAATTGCTCCTAACATACAGATTAGCTACTACTCTACAGCCTCTACATCTACTTGATCTACCCAACGATATTCTCACCTTTCTAAATATTTCTCTTCCTTGGCGAAGTGGAAAGTAATGAAACGTTCAAAAACACCTTGGGTACGTTACTACTACGTTAGCCAGGCGGTTAACAAGACAACCGTTCATTGCGCCTTCGAGTTCAACCCGAAACAACAATAGCGTTTTTTTTGCAGCCATTTCCCGTGAAGGTGCAACGCGCGCGTAAAATTTTTAATCCTCACCGTGTAGCACAGGATGCAGCAAATAAACAACAGGGGTGTTTTCTTTTCAAATCATCACATAACATCAAGCCGTAAGTGTCTAACGAGCATCACTGCGTCTGTATATTGATTGTGTCTGACAGTGTTTTTCGCAGGTTGATTTGCACCAGTTGAAGTATCTAATTGCATTAGCGCTGTGGTCCACCAAGTTTCAATCTTGATTCGTAGTTACCATGTCATCGCCTCCCCTCGATGAACTTTCCCCAGTGAAGTTACCATTGACCAAGACTCCTATTAGTAAGATAGCAAAGAAATCGCATCGGAGTCCCAATGTCATGCTTCACCATGCTCATGGTTTAGAAGCTAAAGTTGAAAATAGAAGAAATACCATTCAGAACATTCGAAGGATTTCGTTAATAGAGACTCCATTGAATAGTATTGAGATGTCGCAGACGCTCACGTCTCGAAAATACGTCAATACCCCCAATCTCGAAAGTATCAAACGATCCAAGTTTGCTTTTGATTTAAAACCTGGATCCGACAAGGAGAATAAAAACCCTTTTGAAAGCTCTCCCAGCAAAGACAGCACTCGTACAAGTGTTGAAGTAATCAGCTCGCCTATTAAACGTTCAAAGCAAGAGTTGGGGCAAAGAAAAACTCCGAAAATATTTACCAATGCCAATGACTTATCATCTGAACAAATTGATGAAGTTTTTATAAAGCACGATTTAGTAGGGCGATTTTCCACTTCTCCAAAAGCAGTTTATGAAAATGAAAGCGATTCCGAAGTCGAAGACTATGGAAGAATTGAAAGCACTCTTAGTCAAACTATTATGCCCAATACTTCAGGTCTAAATCAAACCATGCATAAATTAAATGATGGTTATGTTGTTACTCCGCAAAGATTTACTGAACCAGTTGCCCAGAGTCCTGATACAAATCGACATATTCGCGTTAACGAGACTTCTCTTGTACCAGAGAAAACTGATAAGGATACTACCAGTCCATTGAAAATTAGAAAATCTTACAATGCAGAAGAAGATGAAGATATAATTGACGTACACAAACTTGAAAATGAACCAACTATTAATTTTTTGTTATCGCCAAATTCAAAACCGGTCTTTTCTAAGGATCAAATTAATAGAATTGAGCACAACTATAACCAAATAGCTACAAATTTGCGATTGGAAGTTTCAGAGAAATCTGCTGAAATAACTCGATTACATAGAGAATTGACAGAACATAATGAAAGATTGAATGATTCTCATCAAAGAATTAGAGAATTGACCGATACTACTACTAAATTGAGTACTAACGAAGAAGTCCTTTCTATTCAATTGAAACACAACGAAAGAGAATTGGCATCGTTGACTAAGAAATTTAAAATTCAAGAGTCTACAATTCATAATTTAGAGTATGAAAAATCCCAACTCTTTGTCAAGATTGATCAATTGACAATCGAACATAATAGTTCTGTGGATAAATTAATAGAAGAGAATCAGAGACAATTGCAATTGAATGAAGAATTTGGTGAGCAGAATAATGAATTGAATAATGAAAACAAGGAGCTAGAGAAAGAAATAAAAAATTTACAAGAGCTAAGTACTAAACAAGAAGAATTATTAAAAGAGTTGGACAATTTAGAAATCCTTGCTAATGATAAGATTCTGAATTTGGAAAATGCTATACAACAGCAAAAAGATATCAATGAAGAAAATCTTGCAAAATATGAAGTTGACAAACAAGAGTTAAATAAGCAATTAGACGAATTGTTGGAAAACGATCACCAAAATAAAACCTCGGTGGTTAAGTTACAAGAAAAGATTACCCAATTAAATGTCGAAAATGAAGAAAAATTTCAGACCATTGGACAGTTTAAGACAGAATTCAATGAGCGAGAAGACGAAATCCTCAAATTAGCTGCTGAGAAAGAAGAATTTCAAAAGCAACTTCAAGAAAAAGAAAGTTTGATTGAAGAACTTGGTGTTCAACTTGAAGGAAATGATATTACTATAAGAGATTTGCAGAACCAGAAAGAAAATGATGCAAAAACTATTGACGAATATACTTTGAAATTAGAGGAATGTGTGGAAGCGATTACTAGGCAAAAGACTAGAACTGAAGAAATTGAAATTAAATACATAAGCCAAATCGATAATTTGCAACAAGATTTGAAGAAAAGCGAAACCGATGAGAATAATTACTGGAAGAAGCAATATAATCAGGAGAAAATCAACTCCGAGCAACATATTAAGGAAGTGGCAGAATATTTACACCAAGAATATAAAAGTAAGCATGAAAAGAAGTTACGTGAATCGAGAAAACAAAGTGAATTACAATATAAGGAATTAGAATTAGTCAAAAAATCCATGGAACGAGAAATCGAGCTGTTGAATCGAAAGTTAACTCGATCCAACGACGAGAATAAGCGTCTTTCGGGGTTTATTTATCAGCACAAGTTGCAATATCAAGAGCAATAATACAGACACTTAGTCCTGTCCCTGTGACATTCCATCTTGGTGATATAGTAAGTAAACGGTCCGGTAATACGAAGCTACTACAACTATAAACTATTGCAATACTACAATACTACTGTGAAATCTTAACACTTTTGTACCTCCCTAATACCCCCAACGCCTCTATATACCACCTTTTTGTAGGGGCAAACCACTTGGCAAAAGTAAACACCAAACTTCAGATTCAAGCAGAATAAAGGCTCGCTACAACACCCACTTGCAACTGGTCTGGCTATCTTTAGCTGCCTCGCTTCAAACTACCTCCAGTACCTCTAATATATAGCGTTTATAGTAATTTCACATTTTACCAATTGTACCTATTGTGCTTATGTAAGCACTACTGCCAGATTTTTTTTCACTGTGAAAAAGAATGGTCTCCTTACTAACCACCATTGAAACTGAACCACCCCACTTGGTACGGTAATTTATAGTAAACACCACTGTATTCGATAGGAATTGATACATAGGAGGCAAAAGTAACACGATTGTTAAGTTTATTTGAGATTTTTTTGCAACAAAGTAGAATTACGTCGAACCAAATACAATTGTAGAGAATGTCTAATTTGGAAGCTAGTAAGTTGTACGAAGCTATTATCGAAGAGGTGATCAATGAATCAAGGCAGGACTTTGAAGAGAGTGGTATTGACGAGTCGACATTACAAGATTTGAGAAAGATATGGTGTGAAAAGTTATCATTGGCACAAGTGGCCAAGTTCTCGTGGGACGATGAAAGTAATAATCTTGTTCATGATGAGTATAGCCAGCTCGCGGGTGTCAATGGGTCGTCCAACAGTGTTTCCAGTTCGATGTCACTCCCACAATCGCAGCCACTGGCCATGGGATTGTCTACAGTTCCTAGTGGATTAGAGTTGCCCAACATCCAACACGATGCTCAATTCTCTTATCCCCAAGCTACCGCCAACATGAATATGGGGATTGAAATCCCCCATTTGGACAAGGATGACGACAACTCTACTGGGTTGATGTTACCGAGAATGAACCAATCGGATGGGACTTTTGAATTCTCCATAACTACCAATCAATCTATTGGTTTATTTAACCAGATCAAACAAAAGAAAACTAATAAAAAGAACAAAAATGATGACACCACTAATGCTAATAATGCCAAAATAGCCATTGGTCAAAGTGATGGGAACCTTGACGAAGATGATGACGATGATATATTTAACGACTCCGACGACATTAATTCTGATTTGGATGAAGGGTTAGAATCAGAAAAGTCCGACGAAGAGGATGGAGACCAAGAGGGTCAAATTATGTTATGTTTGTATGATAAGGTTCAAAGAGTTAAGAATAAATGGAAGTCCAATCTTAAAGAAGGAATAGCCAATATTGATGGTCGAGACTATGTTTTCCAGAAAGCCACTGGGGAAAGTGAATGGTAAATAGATTTTATTAATATAAATAAAATAAAATTGAAGTAAACTTGTATTGTTCGGGTAAAGTATCACTAGATTGAGCAATGCTCTATTGAGCAATGGAGACTGGTAAAACGAATGGTGTGGCCCACACTCCAGACTATAAATCAAATGTTGTAGAGAATTAGTAAGAAAACTACTTTGGATAAGCTTGCTTGTATATTGACGATCTTCTATTGAAATAGGTGAGGCTATTAAAGGCACAAGTATTGTTCTATTGTGAATATATTGTACAATGTTATCATACCGTGGATAAACAATTCACATACACGGATAAAAAGCAAAGGAATGCCTATCAATCGAGGTCTGTATGACTTATACTAACATTCCTTGTACTCTATTAATTGCCAAATTGAACTTCTCTAAAAGTTTGGGATCTGTAGATCTAATACTTCACGATTATGATCAGGTACTGGTGCTCCGTTTTCAAAGATACATGCAAAATCAATAAGGAATGTGGATAGCACTTCTAGGGAAATGTTCAAGGTCGGAACGAAAACAATACATACATTTCTCAAGTTCATTCTATTTGTTTGGCTATTGTTGATGATAGTATTCAAGAATTTGAAAATAATGTAACTTATATCGTAGTTGACTTTACTTACATTAGTCTCGTCATTGAAATAGTCTCGAAATATCGTGGCAATGGTGGCATTGGACAAACTATTATGCAAAATAACATTATTCAAATGTTGATAACAATTTTGTCCGATAATTGGACTAGGCAATTCTCTTAAATAAGTCTTGAAAAGACCAGAAACGGTATGAATATCTGGTCGTAAATTACATTCGAATAAATCCAAATCGAACAGTTTGTTAAATTGATCTTTCAATTGCCTTATAGTGGAAGCTGATCCGCTTAATCTAAATATACCTTCTTCATACATTGCTCCTCTCCTGGTGAGAAAATCTAAACAACGAAAACATATACTTGGAATTGAACGATTTTCAAAGTCATGATGGGATAAGTTATAAGTATCCACTAACTCCCGACCAAATATCGCATCTGTTTCTTCGTCTAACTTCAACTGATCGATATATTGTTGCATCGAAGTATCTGTTTTGACCCCAATATGGTTATTGGTCTCCTCTTGTTCGTTATGTCTATTTCTAAAGGGAAATATACTTTTCTTTTTATTCTTTTTTATTTCTCTCTCCTCTTCTTCAACGTTAGATAATACCAGACCAGCAGTATTGATGCTAACATTAGTAGGATTCATGTAACTAGATTGGTCATCATACCCACTCAGTGGGGTTTTTAAAAGAGTAGACGTTAAGTCAACTTGTGATGTGGAATCAATTTCAGATCCAAATTCTGCATCATTGTATTCAAGCAAAATGTTTACCCAATCGTCTCTTTGCTCATCTGACTCAGCACAAAAGAAGTGTTTAGAAGATGCAGATAATTTTGAACTTTTCCCTTCCATAATCAAAAATGCATGGCGGTAACCTTTATCTTCAGCGACTGAATCTGTATTCTGTCTCCCAATTTGTGCAGCTCTTAAATTGATTTGTTCTATTTGTGGCCCTCCAGGAGTTTCATATATCTCTAAAAATGGGCCATCGGCTTGACACCACCTGATTTTCCAACTAGTACCCAATCCTTTGTAACGGCGCAAAAGAAAACCTTCTTTTCGAGATCCACTTTTAAAATCATCTAATGGATTTACAAAATCCAATGACAAATATCGACAAATTCTTAGTAACACCATTTGAGGTATATGAGGCAATAAAGCAATTGAATTAAAATAGTTTTGCAAAGTAGTACGCCTTTGGTCGACTTTTGAAGGTGAAGTTGAAAAGAATAATTGCTTTTCTGGAATATTTGGCAATCCAAAATATTCCACTATGGGTCTTATCTCGTTATCAAATGCTATAATCTGCGAATAGGATTTGCGAATTCGCCACATTTCCTTGTTTGATTCTCGGTCATGAATAGATATAACACAGTTTGGATCATTATTTCTGCTCGAATTCACACTTATGGTACTAATTACTTTCAAATAAATTGTATGGAACTCTTCTGGTTTTATAAATAAGACAGCATCTTCGTCTGGTTTGGGAGAAGGTAATACATGGAATGATGAATTGGGGTTCGACTTTGTCAAAGATGAAGTACTGTTGTTGTTAAAGTTTGTATTTAACTTTGGCTGAGGAGATACTAGTGGCATTTGACCATTTGAAGGTGAAAAAAAGGAATTGGTACTTGCTGGTTCAACTTCAATAAAAGTTCTAGTGAATGCATCGGGGGTCCTTGGAATTCCGCCATTATCATCACTGGCATCTTGGTGATCTCCTTCAGATCCATTAGCTGGCATCTTTTGGTTAGTGTTCAAAGAATAGAAGTTTGCAGGCGATTTTAACGCTATTGGTATTGCCTGCTTTAAGTCTGTTGCACCTACTTCCAATTTCGGCAAAAATTCTTTGCTTTTTTGCTTTTCTCTTGCTGATGACAGTGAACGCACATTGTTATCATCGAATCTCCTCTCTTCGATAGTTAAGCTCTTTGAATTTAAAGCATCTCTATTCTCTAAAGTAAAATTTTCTGATGAATTTGTATGATCCATTTGTTTGCCATAGATTCCCGAATCTATATGCTCCTTCTCAAGTCGATATTCGTGTAAGTCCAATGGCTTTTTCATGGCTGTAGGTAACTTTATTCTTGATTTAAACGAGTGAACACTGCCAGGGCTAGTGGCCATATTTTTATGGTTAACCAGCGTTTTTGATCTCTGATCTTCATTGGATAGATTCTTATTGTTATCTAAGATTGGTTCTGAATCACCATTATTGAATGCAGAAGATGAGCTTGCCATTACTGAACTTTCAGAAATTTTTCTGCTCAATTTCTCCAGGATTGCATCCAATTGTCTAGGGGTATACTTTTCGGGAACAGACTCCGACCTTGTAGGTGTTTGGAAAGGTACATGAGGAGTTGTTACTTCCAGGTCCACTAGACGGGGAGTAGTTTTCTCGAATCTGGCAGAAGTTGCTGTTTCTAAAGTAGGAGAATTGATTGGGGTTTCGGTTTTATCTGTTTTTGATCTTAGTTTAGGGTTCTCTATTGGAGATTGAGAATTAGACTCACCTAGTGATATTTCCGAAGTCAGGGCTTCCAAATTCATATCTGAAGCGAGGGACTTCCTTCTTCTGGTAGATCTTACGGGAATAACAGGGGTGGTAATAAAACTGGACTTTGGTAATTCGGGCAATGGAGATTGAATGGGGCTCTCTTTGGACGTTTTGAGGGGTATACCGTAGTCTGGTGACTTTCCATTCGAGTCTCGTATCACTGACGGTTTAAGAATACCATTGGCCATATCATACAGGTATTTGGACAGCACTGAACCAGCATCTGGAGAAAATGGCGCAGAATCGCCTTTAGACTCTTTCAGATGCAAATTGCGCTGCCGTTCGTTAGCATTACTCTCTACTGTAGAATCGATAATATGAAGTTTATTCGAACGCGAAATCGAATCACGTAACAATTCTTGTAAAGAAACGATAAGACTCTCCTTCTCGTCCAACTGCTGACGCAATAACCGTATGCTGACATCGTGTTTCTTGTTTGCTGCTGACAATTGTTCCGACTTGCGGCGTAAATCCTGTTGCAACTCTCTGTTTTCAAAAGTTAACCGCTCAGAAAACTCCATATCACTGAGGTTTCCTCGATCAAACTTGGGATGTGAAGGCGGAAAGTCTTCAGCGTCAACACGCTGCCGACTACTACCAACTTTCAGATCCATAATACAATAGTAATGCCACTAATATTCAAAGCGTTATTAAGAAAACAAGTCCCTGTTTGAATTTATCCAGCCGTGTTCGCAAGATTGTTGCTTGTGACTACATGCACTTCGTAAACCACAATGGGAATTAGTCGGTTACTGAGGAATTACGGGGAACCTACAAGGGAATTGTCAGGGGACCGGGTTGTTGGTGGTATTATGGGTGTATATTAAGTGTTGTGGCGGTTGGATGTGTCTTTTAGTGGATAATGGTCTAAATTGTCTAAAATGGTCTAAAATGTCTAAAATTGGTCTTTATTCTGGGCCAATTTCTTGTAGTAGCCTCTTGTATGCCTGAGGATCTTTCTTTCATCTTCAGGGTCTTTCTTCAACGGGCTATTGGAGATGTTGGCCACAGGGTTGCCCTGTAACACTTCCTTGACCATTTTGTTTGCTTTGGTGTCTTGTTGTTCTTCGTATTGGTAGATGTAGTTTGTAGGTAAAATGGCATTGGGCATTATGGAGCGTCCTAGTTTGATGACTTCATTGGCCCAGATGGTGATATCACTCTGGGGCCGTTTATAGGGGGTCCAATTCTTCTTGCACCCTTTCACGAGCTCTTTCATCACTTGCTCTGCTCCCCACGATTGGTTCCATAATAACTCGTCACTATTGGTTAATCCTATCAAATGCGAGAATATCCCTGATGTTAATGCTCCATCACTATAACCTCCTTCCAAAAATGAAATCACCTTCCCATTAGTATGCAATTTAGCTAACTTGACTACGTCGTAAGTAAACGTAGAATAAAACGATGTGGGGACATTAATACCGTGTCTTTGCATTTGGGGGTTCTCGTATTCTGACGCATCAAACCCAGCTGAAATCACAAGTAGCGGTTTAATAGGACGCGGTGGTTTGGGTTTCACAATTGCTTGGCTAAATAAATGAGGTTTGGTAGCATATTTATTATATTTCGTCAATTCAGACAAATATTCTTGGTACTCTTGCTCATATTGTTTCTTAGCTTGATTCAAAAATTGGTTGGCCCGATTAAGGATAGCCACATATCTTGTTTGATAATGCTTATAAAACTCATCTTCGTCTCTCCATTCTTGCAAATGAACGTTCCAAATGTTCAAATCGTGGTCCATTATGCACGTAGAGGCATTTTTGATATTTTCTTTAGTGGCATACCCTAATTCGGTAGGATATGATTTTATATCATGAATAGAAAAGTACCCTACTTTAGGATATGTCGCAAACCTCTTACCATAGTCATCCCGCGGATTTGACTTTGGGTCGAGTTCATCCAGTTCATCTTGACCATAATCACCTTGAAACCCAGCTCTCTCCCAACAGATATCTTGCGATCCATCTCCATGATGCAAATCTATATCTAAAATAGCACAATGAGTAATGCCGTATTGTTCAAACGCATACTCAATACCAATCTGCACGTTATTTAACAAGCAAAAACCGCTAGGTAAGCAAGCATGACTATGATGACCAGGTGGTCTAATGACAACAAATGCAAGATTATGGTTCTCGTCCTTTTTCTTTGAACCATACAACGAATCGACCGCAGTTTCAATGGTACCAATAACACCCTCAATTGCATTAATGGTTTTTGGAGTTAAATAAATATCGCCTGTATTCCAATCTTCAGGTACTTCTAAATGATCATTCTGTAATTTCTCATGACTATCTAAACATAGTTCGAATAGTTTCTTTGGCCAATTTTTTCCATGGATTTTACGGACATGACTGGAGAAAATCGACCCTCTTTTGGTCGAATTAACTAATTTATAATAAAATGGAAACATTGTCACAGCCGATGCTATTCCAATACAAGAAGCTAGCAATCTTTGCGGCCGTTCAAAAATGGTCGATAGATATGATTTTGATACCCATTTCCTACCAAAGGCATGTTCAGCTGAAAATGGCGATAAAACCACTAATGTTTTCTCACACTCTTTAGAGAATCGTGGAGATTCCGTTTGAATATGAGGGTTGGAATCTAAAAACGTAGCAAATACTTTTGAGAACTTCTTCAACGAATAGTCAATTAAAGGTGACGGTTGAAGGATATGCTCGTAAATTGGATCAACTTGGATATAATCCTCTCTATCTGGAGTGACCGATTTTTTTTGTCGGATGTATTCTTTATTGTCTGAATGTGCTTTATCCGGCACATCTTTCTCAATATGTTTATTGGTATGAATAGTTGTAGTGTGCGTCGGTAATAAGCTGTACCTTCTATTAGTCTTAAATTTCGGAATTTGCTCCAGGGCCATTTCTTCTTCTTCCAATTCTTCAATATCAACTATACTTTGATCTCTGGTATAATTGAAGGTAGAGTTTGGAAGAACGGTATGGTCTATGGAAATATCGTTATCTTCTTCATTTTGCGACGGTTTAATGGTAAGGGTGGTCTCGAATTGAGTGATCAATGATTCGGTATCATCATCTTCATGAGACATTGTGTGAAAAAGTGAATGATGTTGAAAAACTGGTAATCAGTGGGAGAAGTTTGTTGCCAAAGAAGGTAAAAAGAATTAAATTATTGGAATTTTGAAACGGTAGCAGATAACTGGAATTGTAAGGGAAATAATCAATTAGAAATACTTGTTTCAAAGTAATATTTCTCAATTAAGATAATTTGACACTGGCAAAAAGGAACAAAATGAACAGTTAATTAGGCGAAAATCGAGGATGAATTACTATGAATGTACACAATGACAACCTACCTGTAATATCGACAGTTTAACGAACTGGAAGTGACAACACTTGGTGGACAAATACTAGATCAACTAATAAAGAAATAAAACCAAGTGAAAATAACGGTGGAAAATTATCGCCGCACTATGAAATTTCAATGCTAGGTTAAACCAGAGTGTCTGAGTAGAACTAGCTCAGAAAATGGACTGGTTTCTATTGTGAATACTATTCTATAGCAATTCTAATTTGTGTATTGTGATCGCATGAAAATTGGCCAGTGGAACTTTCACGATTTGATCCACGCACAGAAATTCCATTCTATTTTTGTTTGCAGCCGTTACCGTGGTGACGATATTTCTCTGGAGAAAAGAATATTGAAGATAGTTGGTTCAGTCGTTTGTAGATTTGGGGTCTTTGTGGTGTGGGATTGGAAGAAGGTAACTCTATTTGCTTTTGTTACGTAGAGTTGGAGTTATGCTGCCTTCTACGACTTACGAAGCAGGGTCCTGTTCTCTGGGCTCCTGTGCTGTGGTTGGTAGGCGGTCTTGGGGCGGATAAATGCACCGAATAGAGTTTAGATGAAGGTGGTTTGAAGGTGGGGCGGCTCGTATCTCGATACGAGCTGAAAGCTTGGTTCTACAGTTGTTTTATGACATGAATATTATGATTATATGCTTATATGTAACGTTACCTTTCCATTTGACCTAATTTGCTTGCTTATAGATTTTAGCGTTGATTTGTTGCTCCAATCTTGGCACTTCTCCAACGTTATGTTTTCTCTTTCTGATGACATTTTCAATAAATGCTTCCCCAGCTTTGTATGACGATCTTACCAAGGGTCCACTGGCAACGTAGAGAAATCCCATTTCTAATGCTACGTCTCTCCAATAGTCGAATTTTTCTGGTTTGATGTATTCTACCACTTTCATGTGTCTCTTGGTGGGTCTCATATATTGACCGAATGTGACAACGTCACAGTTAATTTCTCTTAAATCGGTTAACGTCTTTTTGATTTGGGCATCTGTCTCACCAAATCCTAACATAATGGATGTTTTCGTTACTAATGAAGGTTTTGTTTCTTTTGCGGTTTGTAACACCGCTAACGATTGTTTATAGGTTGCTCTTCTATCTCTAATATGAGGAGTCAAATCTTCCACTGTTTCCAAATTATGGGCATAAACATCTAAACCAGATTTAGCTAAAATCTTTACCATTTCTAAATCTCCTCTAAAATCTCCTCCCAATACTTCTACTAAAATTTGTGGTGCTTTGAATTTGATTTTTTCCACCGTCTCTGCCAAATGTTTAGCACCCCCATCGACCAAATCATCTCTATCGACCGTGGTCAACACAACATATCCCAACCCCCATCTACTGATGGCTTCGGCCGTATTTTCCGGTTCCATTGGATCTGGCTTGGTTGGAGCCCGATTGGTTTTCACCGAACAGAATCTACACCCTCTAGTACAAGTATCCCCCAATAACATGATAGTGGCGGTGGCCTCGGACTTCTTACCACCCCAACATTCTCCGATATTGGGACATTTTGCTTCCTCACAAACTGTGGCCAATTTCAATTCTCTCACATCTTCTTTAACTTGATTGAACGATTTCCCTTTTGGAATAGGCACCTTCAACCAAGATGGTAATCTCGCGTTGGAATCACTTCTGGCTAGCTCCAATGGATCCACTAACATATCTTCCGCTTTTCCACTGACGAAATCATCGAAAGAAGGACCTTTATTCAACTCATCGGTAAACACCGTTCTACGTCTACGCAAAGTCTTTGGCTTCACGGCTTCGGAGCTTGTGGCCAATGCCCTGGCACCGAGGCGCACAGGCGCCAAAATCCTACGACTCAACATGTTGTTTCTCTTCTATTAGTACGGTTAGCTTCAAAAATACAACAGTTTCTCTTCTGCTAGCCTTATCCAACATTTTAATACTTTTACTGATGGGAAAACCAGAGTTAAATAAATGTCTGATTTTTCAGCGGTCACGTGATATGTATACTTTGTTAAGTTTAAAAAATAAAAAAATATACGTATCTCGGTTGACTTCGATCCTAAGCGCACTTTTGGTTGAGGTTGTGTCTGAATGTCGTACAAACGAGTCAAAATGGCTATCTACTCAATGCAATGTGCGACATGCTTTCAGAACCTCAGTAGGCAACAGATTAGTCAGTAAATAGACTGTAGGTATTAGCGATAAGTTCCATACATGGGGGTATGCTTTGTTTTATATTAGTGTATAAAGTACATATTACAAATATTCAATGTAGATTGGAAAACCCGCAGGGTTAATCTAACAATCTGTGCAATTTATCGTCCTTAAATTGTTGTAAATCATTCAAGTTGTTCCACCATTTGAATAAGAAAGATTGACATATTAATTTGAACCATGGAGTAAATACAAGGGATTCGTCTTCAAACATGTCGTTTAATTCCTTTTGACTGACCCATTTGATGTCTCTAACTTCGTTAAAATTTGGTTTGATGGTGATATCATTTTTTGACTGTAAAATCAAAATATAGTCGATTTCATGTTCACCCCATTTACCAGATGAAAGCGATTTGTAGTGAATTCTCGTTAAGAAAGAGAAATCTTGGATTGGCACTTCGTCGATAGGGATCCCTAATTCATGGTCTAATTTTCTTTGGCCAGCTACTTTGGCGCCATGAATGGCATTTTCCAAATTGTAAAGTTGTGATTTGGAAGACTTACTATCGATGCCTAGTTCCGATGGAACACATAACGGATGCGAACAACAGGTGTTGGTCCACATATTAGCGAAAGTGATCTTTTCGTCGGCTCTTTGTTGTAATAATAACTTGCCATCTTCGTTAAATAAAAACACAGAAAATGCCCGATGTAATAATCCTTGATCGATGTTTTCCATTAAATGGCACAATTTTTTCGTGGCAGATCCAATGGGTTGATCGTCATTGTCTAAAACGATACACAATTCCTCCATTAACCTGATCTGTTCTTCGTCATGACCGTGGAATATTTCTGATGAAGATTCAGCGTCTTCACCAGAAGATCTAGGAATCCCAGATATTTCACTCAAAGGAGTGATTTCTGGCCATTTGGATAATATGGCGCTCTTATCGAGACTGGCTACTAACTCGGCATAACTCATTCTTACTTGCAATACCACTATAGAAGAAACGATCCTGTCTTAATTTTATCACCTCGTATAAAAATTCTCTTACAAAAATTATATACAGAGTAACTCAATAGTAACAGCCAGGCAGAGTACAAAGGAAGAATACACAACTCAGGCAACTACGCACCGAGAAAATGATTCCGATCCAACTAAGGAGGAATTTGCCACGATAATCAGTTTACCAGCACCAAATAGCACCATCTTACTATTGATGAATTTTACTCATACATACTCTGTACGAACCAAGTCTCCACATGAATGTTCAACAAGGAATGGTAGTGCGAATATCTTCGTATAAGAGTTCAAATTTGTGGAAAGAAACTAGCAAAGATCTTTTTCATTTAGCTAGAAAGGAATATTTCATAAAATAGCCAGACAGCTCCCCAAATTAGCACTAATGAATTTTTCATCTATCACCATCACAGTAACTGCATAATAGCAAGGGAGCATTTAGCAGTGGTAGTCACTTCACTGAATTTAAACAAGAAAGTAGCATTGAAAATTATAATGCTGTGAAATTATTAACGAAATGAAACTCATGCTGAAATGTTCAACACTTGTGCTAATTTGTATGAAGATCAAAATGAAACTATGAAAGAAAACCAAAATTGCCCAAATATTTCACTATGGATGTTGCCAAACTACTAAGTTTGCTAATCTGCTTTTTCCATGTCAATATAATAAAGTGAATGAATTCTTGGAAATGTTGCATTTGATCCCATGAAATAAAAAATCGTGAAAAATGCGACGCAATACTATAGGAATTGGATAATTAGTGAATGTAAGGTCATGTAACCTTAGGTAGGAGGCTATCACCAACATATAAAAAGGAAATGAAAGTTGTCAAATTAAAGATTTTTGATGGCAATTTGCAATGTACAAGTTATGCAATGATATCGTGATATTGATCTATCAACGTTTGGAAATATCTGATAAGATATCACTCTTTCGAGCAATACATCATTGCAAACAGTATAAGGCTATTACTACACGTTTAATGAACATTCCACTTCCGATAATTGTTTGCGAAGCAAGAAATCTTTTTAACCCCTTGCCCTACAGTAGCATAATCAGACACGCTCAATACTTCCTTAAACCTAACAGTCAAGACACATTTTCTTTACAAAATTGGTTTGCAACCTACCAGTTGCCGGAAATATTAACTTCAGGTTTACTGTTTGATATTGTACTCCTTGCAACCTGTGAATCTATTGTTCAACAGTTCTGTGATATTCTAAACAGAGTTCCAATAAATAAAATTATATCTGTTGGATTTGAAGGTAATTCTGAAGTAAATCCAAAATTTCTCAGGCGTGAAGTTATTGGCAAGATTTCGAGGATATACATTAATACCTCTTATCGGAATAGTTATCACCTCAGAGAACGCAATAAGCTTAAAATATCGCCATATTCCGTAACATTCCGATATGCCCCCACTGATATTTCTAAATTTATTAATATCGGAAATCTAGAAGAGCTTAAGTATTTTGGAACTACTATCCGGTCGCTACCGAAAAATTTGAAATCTTTGGAGATCTATAATCTGCTGATCTCGCTAAAGGATGAAGAGTACCCAAGAAGCCTTGAGTTTTTATGTGTCCATAGTGTGAATGATTATTCACCTGTGCGTGAAATGTTGCTCTGCAATCTAGAGAGCTTGCAATCTTTAGAAATTTTCCAAACTAAATTTGGATATCAACTGCCAGAAATGACAGAATTGGTTGCAATATTGCGACAAATGCCTAAACTTAAAGTGTTCAATACGAATCTTTTATTCGAAATAGGATTCCTTGAGGGAACTTCTATCGAAGCATGTGATTTGGGGTATTTAAAAGAGAGGAATCCCTTTGGTTTCCAGCGGCAGGTTCCTATCGACATACCTACAGCTGGTGAAGTAAAGCGGCTTTCGATTAAACTGCAATCATTTCCGGTAGGTGATGTTATTCGGTTTCCAAAACTGCTAGAGTCAGTTGTGATTAGTTTCGAGCGCCATCATACCCCAATAACTATGTTTTTACCACAGGTCTTGAGAGTACTTGCACTATACGGCTATCAATGTACAACTTTACCCAAAATTCCACTTTCAGTAGAATACATATCAATTTCAAGTTTGCTTGCTAGCATCAAATTCGAAGACGTTTTAGATTTTCTGAAACATTTTCGCCTCCATACGTTGAAATTAGATCCTCTATATTTGGAAAGAATCACTAGGTGGCCAGAAAATTTACAAAACCTTGTGAGGTATTCCCCACACGTTCAGATAAAAGTGGATGATCCTGATTGGTTTCAAAATTTGAAGACAGTCAAATTCCTAAAACTTTCACTTAGGTCCCGGTTTGTTGTCCCCCCAAATCTTGCACAACTAGTGGTAACGATTGATGGCAAGGATTTTGAAGAATTAGTACTTTGCCAACTGTTATTTAAATTAATAATCATTGCCAGCGATGCAGTCGTAAGGACTCCTGGTTTTTGCAATTTTCAAAACTTGAATTTGAAAATTTTGAAGATAGTAGCAAATATCCATACTTCTAGCGCGTGTCCCTTGAAGCTTCCAGCTTCGCTTGAGAAACTATTTTTGTCAAATAAGGGCGGTGGGCTTTTACACCTAGAATTTTCACCTAATTGCTGTACAAATCTCAAAACTTTACACTTGGGATACTATGATAGAAATATTGAGAAACTATTCAAACATATTGGTCATAGGCGAAGAGGAGCTAATCACGATAAATTAGAATTCATAAGTATTGAGGAAATTTGTTCATCCAATACAGAAACTGAAAATGATAGGTCTAATATGAATAGCTCTAATGTGATGCCTTTATTTGGAACAAAGTTTACTCCAAAGAACTTACTACAGGTTCAAGTGGGACTGCTTTTTGTCAATAAAAGTGATTTTTTAGCATCACTACAAGAAAGGAGGAAACTTAGAAAACGAAAATACTAGGGATAAATGATGAAGATTTTATATATATCAACTACTTTTGCTTCGGACATTGAAATGCATTTGCAAGCGATTTCCTTCATTCGCAATTCAATCATCAGCCTGATTATAGTTTGGACTTATGTGTGCAGGACAAAGGATACAAAAAGCAGAAAACAAAAATGGTTGCAAAAACAAGTTTATATTTTAAAACGGTTTAGTGAAGCAAAAATTATAATGGATCGAGAAACAGAAACAGCTAATCAATCTGGTGTAGACAACATTGATGAGAAGGTAGCAAATTTTGAGAATGAAATTCTTCATGAACAGGTGCAAATTTTACGCGCTATGAATAGTGACGAGCTAACTAATAATGGTTTTCTAAACAGAGTAGGAGGAAATGTGACTGAAAAACATACTGGAAAAGAGAAGATAGTTGAACTTGGTCTGGAGACAGAGAATAATTCAACCACATTTTCTGATTTGGAAAAGTTATGGGATCTTCGTTTTATTTTCCTTATTTATCTAGTGGCAGGCTTTATTAATATTAAACGTCTTCTCGATATGATGGCGAAAGAACCATGGAGAGCAAAAATCGAGAGTATTGACGAAAGTTTACATTATTTGTTTAAGGATGAAAAGTTAAGCTTCACTTCTGAAACTGGAAGTAACCTTAACGCAGTTATCTTCTCACCAATTACTGTTGCCTCTATTAAACATAGAGATATGCAAGTTGACTATAGACCTAAGAAATTGAAACTTAAGACGACAACTGCGAAATACATTGGTTGCACTATTCATTCATATCCAAGTGAAGTACACAAATTAATTTTTGAAGATGCACAAATCTTTACAGATACGGTTTTCCCTGAAACAACAGGAGAAATTACTATTAAACGTACGAAACTCACACAAAAATTCTTGAAATCTTTTGTAGATGCCCTCAATAAGAGCCAATTCCGGGGACCGTTACAAATTTATTTTACGCGTTGTACCGTTCCCCATTTGGATGGTTTAGATGTGGATGGTTTAGATATAGGTAATTTTGGTATTCATCAAGTGTCGTTGATAAATACCAAATTTTATTGTCCTGTTGAATTAAGAGGGAACATAAGAGAATTGACACTAAAAAATATTACCATTTTAAATGCTAGAGGTGCAAATGCTACTAGTGGTGGAAATGCTTCCGGTACAACTGGTACTCATGTCCCAGAAATCAGGGTTTGTTGTAAATCTGAAACCTTGAACATCGATAATTGTTTAGACAAGGTAGATACCCATTCAGAAGATAATTTTGTCAAAACGCTTAAACTTAGTGGTAGGGGAGAAAGAGTTTCTGATCATGAAAATTATAAGAAATTAGAAAAAGTTGTACTTGAGAACTTCAACTATAGGGGAAATGATATTTTAAGATTTCCTAGGGGAGTGGTAGTAGTCCAAGACGGTACTAATAGTTTCGAGTATATTGCAATGAAGAGATTTCGTGGGAAAAGAACCAGATATGTGCAAATCGATGACCCGATGAAACAGCAGTTCAAACAGAACAACCAGTTGAACAACCAGATACACCAGAAGCAAATCGAGAAGTAGAACAAGAAGTGGGTACTTCTCAAGATATGGATCATGATATGGAAGACGTGGATAATTCTCAGGTTGATCTTATTGTCAATCAAGATATGGATCACGGAGAACCTGTTCAAGAAGAAGCGGTTCAACAAGCGGTTCAAGAAATAACCCAAGGATTAACTCAAGGAGTGATTCCCACATCAAATCGAACGAGATCTTTTACGCCCACAATATTACCAGGGTTGTGATCTACTAAAAGCTCTGATTTGGCTTGTGTATAATAATGTGATGAATAAGGAAATCATGTAGCTGTAGATTAATACTGTAGAAACATTCCCTACTTAGGCTTAGGAAAGCACGCATGCATTGGTGGTACAAATTGTTTGTGTAGGTCCGACCTAGGAGTACAGATACTGGTACACTACTTTACTAAGTTCATATCCAGGTTCTATTGTGTGGTACCCCAAGTAAACGGATTAATCACCGGAATAGTACTTTCAACGGCAATATGCCTTTGAAGGTAACTACACTGTGTAGAAACAATCCAGTGGTGAGACCTGGGGATCTCCTTTGGAATCCTTTGAGAGATTCTCGGACATTCAATATTGATTTTATGGCTGTAGGAATTTTAGTCAATTGCAAACCGATGTGTTTAGAGAACATACTGCGAATCAGCTTTTCTATTGCTTCATTAACCATTGCCTTCTCTATTCTTCTCTGCCATTGTGCATATTGCAACATTCTAGCTATGTCTGCCGTCATACGTCTTGGAAATAGGAGACGATGGGCAATCTCTCGGTCGGTTTAATGGCACTTTTAGAGAGGTCCGTGAAGTTTTCCTACTACGCTATTCGCTTCGCAGAAGCTTCCATTGCAGCAAAACGACATGACCTGCATTTGTTAATATCACCTCAATGGAGACAACTGACACCCAACAACCAAATGAACAATCAAATGAACAACTGCCACAAGTGTGCAATAACTGCTTGTGTATGTAAGTGGTTATCCTCTTCTGTTGTAAAAGAGTTGTCGCCTCTTCCTGTTTTCGTTAACGTTTTCTCGCTACTACACCCTGTTCTTGCAGAAGCTCTCACTAGCTTAGTTCCGTCGCACTAAGTTACTGCCGCGCCCGCCCGTTCACTTTTCAGACGGTATTTTCCTGGACACGTTAGATATAATCAACTACACCAAGCATAGCCACATCAAATACCACCAGTATTAAAGCAATCTGGCTCAAATTTCTTAGAGTTTGCTACACCCTAAATATCTACCTGTCACGAAAGTTTCAACGGTATTGGTAAAGTTCCCGTTGAGCTATTTTCATTTTCATTCATTTTGTCCAGGAATTTTTCACTTGAAAAATTTCGACGAGATTTTTGAACAACGTATTCACTTTTTTTCCTTTCTTCTCAAACAGTCGATTAGTATTTGTTCATTTCAGTTATATTTCTGTAAACATGTCCGAAGCCGTTCCTTATAACAACCGTCCTCAAAGAAAGTTCATCAAAAGACCAGATGATAAACAATTGAAATCATCTATTGATTCATTTAGAAATGAAATCAAGCAATTTGATTTGCAATCGAACGAATTGACTAGTCAAATCAACAAGTTGCAAATAGCCAAATCAGTTATGGATGAAAGAAACGACTTAACCAATCAATTAAAGTCTTTGATTTCAAAACAAGGTAACTTCAAACAAGAAAGAACCACTATCAACGATCAAATCAAATTGATTGATAACCAATTAAAAAAGAAGATTTCCGATATTCAATTAGCTACTTCGAAAAATAACTTCAAGACTGTTGGAGAAATCGATCAAAGAATCCAATCCTTAGATAGTTTAATTGATTCTGGAAACTTGAAATTGGCCGATGAAAGAAAACATGTTAAGGAAATGTCATCTTTACGTAAATTACGTAAAGATTTTGGTTCAATTGAAAAGATTCAAATTTCCATCGATCAAGATAAAATCAAGATTAGTGATTTAAAGAAAAAATTGTCTAGTACTCAAAATAAAGAATTAAATAATCAATTTGAATCGATTCAAAAGAAGTTAGATGAAATAAATTCTAGCAACAAATCCGTCATTTCCAAGAGAAACGAATTATACGATAAACGTAATGCTATTAAAAAGTTGAAGGATAGTAAATATGATGAGATTAGAACATTGAAATCCGATTTCGATGAACAAATGGATAAATTCAAGAAAACTTTAGCTGATGAAAGACAAAAGAGACAAGAAGAAGAAAAAGCTCAAGTTGAGCTTGAAAAACAAGAAAAGAGAAAAGAAGTTGCCGAAAAACAATTAGCTGATGCATCAATTCCTGCCTTCACCAGCGAAATTGATTCTATTCATAATTTATTAGCTTATTTTGACTCAAGTTACGTCAAACCAGCCAAAAAGTTATCTAACGATTCCAAAGCCATTTCTTCAACTAACAATCAAGCCAGAAAAATTGAAATGCCAGAAGATTTTGTAGTATTTAAAAAGGAACAAGAAACCTTTGTCACTGCTCAAAACAAAAAATCGACAAAGTCCAAAAAATCAAAATCCAAGAACTTCACCGTCGACCCAGATATCATTGTTTCCTTATCTGACTTATCAATCCAATTTCCTACAAAACAAGAAGAAGTTGCCTCTACTATTGATATCTTGAAAGAAACCTTATCTGCATTACAAGATAAGCAAGAAGAACAAACTAAAATCAATATTGACAAGGCCAAAGCCAGAATTGCTCAATTAGAAAAGGAAGCCGAAGAAGAAGACCAAAAATCCGCCCTTGAACTCGAACTGCAACCTGAGGAACAAGATGAACAACAAGATAACTCTGAAAATTAGCCTGGTTCGTTGCGAATCTTCGTCAGCTTAAAGCCAATACTTTTAGAGTAATAGTTGCAACTGTTAGTTTATTTTATACCCCAAAGTATCTAACCGTTGGCACTATAGTAAATAGCAATTTCATCTATAATAAAACAAATTAGAGTACAACATTGTAGAAATAGTCACTTTCTAATCGTTTGTATGGCAGTTTTTCTATGTAGGTGAAAAATGTGCGATGAGATGAGTTAACTTCAAGAAATTACTCGGAAGAACAAACAAACCGCAGGGTACCATGAGTGAAAATTCCGATGTTCCAGTGGACACGTTGGCAAAGGTGTCGATATGTATTCCATCCACTGTAATTTCCAGTAAAAACGGTTACAATCTTCAACAAATCACTGCAATCGTGTATCAAATTGCGCGAGCAGCGACCATTTATCAAATTGGTGAAATCGTGGTGTTAGATGTTCCACGTAGTGAAACATCCGCCAGCTCAGGGGAGGTTGTAGTTGGAGGTAAGAAGACGTTCGCAGACGAAGATAATGTTGTGACATCTGAGTTAGCTGGGGAGTCTCAGGTAAAATCGCAAGATTTAAGTGATGGGTTATTATTAGCTAGTTTATTACAATTTTTTATTACACCACCCTATCTTGTTAAACAAGTATTCAGTAAGGACAATTGTGCCAATCCTCAAGTGGTGAAGAAATTCAAATATGCTCAAAAATTGCCAAAGATTACGACTTTGCCGTTTATGAATGGAGAAAAGTACAAGAATTACAAGGAAGGGATAACTATTTCCAAGGCAACACCTAAGATAATGAAGAAGAATAAGCAAGTGAAAGCCACAAAGAAGTTGACGGTGACTAAGTACGCCAATATTGGTGAATTGGAACCAGTTGTATTGAACATCAAGCGAGAAATCCCAATTAATTCTCGTGTTACTATTGACATCAAAAACAAAACCATTGTTTCGCCTCAAGAAGCTTATGGACAATCGGGGATTAAATCCGGATTTGGATATTACGTTAGATTAGCGTCGACTTTTCTGTCGATCTTCACAGAAAGTTCGATTGAATCAGGTTATACTTCTACGACATTTGTAAACTGTGACGATACATTCAATAAAAATGAAAAGAATAGTGAGCTCACCAATATTGTTTCATATAAAGCAGGTCAAGGTAATGTTTTGGTCATTTTAGGTAATTACAACCACTATAATTCTTCATTTAAACAAGATAAATCTTTGCAATCGTTAAATTCAATGAGTCAAATGTTTGATAATAAACTTGAAATTGGAAATTCTATTAGAATTGAAGATTCCATCTTGATTGCATTAACTAAAATCTTATCCAATTAGAGATATATAAAATAGAAGAAAGCAAGTACGAAATGTAGATCCAAGTGATGGATGATTATATTAGTACTGTTTACAAGGCTCGTGTTCTACTAGTATTGAGTAATTCTGTGATTCACTAGAGTAAACAGTTAGATGTAGAGGAGAAAAACGAGAAGAAACAAGAGTAGCGTAGCCAGTTGGTAGAGTTATCGCAACCAAATAGCAAGGCTGTCATATAGAAGTAAGGATTCAAAGTTGTACTGTGTTTCTTTACTAATAGTCAAATGAAAGAGCCAATTGGGTGGTTTGCTAATAATCAATCATTATCCTTCCTTTCTGCTCCATCGTAATATATTGGCTGCAAATTTGTAAATAGAAATTTAATGGCTTGAATCAAACTAGTGCATAAAAGTAGTTGCTTATCGTTCCAAATAGTATCATTTATAATATTCTTTGTTTGTATACCTTGCTACTGTCTTAGTTGAACAGGATGTTATATCATATGATGGCCGTTTTGCAATAAGCTAGATTCTGTAAACGGGAGATACATCTTCGATAATTAGTGGCTACCGATTATCAATTGCGATGATGTCATTGTTCACCTTCGCCAATTGTGAAGCAATACTTTTAGCGTGATCTACATCACCTGGTTTTGTAGACTCCCTTTATTTTAAATTGCTTACTAGCAGTAGTACCGGAGATTACCCTAAATGCCATCTTCTAGTAGCAATGAACTACTAAGCTGCTCAGAGGTACTAGTTGTCAGAGCATACCAGAGTATGGCAGGGAATATGAACACCAAGTAGTGGATTGTGGCAAAAGGTAAATAATCCACATGCACGACTACATAATTGCACATGGTTTGTTTTGCTGTATAAAGAATTATTTACCCAGATGCATAAATCTAGTATGTTTTCTGGTATATATGACAAGATCCCTCCCAAGTACAGGGAGGATGCAAACCATGTAGGAATGTATTCTATTCATGGTAATAACAACTGCTGGACCATGTGCAGGCTTAGCTATAATTGGCGGTAACGATTCTAGATTAGATGAAATTGCCATGTAGTGCATTCTAAATTTAGATTGAAAATTTTTATACAAACAAACTGCGGTTACCAAAGCTTTACTACCTGGATATTAACTGTATAGAAGTGTTGATAGCATTTGTATAGTATTTGTATTTGTTTCTTATAAAATTAATTTTAGTTGGGATTCTTTTTAAAGTAATTATTATGAGAGTAAATTGTTTAATTGGGTTATTACCTATCATTTCATCAGTTGCTGCTATTGGGGATTTAGCTTTCAATCTTGGTGTTAAAGATAATGCTGGGAATTGTAAGACTACCACTGAGTACGAAAGTGATTTTTCTGTTTTGAATAGTTACTCCAAAATCGTCAAGACTTATGCTGTTTCTGACTGTAACACTTTACAAAACTTGGGACCAGCTGCTGAAGCTGCTGGATTTCAAATCATGTTAGGGATTTGGCCAAATGACGATGCTCATTATGCTGCTGAAAAGCAAGCTTTACAAACCTATTTACCAACTATTTCAGTTTCCACCATTAAAGTGTTTACTGTAGGTTCTGAAGCTTTGTACAGACAAGATTTGACTGCCGACGAATTAGCTGCTAAAATCGCTGACATCAAATCGTTTGTTTCTAACATTAAAGATAAAAACGGTAAATCCTACTCTTCAGTCCAAGTTGGTACTGTTGATTCCTGGAATGTGTTAGTTGATGCCGGTAACTCTGCCGCCATTAAAGCTGCTGATTTTGTCTTTGCTAATGCTTTCTCTTACTGGCAAGGACAAACTCAAAAGAATTCTTCTTATTCTTTCTTCGACGATATCATGCAAGCTTTGCAAACCATCCAAACTACTAAAGGTTCCACCGATATCGATTTCTGGGTTGGTGAAACCGGATGGCCATCCGACGGTACCAACTTTGAATCTTCATACCCATCTGTCGCCAATGCCAAAGTTTACTGGCAACAAGCCATTTGTGCCATTAGAGCTTGGGGTATTAATGTCGCTGTTTTCGAAGCCTTCGATGAAGCTTGGAAACCAAACACTTCCGGTACCTCTGATGTTGAAAAACATTGGGGTGTTTGGGATGAAAATAACAGCTTAAAATTCCCAATTGGTTGTACATTTTAGATAATTTGGTTCTGCTGACATATTATTGGTATATTACCACAGTTATGTTTGTTTTTTGTTGCCTTATACTATGGAAATAGCATTGAATGGCTATTTAATTACTAGATCGTTTAGAGTACAGTTTTAAAGTAAAAAGTTCAATTCTGGTAATAAATTATATATTTATGAATAAATAAAAATTCTTGCTAGTATTTGTAGCCACGATCTCTGAGAGCTTAAAAAGGGGGACTATGGTGATTGAAGTGTTGTATAGCATTCGTAACTGGGTGAACAATTTAATTGTTCTGTAGAACGCAAATAATTCGAATCCGTTACTAATCTCATAATTCTTACAGTGGACTGAAAGCAACTGATTCTGGACTTATGAAGTAAACCTCGCTAATTTGATAGAAACCAAGCTACAAAGCTCATAGTGTTGCCATTTCACTAAGCATATATCTTTCATATTCAAGTATTTTGTTCCCAGTTGTACTCCAAGAGGTTCGAACCGGGGGAATTTTGATTGGGAATAACTAGTTCTTAGAATTGTTTAACTACAACTAATTTTGATACACTTTTTTAGAAATATTGAAGAAAATAGAAGAATATTCAACAATGTTGGATTTGTAGATAATTTGTTCTCTTACTGATAAATAGCGTTATTCTCTAAAAGAATCAATTTTTACATATTTAATCCACGATTTAAAAGAGCTTCTATGAATAATTGTTCTCAAGCAGGCAGTTCCAAGAATAGATTTATTAATATATAAATAGGTGTAAGTAAAATAGAAGAGTTGTGAAGATTTTATGCAGAATTCTATAGGTTTAAAGCAATCAAAATAACATGTAAGAAGCTAAAATTGCCATGCAACTAAGTAAAGATCCAGATAAAACATTAGCACTATTATGCAGCGATGACGTTCTGGAACTAGTACTGTTTCCAGAAGCTTCCAATCTGAAGGTCGAGTCAGAAGTGAACATGGTAGTTTGTGATAAAGACTCAGATGTAGTTGTGCTATGAGATGTCGAAGATCCAGAGGTTATGATGGATAAGGAAGTTGATGGGGAAGCAGCAGATGACGATGACAAGACACTTGAGGAAGAAGTGGATGAACCAGTTGAGGAGGAAGTTGAAGGGGAAGTTGAGGATGACGAGGATGAGGATGTGGATGAAGATGAAGATGAAGACGAGGATGAGGATGAGGATGAGGATGAAGATGAGGATGAGAATGAGGATGAGGATGAGGATGAGGATGAGGATGAGGAGGAAGATGTAGAAGTAGTTGTAGAGGAAGTTGAGGTGGAAGATGTGGATGTAGAAGCAGTTGTAGAGGAAGTTGGGGTGGAAGATGTGGATGTAGATGTAGATTGCAATGCTTGATTGACAACAGTGCCACCTTGCTGTAAATTAGCAAACTGGGATCTTGCTTGTTGTTCATTTCCATCAACTGTACCATCTTCAGCAACTATCGATTGCCATGTACCATCGGAATTAGAATAGGTATACGATTTACCCGAGGAGTAATCACAGACAATAAGCGATTGAATATCCATTGCAAATGGAGCTTGAGAGAAATCAGTTAAACCCCCTGCCCAAGCAATAGTACCAGCAGGATTCTTTGGATCACCACCTGCCCATATCCCAGCGTACACTTGCATAGGTGTTTGAGGAAAACCTTGAGGATTATCTTTTGGTAAAGTTCTGACGACAGTGCCATCTAAGGACCAGGTTAATGCGTCTGGAGTCCAGTCTATAGTGTAAGTATGGAATTGATCCAAAGGTTGGTATGTTGGATGATATATTCCTCTGTCGTAGGTTTTGACGTTACCCTTTATGAAATAATTGGATTGAAATTGATAATCATCCCCGCCGAATAATTCAATATCAATTTCATCTAAATCATCCGATTGTAAGAAAAACGAGGAAATAATAGCTTGACCTTTAGCAGCTTTCAATACTACTTCCACTTTACCAAACATAATATAAAAGTTTGATTTAATCGATGGGTTATCACCCTGTTTGTTTAATATCATTGACATACCGTTAGAATTGAATGTGAATTCACCAGGGGCTTTCGCCTGAGTGAAGTATTGGCCAACATCCGTTTGGAAGTTTTCCCTGAAACAAGTTGCCAAACTTGGATCGGATGGGCAAGTGGAAGTCAAGGGATTACAAGCCATGGCCAAGGGAATTGCCCCAATCAAACTAATTAGATTAAAAATCATCGACTTATTGATTTGATGAAATGAAGAACTTTTGTACAATTTATGAACAACTTATGAATAACTTATGAATCAATGACTCTGTAATAACTAGCAATAACTTATGAACAGCTAGTAATAACTACTTTCAATGGCTGCAACTATGGATGTAATTATCTGATATCAAAAATCAGCATTAAGGTGTAGCTATATATACCAGAAACGGAGAATGACAAAAATAGCCTATCCACTATACATAATACTCCACCGCAATCATCACCGAATGATTTCAGAACGAGGCACAGATGAAATCATCACCATGATTTGATTAATTACGCGCATAATTTATGCTGGCAATGTTTACCAAAATGGAAGATCGCGCCGAGACTACAAAATCAAACCATCAACGAAATTGAATCCGAAGGGGAAAATCACTAGAGAAAATTAGGTAATATGCTCCATAACCATAGAATTGGTCTGAGTGGTTGATAGAAATGTACATATCGCTTTGATTCGTTCTAGTTGCTATTTTGGTAGTTTGTGATGACTTCTAATTTTAGGTCGCGTTAGAAAATACTCGCGTTGTTACGTCAACCCCAAATCCCGAAAATACCGTCACACTATCTATACCATCACCTTACGACCATCACCATATGACAACGGGTTCAAATGAACAGATATGGCAACCATAAGCAGGAAAACGAAATGGTAAATGAGTTTTTGAAAAGGCTTGCCAACTACAATCTGTCAGCTAAATTGCTCCTTCGTTTGGTGGTAATATGTAGCTTGTAGTGCAACAACTTCCTGGAGTTGATTCTTTGTCTGCACTCGTTCTCGTGATCTCTTCACTGAACTTGAAGAGCCTACCCATTGAATTGAAAACTAACATCTTATAATGGGCTTGCAAATGGTGCTCTATGTATTCGTAAGACTGAACCAAACGAAGTAAAAGTTTCGTTCGAAAGTTTCTGTGAGTTCCTTTAAACAAGCTTCACCGCCAACATGCTCCTGACTGCTCATTTATTTTCGCCATTCATCTCTTGTCTTCGCCCTAATTGAATTATCCTATTTATTACACTTTCTTCATCTTCACTGTGTGGAAGTAAACCTTACTGGCAGTAAAATGGTGGCTACTGCCACCATGGTTCCAGCCTTACCACCGCCACACTATTTTGCACTAAGAAATGACCCTAGGAAATTATTGCTTATCTACAGGTGCAAAGGCAATCGTTCTTGGATAAGAAACTGAGAACTGCAATTCTAATTACTATACCACTTCGTAGAAACCCTTATCAAAAAGCAAGGAACACTCATATTACACTGAAAGTATCAGCAAGATTTCAAGTTTGACCAAACGTAATTTATATTGAATTTTACGGGACTATTTATCCATTTATCTTGAACTATACCAATCGAAAGGTTTATCGGGTATTGATTAGATATCCACATGATTTTTTGGATTTTGCTATTTGGCACTCCTATGGCTTTGCCTTTGCCCGTAGAGAATATTGCTTCGGGCTTGTTGTCGGTAAGAGCAGAGCCAGTTATCGATCCTAATCCAGATGCTACCAATTTTCCATTTTTCATAATAACTTTCGTTACAAGTTGCTTAGTGATATTATTGCTAACGATATTGTTACTATATTTTGTAATAAGATCGAAAACAACATCAGAAGACGATTTATTGCGAGAGGAAGAGAACCAAGCCTATTTGCAATTAAATTCTCATGAGCAAGAATTGTATTTCCAATCAAAAGATTACTTAATCAATAACCCATACTTCAAAGGGGAGTTACAATTATCGCAATCTTTATTAATACAAGAAAAAGCTATTAATGCTTACGAATTCATCAAAGATTCCATGTTAACCAATCAAGATTTGATCATAATAAATAAAAATGAATTAAACTTCTTTAAAGACTTTGAATGTTCTTCAACTACTAATTTACCAATACCAATGAAGAATGAAGTTTATTATTTCGAATGCAAAATTTATTCTTTCAATCCGAGCGACCTTAATAAAAATCTAATTTCTATAGGTTTAGGAATAAAGCCATATCCGTGGTTTAGATTACCTGGGAGACATCATCATTCAATTTCTTATGATTCAAACGGCTACCGTAGACATAATATGCCATTTCCTATTACTGCACAAGCACCATTCCCCCAATTCATCGAAGGGGACGTTATTGGGATAGGCTACAGAGTTAGAAGTGGAACAGTATTTTTCACTAGAAACGGTAAAAAGATCAACGAGTCCCATATTGGTGGGCATATCAAAAATTTCAAAATAAGCGAGTTTGGCCAGTTATATCCAATAATTGGTGCCAATACTTTGTGTTCCATTCATGTCAATTTAGGTCAAGCTGGATTTGTATTTATAGAAGGAAATGTTAAGAAATGGGGATTCGCACCGTTAGAAGGGAATGGACCAGCTCCACCAGCTTACAATAAATTTAATGGGGATATTTTATTGGAGAGATCAGAAATAGACGATGATAACGATTTAAGTGAAAGAGAGAACGATTTCCCTCCTGACTTTTGGGAAGTACGGGGAAATGAAGAGATTTTTAACAAAAATGAAATTAATCATGATATAAATATAACTAATAATGATAAATTTTCATATAATGCATATTCGGAAATAGATGCTAATGATGAAAGAATAACATTGAATAGTTTGCTTCCATCAAATCGACCTCCAAGCTATGCTAGTGATACAACTGAAGAATTAAGCGATCACATACTGGCAGACCTTGTAATCGACCAAGGAACGCTCCTTGGCCAAGATATCGAAACTGAAAATAACGAGGTGGCCGATGACGAGGCTGATAGCAATGTTGATATCCAAGATGACTATATTCTGCAGAGTGAAAATGGGCCCTCAGAAGGTGAAAATGGGCCCTCAGAAGTTGAAAATGCACCACCAGGGGCTGGTGTAGAAGATACAGATGAGCTGACTACAACTGAACCAGCTAATGTAGATATGGCTGCGGAGTCGGCGCAGCTGGTTTCCGATGAAGAAGGTTCCAATGAAGTGGAACTAGGAGTTAATAACGTGGAGTGATTAAGACTACAGAAAAAACAGGAAATGCTTGGCTGCAAAAGAATAGTTTGGACTAGCACATATCCACTTACACACTCGTATTGACAATCACAAATGTGCCTGTAAACTTACGGCAAGGAGTAGTTCACATAGGTCATTTTGAAAGCTAGTAATCTACCACCTGGAGCTCGAGGAACCGAAAATAATGCTGGGCCATGATTTCTTCTTCCAAATCTACACTACAATCAACTTACGAAATCGTGGGAAGGATAAAAGGAAGGTGTATCACTTTGAATTGTAAAAATAGATTCTAGTATAATAAACACGTAAACACCCGACGGAAAATAAATTCCACCGAAATAATGTAACATACATCAATAAATCAACAACCACATCAAACAGCCCGTTGCATCACATTGTCTGCGGTGATAGGTCTACTCTGTCCCCTTAATTCCGTTTAGTTCTTATTCCTTCTAAATTTATAACTTGCTACATTCTTGGCAACTGGTGAATTGTGGATGTGTCAGGAACTCCGGACAACTCCGATGAATACACCATGTGTTCAACAGTTTACTGTATTTCGCCATGATTGGCTGGTCAAAATAGGAAATGCCATATTTGTATATGACTGGTGGGACAATGTCTTAGTTATAGGCGATGTCGTAAAGTTTCTAGTATTAAAAATGGCAATTGTTGGTTTCAACACATTGCCTTTGGTACGGAAACTCGCATTTAAAATGCCGTGACGAATCTCCACAGTGGAAATGCATAGGCAGTGCGAATGTGTTAGTGCTTATTATCAAAACAGCAGGAACAAACCATCCCTATTCATTCTATAGCCAAAGCAGTGCTGAGACTGTAGAATAGAAAGTATTGATCGTATAGCTAATAATCAACAAATGGCAAATGTACCCCAGAAAATGGTTCAGTGGTAAACTGCACGCATGTAGTAGTCACTGCATAAATCGAGGACGGGCTTCGGAGAATTATGCTGTGGGGACGCTACGGCACTCGAAAAAAAACTGACAAATTTTGTTGTATTTATAAGAAAATCTTGTGGGGAAATAAATTGTATATAAATCTGTTATCAGACCAATAAAATTTAGCAATGGTTTTTTAATTGCCTTACAGTTAATTTTAAAACAGTAACTTTCAAAGTTTCAATTTTTTTGATAAGCTTTAAGATCTTGCATTAGATTAACTTCCTCCATTTCATTGGTTGATCGCATTACGTTTACATTTGTTCTATTATTTCATAGTTCCATTACTAGTTCTATTATTAGTTCCATACACAAGTCGCATTACTATTAATTTATAATGATTCAAAAATTTGTTTGCGTACCAAAATCAGATTATGATGTCATAATTGTTTCTAATGGTACAATTAATCAAATAGAATCGAAATTAATTGAATTGAACGAGCATACCAATAATGAGATTCCGTTGAATTCGAAAATGACCTTTATTGATAATTTTCCTCAATTGATTAATCATTTTTCCGAGTTATCTATTTCTAGTTTCCATGGTAAAGTCATCTTTATGTTCTTCAATGGATTAAATTTTATTCAAAACTTTTTGTCTGATATAATTGATTACTATAACAATTTAACTGTGTTGGACTATCCTTATTTGATTTACAATAAGTTTAATAATTCCAATAAAGTGATGAAGAAATCTCCAACTATTGAAGTTATTGAAAATGTCTATTTCTATTTCGATTCATCTATTTCAATTAACAATTCTCCAGCTGATCCTTATGGATTTTTAGTTTCAAATGATAACGATTCCAACCAATTCAATACTGTCATCTCTATTGCTAACGATATTTTGAAGAAAATGAATTTTATGATTGGTAGGATTAAAGGGGTTTATATCGATGACTTACAATTACAAGGAGAAAAAGTTTATTCATTACACTCATTAATGAAAAACTTTCCCAAAGTTGAAAAAATTGATTTATCCAGCTACACTCAATTACTAATGACCGATATGATAATTTAGAGTAGTTGTCAATATTGCTAGTTTTATTGCTCGCATTGCTAGTATTTTAACGAAGAGCTTCATGATTGTGATTCTTCACTATTAAATAATTATTTATTGTTGATTTATAAAAGTTGCATTTTAATACATAATATAGAAAGAATTGCTTGTAGTGATATTCCATGGCTGCAAAATAAGTATGGCTGCGAAAAATACCACTTAACTGTCAAAGCAATTTTCCTTATAACTAAAAACAGCTGCAGCAGTACCATAACACAAAAAAAATCTCTGCATCACAACCAGTGTAGATATACTTGTATCATATTTGGCTCTTAGCAAGCAAGAATGCCTTTGTTGCCATTGCCATTGCAAGTACAACTTCCATTTTCGGATTGTGTAGCGGTTAGATAGCGGCGGAAAAATTTGCCTGATTTGGTTTGACATTCCTCCTTCATATATATATTGCAACCAAACCACCTACATCTGACAATTACTTCATTACCGTAGCGTACCATTCAGCGTTCTGCTATCTTTGCTGCTTCACAAAGTGTCATATACCGTCTTGAACACCAATGGCATTTAAATTATGGTATGAAGTGTTGGCAATCGTCATTACTTTAGCTTGCCTAGGGTGGAGGATTTCTTCCAAGCCAAAGTCAAAAGTTTTGGCCAAACTGCACCATGGAAATGAATCTGTGCTTCGAAATATTCCTCCAGTGGAAATCGAATTCGATTGGAAATCAAAGGAACCTCTACCAATTCGTCCATTTGAGAATAAACGTAATTTCAACCCTTCAATGGCGATAAAGAATATCTCCACCCAACCTGAGGATTGGTTATTGATCGAGGAAACCTACTTGGCCAATATCAACCTACGCAAATCAGTAATTGTGGAAAAACCACAAGATGTGGTTTTTGCCAATGATGATCCTCATACAATTTCTGCAGTAAGGGAAACTTATGAATTAATAGTATCATTTTTGATGTCAAGGTATCCGCAATATTTTATTGAAATTGATGATAAACAGACTATAATCAATAAAATTACCAATTCAACCTTTCCAAGATTTGCATCTAATTATAACTCTCTACAACTATTAACATTTCTAAACGAAAACATGGAGGAAGACATTTTAGTATTAATAAAAGATGATCCCAGCGATTTAGAACAAGAGTACAAAATGAAAGCTTCGTTAAATGGTGCGCCAGCTGGGTTTGATCCAAAAGTTAGCCATAACAAACCTATTTCGTTTATTCATTCTCCAGTTCCTCAGTATAAAACTAGGTTACAATCTTCGATGCATAAATTTTTTAATAACCTACAACCGAAGGATCTTTGGGTAAGACACAATTGGTCTATCCAAACCAATTCTGATAGATTCAACTTGGATTCGTTACACGGAAGACAGGGTGATATAGTAACTCCCTTGGAATATCATGAAATTAATTTTGATGAAACTTTCCTTAGATGTGAGCGCCAAATATTTACTAGACTCCCCAAATCTAAAGCAAATTTGATGACTATTAGAACTTATTTGACTCCCATAAAGAAAATCAAACAAGAAGGGTTGGCAAATGAATTAATAAGAGGTATCGATAGTTTGCCAGATGATTTAGCATTTTATAAACGAAGAGGAGCATGGGGTGAAGCACTCAAACAATATTTACGTCAATAAGTAACACAGCATATATTGAACTATCAAACCAGAACTATATAGAAATATCTCTATTTTATTTCCTTATTTAATTTTTTAACTTAACATAATTGGCAGGGAACAATCCAACTTCTCCGGATTTAGAATGTTTTCCTGACCACCAGTCATCGTCAATGAATTCAATTTCGACAATCACGTCACCTTCAACAAAAGCAATTTCATTGTCTTCGTCTTTCTCATAATCATATTCAGCGGTTGCTTGAACAGATTTAACTACTGTAGAGTGAGAAGTGGTAGACTCCACATGCTCTGCAACTGCGGAAGACTCTTCTTTCTTCTCGTCCAATGCGACGTATGCAGCTGGAAATAAACCGACTTCTCCAGATTTGGAATGTTTACCAGACCACCATTCTTTGTCAATAAATTCGATTTCGACAATTTTATCACCTTCTTCGAAACCGATTTCATTGTCATCATCTTTTTCGTAATCATATTCGGCAGTAGCTGTTACTGCAACCTTTTGAGGATTAGCATCTCTTGTTGGTAAAGAAGGAGCAACAGGTTCACTTCTAGTTGGCAAAGAAGGAGCAGGGGCTTCTTGTTCCTCTTCTTGTTCCTCTTCTTGTTCTTCTTCTTGCTCATCTTCTTGTTCCTCTTCGGGCTCTTCCTTGGATGCGACAGATGCTGCAGATGGCAAGTTAGATATTGGTTCAGTTCGCTTTGGGAACGATGGAGCAAATGATGTAGGAGTGGTCACTTCTTTCTCTTCTTGTACTACTGGTTTAAATTCGGAAGGTTTAATAACATGTTCATCCTTTTCTTGTATATCAGCTTTCGAAGAGAAATCTCTTGATAATTCCTCATCTTCGTTTTCAGATTTGACTACTTTATACTGACCTCTCTTTTCAGCCCAAAGTTGAGCTGGAGTTTTTCCCCCTTGAGAAGCAAAATCACGGGAAGCACCACCTACAACTCCTTTACCTTCTTCCACCTTGGATCCGAAAGAAGGCTTTGCTCCAAAGGATGGACCAGACGAAGAAACAGGAGTAAACCTGGAACTCACGGCATGCGAAACCTTTGGTTTTGGTAAAGAAGTTAATCTCCCGTCTGATTCATTAGATTTATAAGTGGACATTCTTTCTGATAAGGATTTTGGTTCTGGAGCATCATCAGTTGACTTGTTATTCGAATTTTCGAATGCTTTTGGAGTCGAAGATGTTGTATCGGATTTTTGTTTCCTCAATTCTGCAATATTAACTTTAGTTGGTATGTATGAAGATGGAACGTCTTGTAAAGGTTGCTTTTCAAAATCTCTTTCTTCAATTTCCTTTTCACCACCCCAACCATCATCTTCATTTGATTTAGAAGGAGCAAATTTAGAAACAGAAGGAAGTGGCAATTTTGATTTTGGAAGAATTGGAGCAATGGGATTCCCGGTTGATTTTGGAACGAAGGAAGCAGGTTTTGCAGCAGCAATTGGTTTTGCGGCAATTGGCTTAGCAACAATTGGCTTTGAAACTACAGGCGTTTCCTGTTTAGCTGGAGTTGCGGAAGAAGCCGAATAACTAGCACCAGCAGCAGCTTTAACAGTATTTAAGAATTCTTCGACATCCAAATCATCCTGGTCTCTGGCGGTGATTTGTACGTGATAACCATTCAAAACTTTGGCTACCTCAGCAAAGTTAGCCGCGAACGATAATCTTGCTTTTGAGGGAGAATTATCTGGACACCAACCGAGCAACAAATTTTTCACTACATTGGAACCGGGAACCTCAATCTTAGCTAAACCAAATTGAATTTTACCATCGGTAAAGCAATCAACGAAGTCTTGTAACAGACCGTTGGATGATTCATCTACAACCAACGTCGAATTTTTGTCGACGGAATAAACCACAAAATCTAAGCTACCAGAAACCACATTATTGTAGCCTTCCTGGATTTTTTTCGAGTTTGTCGATAAATCAATTCTTTCCATGTCTAATCGAATATTAAATATTAACTACGAACCAACTTTTTAACGAATACAAATCAAACTGTGAATTTGAAAACTCAAACTAATACGATGTCTATTTTTGCAATTGCACTAGTCAATGACGAATTTCAGGAGTAGTACCTTTTACTGAATGATCAATTGATATAGCCAAGCAGTTGCTGGCAAATGTCGTGAAATTTGACGCTGATGTCGAAGGGAAGGTGGGATGTCGTGAAGGTACCAAAATAGTCAAGTTGGCGTAGCACTTACATATAGTGAGGTACGGACGAGAGTGTGTGAAGAGTAGTGACTCTCTATACGAAGTAGGAACTGGGATACGACAAAGCTCGGATAGTTGGATAAAGAAGGATGAAATAAATTAGGCGTATGGAAAAGTGGCTGTCGTCTCTAATTGGCATATGGAAAGTTCTTTAGAATTCCAGATTGCAGAAGACGGACAATTTCAATAGATCATAGAATAGGAAAGAATAAGGGTCGGAAATGGAGCAAATGACAGGGTAAATAAGAGTGTCTTGATCGCAACTGGTATTACGACTAGTGGTTTGTGCAGATCGATTCAATAGAAATTCAGTTTTAAGGTGTGTTATAGTTCTAAGAGAAATGGGATCCAAACTGCAAAGTTACGAATTCCGAAGCGATTCGTTCCAATAAATAATACTCATTGTTGCTATTCAAAAACTCTACTCAAGATAGCCTATTCGCTTTCATTTTCATATATGAATAGTCAAAACAGTCGGTTCCGTAAATAAGTCCCGAATATACCGTAATTGTTCTTTCGAAACCCCCTTGTTTCCCTGAGCCGCACTTGTTCGACTTGCAACAGTACAAAAAGCTGCCTCGAATGGTTGCAAAAATAAATATATTTTGCTTATAGTAGTAACAATTAGAATGGATCCAGCAACAGAAACAGGACATCAATTTGTTAAAATCACCGACGATGAGTTATTAGATTTTGATATAGCTGAGCCCAACGAAAAAGCAGACATTATAAAATCCTTAGAGCATGACATCCAAAAGAAAACAGCGTTTCTAAACGTAGTAGGAGGAACTTCAACAGATACTACGTATAGAGAATTCCTTCGTATCAAATTGGGCGGTGAGACACGAGAGGATAACAATACTACTTTTGCCAATTTTCGTATATTGTGGGATAATGGTTTTGTATTCTCTATTTTTCTAGGCTCAGGCTTTATTAATATAAAGCAGCTTCTTGATTTGATGGCGAAATATCCACATAGAGCAACAATCGCCAATATTGATCAAAGTTTATATCCTTTGCTTAAGAAGGAAAATATAGGTTTTGATAGTATTACTCAAACCAACCTTGACGCATTTATCTTCTCACCAATTACTGTTGCCTCTATTGAGTGTATTGATATGAGAGTTGATTGGAAACCAATGAAAGTGAAACTTAAGACGACAACTGCGAAATACTCGCGTTGCACTATCCTTTCATATCCAATCGAAGTTCACGAGTTAATTTTTGAAGATGCAAAAGAGTTTACAGGTACGGTTTTTCCCAAAACAACAAGAGAAATTAATATTACAGGAACGAAACTCACAGAAAAATTGTTGAATTCTTTTGTTATTGTCCTCGATAAGAGCCAATTTCAGCAAGCAATACAAATCTATTTTACTGATTGTAAAGTTCCCGATTTGAATGCATTATATATGGGAAATTTTGGTATTCATCAAGTGTCGTTGATCAACACCGAATTTTATTGTCCTGTTGAAATAAGAGGGAACATATGCGAATTGATACTAAAAAATATTACCATTTTAAATGCTAGCGGTGGAAAAAATTCCAAAGGTACTGGCATCCCAGAAATCAAGGTTTGTTGTAAATGTGAAACTTTGAACATAAATAATTGTTTAGACCAGGTCGATACCCAGTCTGAAGATAATTTTGTTACAAAGCTTAAATATAGTGGCCAAGGAACAAGAGCTTCTGATCATGAAAATTATAAGAAATTAGAAAAAGTTGTACTTGAGAACTTCAACTATACGGGGAATGATATTTTAAGATTTCCTAGGGGAGTGGAAGTAATCCAAGACGGTACTAATAGTTTCGAGTATATTGCAATGAAGAGATTTCGTGGGAGAAGAACCAGATATGTGCAAAATATTGTACAAATAGAGCAGCCAGTTGAACACCACAAGAAATCAAGCAAGAAGTCAAGCACGAAATCGCCAAAGAAATTGAGAAAGAGGCCAAGGGAGAAGTCAGGGAACAAGTCAAGAGGAACTCGAACAAGAAGTCCAAGTAGAAGTCCTTCACCAAGTTTTAAACCAAATAAAAGATTTGATTCAGTTTAAGTAAATAATGTGATGAATAAGGAACTCTTGTAGCTATAAAATTATGTAGTATACAAACCTTTCTCTGTCAATACAAGTTTGCCATTTATTGTGGCATTTTAGAAGTAGTGGAGAACTAATGGAGAGTGCACTTATCATTAAATAAGCGAAGCCTAAATTATGCAACTAACATCTCCTTTGATTGTACTAGAGATGAAATTGATGTTCATCTCTAGTACAATCAAATATGAATTGGAAGTAACCTGATCGACATTATTGAATAAAACACAATGTGGAGCTTTTAGAGTTAGTGTAACTGCATAATAGAAAGTTAGCATTTGGTACTGGTGCGACTCAAAACTTATATTGAAACGAAAATGTGGCATTGTAAAATTACTAACAAAGCGAAATTAATAGCTAAACGAAGCTCATGCTGATTTTGATAAATCACTTGTACTCAGTTGTATGAAGCTGAAACTGAAAATGAGAATGAAAACCAAAATTTGCCCAAACACCTCCCCTCAATGGATGCTAGTTTTGTAGTTGATTTTAGTAAAGTACTTATTTAATTCAGTTTATGAAGTGCTTCGAAAATGGTGACTGTAGTCGCTTGAAACAATAATCGTGAAAAATGCGATCCACTAAAAGGAAATGGTGATAATTGTGAATGTAGGTTCATGTAACCTTAGGCAACCGAATCACCACCATGTAACATTCTAATCATTCATGATGACTAATTACAATGTGCAAGTTGCGCAACGATATAATGATATTGATATTCGAGGGTTTGCGATTATCCAATGAACTTACTACAAGTTCAAGTCGGACTGCTTGTTAAATATTATTTAGCATCTCTTCATAAAACCAGTAATCCAAGAGAAGAAACAATTCGAGGTTTATATCATGAAGATCTTTATATATCAATTACTTTTACTTCGGAAATTGTCATGAATATTCTAGCTATTTCCTTCATTTGAATTCAACTAATACCAAATTGACTGCTTGCCTGATTTCCTTTATTGAAGAGCGGATAAAATAATCATACTTTCAAATCTATGGTGACTTATAGTTCCTTATCCTTCTGCATATCAGTGCAGGACAAGACTACAAAAAAGCAGCATCAAAATGTTGCAAAAACAAGTTAATATCTTAAAACTGTTTAGTAAAGTAATGATCATAATGGATACAGTAACAGAAACTGCTAGTCAATCTGATGTAGATATCATTGAGAAGGAAATGAATTTCTGGAATGGAGGTATTCGGAAAAGAGCGGAAATTTTAAGCGCTATGGATAGTGACAAGGAAACTCAAAATGATTTTGTTAGCAGGGTAGGAGGAAATGTGACACGAAATGCTATTGGAGAGGGGATGAGAGTTGAACTTGGTCTGGAGACAGAGAATAATTCAACCAAATTTTCTGATTTTGAAAAGTTATGGGATCATCGTTTTATTTTCCTTATATATCTAATGGCAGGCTTTACCAATATTAAGCGTCTTCTTGATATGATGGCGAGAGAACCACGGAGAGCAAGAATCGAGAGTATTGACGAAAGTTTACATCATTTGTTTAAGGATGAAAATTTAAGCTTCACTTCTGAAACTGGAATTAACCTTGACGCAATTATCCTCTCACCAATTACTGTTGCCTCTATTGAACGTAGAGAGATGCAAGTTGACTGGAAACCATTGAAAGCGAAATTTAAGACGACAACTGCGAAATACACTGGTTGCTCTATTCATTCATACCCAAGCAAAGTGCACAAATTAATTTTTGAAAATGCACAAATCTTTACAGATACGGTTTTTCCCAAAACAACAAGAGAAATTACTATTACAGGAACGGTACTCACAGAACAATTGATGAATTCTTTTGTAAATGCCCTCAATAAGAGCCAATTTCGGCAAGCATTACAAATTATTTTTACTGATTGTAAAGTTCCCGATTTGAGTGCTTTAGATATGGGTATTGGTATTCATCAGGTATCCATTATAGATACAACGTTTCGTCATCCTGTTGAATTAAGAGGGAGCATGAAAGAGTTGAAACTAAAAAATATTACCATTTTAAATGCTAGTGGTGAAAATGCTACTAGTGGCGGAAATGCTTCTAGTGGTATAAATGCTACTAGTGGAGGAAATGCTACTAGTGGTGGAAATAATTCTAATCCAACTGATATCCGAGAAATCAAAGTTAGTTGTAAATGTGAAACTTTGAACATAGATAATTGTTTAGACCAGGTGGATACCCATTCAGAAGATAATTATGTAAAAAATCTTAAACTTAGTGGGCAGGGAGGAAGAGTATCTGATTTTAAAAATTATAAGAAGTTAGAAATAGTTGTACTTGACAACTTTGAGTATAGGGGAACTGGTATTTTAAGTTTTCCTGCGGGAGTTAAAGTAATTAACAGAGGTGCTACTTTAGTACCGCGTATTGCAATGGATGTGGATGCTGAAGCCGAAGAATCCTATATTGTGCAAACCACAGTACATCGGCGTCGGCGCCCAGTTGAACTAGCAGCTGTACAACAAGAAGAAGAACAAGAAGAACAAGAAGAACAAGAAGAACAAGAAGAACAAGAAGAAGAAGAAGAAGAAGAAGAAGAAGAAGAAGAAGAAGAACTACAAGAAGTAAAACAAGAAGTTGTTCAAGAAGTTGTTCAAGAAGTTGAACACCACAAGAAAACAAGCAAGAAATTAGGCAAGAAATTGAGAAAGAGTTCAAGAAGAGGTCAGGGAAATAGTCAAAGAATAACTCGAACAAGAAGTCCAAATAAAGTCCTTCACTAAGTCTTTAACCAAGTAAAAGATTTGATTCAGTTTAAGTAAAATAATGCGATGAATAAGAAATTATGTAGCTGTACGATATGTAAGTGGTAACCATTCTCTGCCAACTTAGCAAGCGTATGCTTTAATGGTGGTATTGGTGTTTGTTTTCTCTCTCTGGGTTGCAGTACAGTTTTTGGAGGGTTAGACGTACACACCACCTTCTAGAAATATGGGTAACTCTAGCAAATTTGCACAAGCGTATGGTAACTTCATGAACTGCTCCCGTGAAAGTTGTGGATGTTGTAAATTAGAGTGAAGCGATATTTTTGGGGGCCATTTTCTTTGGAATATTGTATATATAGAAGAAACCTCAGATAACAGGCTCCAAATCATTTTCACTTAAGATGTTACCAGTTGTTTGCTTAGGCACTAATCTTAATAGAATACATAAGCAAAATCACCCGAATGATTTCAGAATCAAAGAAGCTGCACAATAAGTCCACTTGATAACTTATTCCTATAAGCTAATATCTTAATTTTTGAATTAGATTATCAATGCTACAATAGGTAGAAGCATAATGTAAGTGGAATCGTTCTTTAGAAAAGACCCTTGACTGTACCCTTTAAAGAGGCATACCAGGACTGTAAGTTACTAGTTGGAAGTCGCAAGTTGCATGTAAACTGTAGCAACTTCTTAGTCGAAACAATTTCTAAGTTGTAGAAACCGTGGATCTACACCCGACTTTTTGTATCCTTTCACTACTACATTGCTGGCACGTCGTTTGTTCGGTATCGTGATATATTCATTTACTATATACATATTGAAGGGTTACGAGCTGGATACTAGAGCGTACACCAAGCACCACATCATAATAAAACCAGAGACATTATTGAATAATCCATTAACGAATATATCTTTAATGGGGTTTTTGAAAAAGGTTGTTGGTGTTCCTTGACAGCAAACATAATAGAATATAATATTTGTCATAGTAATTCCAACCGTGTAAAATATGAACCCATGTATTGATTCCAACGTCAATATCCCAGAAGCTACTCCCAATACCAAACACACTATATCGTGTATATGTTGTAATTTCTGAATATTGACATCTATATTAGTTCCATAATGAATCTCCTCCATGACGAATGCTACAATAAGCCTGTAATATGTAATATGTTTCTAGAATATAAACTGCAATGGTTTGCAATAGTTCAGATTTTCACAGTTGTCTAACTATTTATGTCCACGCTTTCAATTGTGTTAATATTCGATTGAATTAACAGAAGTGCTATAGGAATCTTGATTGGTGCTTGGATTGAATAGAATTGATATACTTTAGATCTGTGATTCGAATGCGAGTCGCTACTTCAGAGGTATGGCAATATACAGAATTTACTGAGAATCACTTTATTTAATGAGAATCACTATCAATTGATCAAAGTAGCAGCAGCAAATGCCATAAACCCTCGGTACTCTGCAACAACAGACTGACATTTGTTACATTGAAATGATTTACCTGGTAAAGCCATTCAGCCAGTGATGGTGCCGGTTGTAGCACAAGCATAAACTATTGATTGTAGACGTACCAAGTAGAATGAGTTGGCTAGAAATTCACGGAAATGTAAGAAAAATCTTAAATCAATACTGGAAACTAGTAGCACAGTCACTGGTAGAAAAGGAATAACCTCTTCTAATGATAAGATTGCCCACCAGTTCTATTTTGCCTCCTCTATTCTAGCAATCTTTTGGTTGCAAAATTCCCGCTAGCCTTAGTCAGCAAATAGAATCTCTGACCAAATTTTAGCGACACCCGCAGTAAATACTACAACAGACAATATACACCACATACACTGGTGCATCTTGCCATCAAAGTCAAGTCTTCCAAAGAACTCAATCTGACCCACTAATAACCAAGACACATCCACATAAAATGGCGGAACTACCATCCATCAGCAACAATCTTCGACGGTTCCTATTACGATTGCCATTGGAAAGCGACTTCCACTTTTCCAATGAAACTAGAAAAGAAATCAGAAAAGAGATCTTTATGGCACTTTCGAATAATGGCGACTATTTGAATTGGATATTCCCCTTTGAAAATGATTCTTTGGAGAATGCCATGGTGAAATTGGACCAATTTGATTGGAATATGTCGAAATACTTTCAGTTTTATTCAGATAATGTTTCAGGATATCATGGTAACAAACCTTGTGCCAAAATCTTTAGAAAAGGTGAGCCGGTCATTAGATGTTTAACCTGTGGTCTTGACGAAGCGTGCGCCCTTTGTCATGATTGTTATGATCCAGCTTTACATCCTAACCATAAGATCCATATTGCCATTAGTCAGCTAGATAATGGTGGAGTTTGCGATTGTGGTGATCCCGAAGCTTGGGTACACTTACCAAAATGTAGACACTCCAATAATAAAGAAGGCAATTATGTGGACAAGTTTGAAAGTTTGCCTGAGGATTTACTAGATAATTCTGTCAGCACCATTCGAATATTATTGGATTATGTTATTGATGTCATGAGTCAAGCCAAGTTGCAATTTGAAGATTCGGAGCTGCTATCAAATTCAACTATCGAAATCAAGTCTATCAATTCTACCTTGGACCCGAAAAAGTATGGCTATGACCAATTTGATTTTGTCGATAAGAATAGCCCAAAGTATTGTTTGATTGTTTATAATGACCAAATAAGACATTATCGTGATGCGGTACAGAGAATTCATTTAGCTTCGAAAAAAGTCAAGCAATTTGCTGAAATGGTAACCGATAAGGTCCATCATTATGGTAAAGCAAAAGTAATAACATCTCAAGATATAAAGTTATTGCAAGAACGACAAAAAATCTTAAATTCAACAGGTTTGGCTACTTGCATTAGAAGCGAAAGAGATCTCTTTAGAGAGGAAATGTGTGACGAAATATTAATTTGGATAATTGAATTTGCAAACTCGGAGATTTTCAAATTTAATACTGATATCCGTAATTCTTTCTGTAAAGTCTTCCTTGAACGATGGAATATTGGATTATTATTAAAAAGCGATTATGGTATAAATTATGAGTATAAAACGGGAACACTCGATTCGAATTTTAAGATTCCAAAAATCCCTACAAACGAAAGTAATAATAGCCAGCTACTACATTGGAATTTCGAACGCTCGAAATGGAATATTTCGGAAAATTTAGCTAGTGAATGTGATTACAATTTAAGTGATGAAGATTATGACCCTTCCAAAAGTCATTTAGGGTCCAGGTTGCAATATTTTCTTTATTTTGATATTAGATTTTGGAAATCCATAAGAGTTAAAATGAATGATATGTTTAATACTACTATTGTGACAAACTTAACTTACAAAAATATTGTTGCAGCTCAATATTTTGACATTTATCCCTCCGTGGCTGATATGTTTCTCACGATCGACAGAGAACCAGAATGCAGTGTAATGGGGACAGTATCGATGCAATTATTTACCTGCCCATCAAATTCCTCTTCAATCATTAAACATGGTGGAATTTCAAAGATTTTTGCAACAGTATACGGTTACTTAAATTCTGGAGTAGTCCGGTCTCCAAGTAACATTGAAATTACGCAAGAAATCTCAATGAAAAGTTTAAAGAACGGTAGATGGAGTCGGCTATTTGTTGATATGGGATACTTATTCAGTAAGGGGCGTGACGCGGATACAATATTAACAAACAATATCATCCCAATTACATGCGACATACTAGCCTTATTTCAAGGGAAGCCTGTTATCAAGAGAGAAAAAGAAAACCATATAGAGTATGAGAGTCCAGATTATACCGCATTTTTCAATACCATACTGGCGATTTATAAATTTAGCGAATATATCGCTCGTTGCCTTAGCAGTTTGGAAAACATCCAATTTCAAACTAAGAAATCCATTTCTAAAAACGCTATCATTTATTTAATTCAGTTTTTACTTAGACTAGAAAATAATGATTATCCAGGATTAGTTGAAGATAATGTCGACATTGATCTTCTGCCAAACAGGAAAATGATTAAAGACAATATTGGCAACCACTTAATTTGGAATTATAGAATAGATGAAGGTAAGGTTAGTTTTCTACACCCTTTGCACTCATTTTTAAGTGTTCTCATTGAGCTTGCTCACATTGAATCACAAAATGAATTAGAAGAGATTTTACAAGAAGCTGTCATGCAAAACATGCTGGAGAATCACCCCAATCCGTTAACTTCTATATTCGAATATCCCATTAGAACAATTGTTTTAATGTCTCAAATAAAGTCAGGATTTTGGGTTAGAAATGGTTATACAGTAAGGAGTCAATTACATCTATACAGAAATAGTGGAATAAGAGAAGATGGATACTTGAGAGATTTGTTTTTGGTACAAGTTTTTGTATGCTCGTGTGATCCAAATCTTGTTTGCTTTCTTATATTCAATCGTTGGCTCTTGATGAACGGTTGGATTGAAAATAATGGCGAGTTGGCATATGATCCTAAAACACTTCCATACATGTTGGAAGAATGCGTGAACTTTTTCATGTATATATTAACAGAAGATTTACACTTAAAAGGACTTAGTGATGATGCCGTAAGCGAAGCAAACATAAAGAGAGAAATAATACATAGTTTGTGCTTTGGACCAGCTACCTACACTAAGTTATGCTCTCAAATATCAGATCATATTACAGCTGAAAAAAGATTTGAAATACTTTTACCAGAAATAGCAAATTATTCTGGACCCACTGGCTCTAATGATACAGGAATATATACACTCAAAGAAAAGTACCTTGAAACGGTTAACCCATATTACTACAATTATTCCACAAATTCGAGAGACGAATGCATTAAATTTGTTAAAGAAAGACAACGTGTGAAAACAGGACAAAATATTGATGATATAATCATTGAGCCTATTGTTGGAACTAAAGAAGACTTGAGAATTCACAAGTATATTGGTAATTTTTCCACCTCGCCATATTTTGCTGCATTTCTAATTCGCACTTTGCAATTTGTAGCTTCTGAAGGAAGTACAACCAGCGAAAGCTTGATAGAAGCAATTTTGCAGTTGATACATGCGTGTGCTTTAGAGACAACTGTCGATACCGAAAAGTATGGCACATTCTATAAGAATTTTGTTTATCAATCTGAAGTTCATGGCGCTTCCGTTGCTATGGTTCTTTACAATTTCCTTACCAATATGAAACTTAAAAGGCATCATTCCAAAATAAGGTTTATTTTCAATCTCATGGAAAAGAAATATGGCAATCTAAAAGAAATTTTGAGCACCAGCGTACCAGACTTTGTCCCGGCCAAAATAGAAATAGATCCTTTATCCAAACCAGATGAAACGGAACTAGATAGAAAAAAGCGAATTGCACAAGAAAGGCAGTCAAAGCTTCTTGCCAAATTCAAGAAACAACAATCTCTGTTTTTGAAGAATAATTTTGAAAACTCAGAATATAGTGACATTGAAATGGAAACTTGTGACGACGACAAAAGTTGGAAATTCCCAGAACAGCACTGTATCTTATGCCAAAATGTTTCTCAAGATGCTGGCCCTTTTGGTATCATTACATACGTTTCTAGGACTTCTGAATTTAGAAACGTTCCCTTCAGTGACAAATATTGGTTCATGAAAGCATTTTCAGATTGCGCTAATTTAGACGAAGAAGAGCATGACCATGAAACAAATTCAGATTGTAAAGCTTGTGCTGAAAAGTCACCAAATTGGAAATCCTTTATGAAACGTACAGAAGAATCCAAAGTGGTTGGCCCAGGGTTTTCAAATCCAGCCCAGGTAGAATCCAAGTTAGTGGCACTGAGTTGTGGACATGGAATGCACTTCCAATGTTACATGAACTTTTTAACTAACAATAAAAATAGACTGAATCAGATCACTAGAAACTCCCCTGAAAACGCAGAACATAAAGAGTTTCTCTGTCCACTTTGTAAAGCTTTAAACAATATGTTTATTCCCATTCTTTGGACGTCCAACAAACGAAATCTATCCAAGTTTCTTGAACCAAGTAGCAAGAGTGATCCCTTCGAATATATTAATAACGACTTAGTACAAGATAGCAGTTGGTTTAAAGAATTTACAGAGCTATCGGATAGAGATATCGAGGAACAATCAATTTTATCGCCTACACTTCAGGAAATGGTTTCCCTTAATGGAACGAAAGATCTTTCACCCACACAATTGCAGTTTAAGCATTTGCTCGGAAGTATGTTCCAGACTGTTTCTCTATTAACATTTCCCCAGGTTTACAAAGCAGATTGCGTATTTTTGTTAGCAAATTCATTAAAATCAACAGAAATTGCTTTGAGAGGGATGTCTTGTGATGATGAATTGGTAGTAAATCAATTATCGAACAATTGTTTAATAAATTTAAGAGTGTTGAATGAATTCCGAAATACGAGTGTACTAATGAAAATAAAAAATTGGATACCTATTCCAACTCCAAGAAGTGACGCATATGCTAAGATGATGAACAACATCCTATCACTCTCGTTGGAATCTTTCAACAACTCAATATTAGAAGTTGACTTTTTTGAATGCTTGGTGAATATTTTACCAATTCCTTCATTTGGTATGACCTATAACTGCATTGTAAGTAAATGTTTGCTAGGGCAAATAATTCAAAACCTACATATTCTAGTGGAAGAGTTATCTACAAAAGATTATTTTAATTCTGAAGACTACCGCCTAGATGATATTCCGAAAATTTTACATATTGAGGAAGACTCCGCACTCTGGGCAGCTAAAGCTTTTGAAAAATTGAGATATCTGCAAGGAACTAGCCACCATGAACTTTTCTTGGATGATGTCAATTTTGGATATGTTGTGTATTCCCTTTTAGTGAAGGCAACAACTCCATTTCTAAGACGAGCTGCGATTTTGGCTAGTGTTCAATGTGCGGATTCAGACACCATAGATCGTGGTATGTACTCCGACAAAAATACTGAGGCAGATAGATTGTGTTCCTTTTTAAATATAAAGAGTATAAAAGAATACCTTGCGTTAATCCTCATCGGAAGTACCTATGAAGGAACGGCATTCAATAATTTTGTTACTTTTTTGAGTAGTTCCAAATCAACCGAATTGGTAGACATTAGGAAACCTATGGAATATCCTGGTATTATAAAATTGTGTGATTTGCCAGAAAGATTAGATTTTTTCTTTTCCGATTATTATTACCTGGAGAAATGTAACTCTCCTTACACTTTTATCGAAGATCCAGCTATATGCCTATTCTGTGGAGATATTGTCGATGCACAGAAGACAGCAATAGGGTGCAAAGAGGGAGAATGTACGAGCCACTTCTTAAAAGAGTGCCCAAATAATATAGGAATTTTCCTTCTTCCAAAGGAAAGATCGTTGCTTTTACTACATAGGAATGGCGGGTCTTTCCATAGTGCCCCATTTCTAGACAAACATGGGGAATTACCTGGAGAATCTAAAAAGGCAAAGGCACTTTATTTAATGAAACCAAGATATAATGATTTCATTAAAAACGTTTGGCTACAACACAATGTGCCAAATTTTATTGTTCGAAATCTAGATAGTGTTTTGGATGCCGGGGGTTGGGACACACTATAATTTTGTAATGATCTTGCATGTATAAAATATGTAACCTGAATAGTCTAAAAAAAAGAGTTTATATCTTCATCCTCTTCGTCACTAGTATCAAAATTCAAACCATCGTCTTCAAAATCTAGATCGTCATCTAATCTAACTGTAACTCGTATGTCTTCATTTAACCATCCTGGTAAACTACCAAACTTACTCCTCGTTACGAATCCATACAACCCATTTAACCACAATTTATTTAATGAATTATATCTAAATTTGTTTAAGGTAGCCTTTCCAGGTCGTTTAGAAGTTTTTGTTTCTCCATGAACTGTAAGATAAGGTCCAGGTACCTCATGTACAATAGGGGCTTGGCCAACAAATAAACATATTTTCAAAACATTATCAATAGGTTGATAGAAGATACCTGTTCGTCTGCAACAAAATTGCATATGGTTAGGATGGCTGTCGCCGTATCTACTCAATTTTCCTTTTGCTTCTTTGCCACAAAGCAAGCATAAATGACAATCATAACTAGGGGTCGCAGAGCTACTTTCAAATTCGGTCAAGCAAGTTTTGTAATCTTCGGGTAGGTCAATCAAGCGGACAATACCAGGATAGTCAAGCGTCAAAATTCCACTATCCATGTACTTCGGAACCTTAGCACATACGATTACTTCAAACCAATTTTGCTCTAACATATTCTTCGAATTCAGTGAAATATCGCAAACTAAATCGTCAAAGCTAATCGTTTGCAATACTTCAGTTAAAGGGTTGGTCAGGTAAGCATTACTTTCAGAGGCAGTCTTGTCCAGTAATTCTTGCAAAATATGATTACTAGAATAATTATTTTCACCATTATCTCTAGCAGTTAGCAAATCCTTAAAAATAGTCATTTGCCGCATATAAATAAAAGCTAAACTTGAAACACAACTGTACAAGCACCTAACAAAAGCAGGGGATTCATTTCTGTTGAATTTATAATCGATATTTGAAACAATACGATCAATTATTAAGTTAAATGACAGTAAGGTATTAGGATCAATATTCCTACCATTTTTATTTTGCATAAGGAAATCGCCATACTTGGGAACTTCTTGAACTCGAAGACACAACGAATATACGGAAACAGAAATCAACTTCACAAGTCCCAATCGACACAAAGTTATGAACGATTCATCAGTTTGAAAATACAACAGAACGATTTCAGCAAAAATTCCACCAATTAATTTGCCAGAGTTCCAAAATGACGCAATTTCGCTCTTCATGTTATTTGATGAAGCCAATAATGTCTTATTAGCTCTGTACTTAAATAGAATGGCTCGACTCTGAATTAATGATCTCAATAATGTCTTTGTAGGTCCGGGAATCAGCATTAAAAGCTGTGGTATTTCCTTTTCTCCTTCAAATCTGGTTGCTATCTCGTGTGTACGTATTGTGTCAGCAATAATGACAGATATATTTGTGAGATAATTGAAATATTTTTCATTGTCTTGGATCCCTGATAGATATCTAATATTGTGTGTCAGGCGAAGCAACTCTTCACTTAGAATTTTGCAGTATAATTCTTCATCATCATCAGCTAAATTTAAAAAATTATCATTCAACAATTTGCTGGCAATTAAATCACTTTTGAATTCACCAGAAGCATTGATTATGCAATTATACTTCGAATTAATCGGATCACCTTTCAAGTCATCCTCTTCCATTCCTCCACCATTGTTAGGAGGTTCATAAGTTGGAAGAAAGAAATCATGAAGATTATGACACAATGGACAAGGATACTGCCTATTGATACCAGCTGATTCTTTATAGCAAGAATAGTGAATGCTGTGACCACATGTGCTCAAAATTAGTCTTTCATTTTTCGGTTTACTCAATTTCCTTACATTTTCGTTATAGTTATACCTGCGATCCAAACCAATATCAGTTTCAAAGTCCCAAGATTTAAATGCCCCAACTAATCGGCTATCAGCCGTTGCAGGCAAGCTCCAAAATGTCGAGTTTGTAGTTGCACTTACCAATATTCCAATAGCGCTTCCTGCAACATCATTTTCGCCACACAAAACACATGTTGGTTTTGAATAACTATTTGTATTTTCTTCATGTTTGCGGTTACTCATATCAATATCGTCTTCAAATTCCTTATTTTGATTGATAAAAATTTCTCGTTGTTTAGCAAACTTTTTCAATACTTTCGCCTTACGTTCATCGGCTTTGCGTTTTTTTCGTTCGGCATCAGTTTCAAAGAGTCCAGTTTTTCTCTTCTTGTAGTTAGTCACGTAATCTTCCCCAAAGCAATCCACTAAATTCTCCATAATTTGTTTATCTTTTGAAATGAATTGTTCCACCAAATAGTCTGCCTTACTTACAATGTGCTTAGATAATGCGGACTCCACAATTGTTAGCAACAAGTCGCATATTGGGATGGAAATAAAATTGTTGTTTAAGTACTCTTTTCCATGGATTATTTCATCATCAGCTAAGATTGCATCAATCAAGTGCAACAACTGCGCTAAATACGTCTCATCGGAAGTATCTATAGCAACTTGTAAAAATTTGTACAAAAGTTTAGCAAAATCTATTGTCTTTGAAAACCTACCAATGTTCTCACTCACAAAATTATTATTACACTCAATGATCCGCGATTTTAGAACAACAGAATCTTCTGTAATTTGATTACTTTCAGCAAAACACTTAACCAACGCTTGATGCACAGTTAAAAATTCACTGGCATCCAAATATAAACTCAAAGGATCCAATTTTTCTAAAACCTTCTGTTTCAATCTGTATGTCCCCGAGTCTACTAAAGCACTAGGAGCAGTGAAAATGGCTAACTCATTTAACATAGTATCAAACTCAGGAAGCTGTGAAGTTTCAGAATTGACACAGTTTCTCAATTTGCTATAAGTTTTAGGGCCATCACATAATTTGTACGAAATTTCATTCCTTGCCTTTTCTTGTAAACATTCTTCTGGAGAAAGACTAGCAAAAAAAGATCTATCCGTAAGAAGCTGGTACAAGAATACAATGAACCTTTCAGAGACTGAAAAAAATCTCTCCTCATAAATCGTCTTATCGTACGTACTGGTACCCAGAAACCAACCCAACAATTCCCATCTATCTAGGAAGTTATAGAGAGTTGTCTTGGGATCATCCACAACGGCCGCAATTTGATTTAAATGCATATCTCTGTAGTAAGTGAGGTCATTTAATAATGGATCAAAATACATAGCAGCCTGACGTGATACTGACACTCCATTTCTAATCCAAGAACCAATCCTTACTTGGGATCCAAGTACTATACTTCTCAAGGATACATCAGAAATATTCATGAATGGTTTATTATAGTTCTTCAATATCTTCTCGAAGTAGTAAAAATCATTTGATTGCAAAATAAATGACAAAAGGGAGTTTATCGGATTTACAAAGGCTACTGGATCCTTACTTACCGTGAATATAGCAATACCAACGGGATTTTGCTCAATTTTACGCAAGAACAAAAAATCCAAAATAAGTGCCACTGCGCTTTGGATAGTTTCTTTATCAGAATCAACTGTTCCTATTGCTTTCGCGATCTTTAATGCTGGAAACGAATAAGTAACAGATAATTCTGAATAGTCCATTTCCACATGATCCCCGTATTTCCTTTCAATAGGTGAATGCCCTTGAAAAATACGGAAGAGTAACAATATTAGAATAAGATTATTTTTCTCTAGAAGCAAAGACAAAGAATTAGATGAAAAATTTTTATCTGAAAAGTAAGTTATATCTCTCAATCCTCTATCTATTGTTTTCACAACAGCACCGAATGAGTGCCTTCTTTTCGCAAGCTCAAGTAGTACGAAATTTGGATAACCCGTGCTTTCGTTCCAACTAGCAGAATTATTCTCAACAATATCAATAATTGGTCCAATTACATTTTTAAACTGATCATGTTGAAGTATTGTTTGAACACTGTTGGGACATGTGAAAATCTGAGCCGTTATATCCCCTAGAATATTTAGGTCCTCTTCCCTATCAGCTAAAGCTTGGGAAGTAATTAGAGATGGGTAGATTGATGCAACTTGACTTGTAAGAATAGCCTTTAATTTAATATCTGATATAATTGGAACAATAATTAAATCAGGTAATAGTTCTCTTAGTATTTTGGAGAATCTGGTTTGAAAGATCAACAAATATTGTAATCTTGAATAGTTATTATTTTCTAGGAGTTTATTTGGTTGTAGTATACTATTTATAGGACCATTTAAGTCATCCATTGTAATGTTAGGGTCTACGTCACATAGCCCCAAGTTAATTATTCGATTATCAAAAAGCAAACCATTTTCGAAGCACTTTTGCTTGTCGTTATTTGAAATGTTCATTAAAAATTCAGCTGGGAAGGATTTAGAAAATGAAAAATCTGGTTCTAGTAAGAGTTCTGCAAAATTTGATTTGCAAAGTTCTCGAAATTCAGAATTTGCCTCGAAAGCGAACAAATCTTTTATCCAGTTAAACATAGAAATAACAATTTCTTCTCTCATTAAATCACGAGCACTACAAATAGTACAGATCAAACCAGCAGCTTCTGCAGTTTTCTGATATTTTAATAATTCTTTGTAGTTCTTTGCTTCTTTTAGTACAGCCTTTCCATATTTGTTGATACGATCTGCAATTTCCTGAGCTTTTGGTTCAAGTGCATTTGTTACACTGATAATAGATGCCATTGCTTCCGGATAATTATGATATTCATCATTCCATAGGATAAGATACCATATATCATGTGAATTGATATCGTTTCCTCCGCCATAACTGCCACTTGGCAACGAGGAATAGTTCGATATTTGTTGAGTATTCAACATTGAATTTGGTTTATTAATATTATCATGCACCAACGGTAACGTCAGCACAGAAAAGTTAGTTACATCCAAGATATAATTTAAACAAATTTCTAATGTCGTTCTTAGAGCCGAAGGGTCGAAATTTCTCCCAATTGATTCCGTATTTAATTGACATTTACAATTCAATTTTGGAAAAGCTTCTGGATCACCGCAATCGCAGAGCCCTCCATTCCCACTACTAGTGTAGATAGTTACATCATGGTCTTTATGGTCATCTTTATTGTAACAATGTACACATAGAACACAAGTCTCATCAAAACCACATTGAAGACATCTAAACACCGGTTCGCCAGGCAACAAAGGTCTGGCACAAGCTTTGTTTGAAGGATGGGAGTATTTTGAAGTTGAAGATTTTCTATCGAAAAAATTTTTAGTTTCCACGATGGTTGTAATAGGGAACTGCAAATGATTCAAATTATTAATTTCATCAATGGTTATATCTGGGAATAACTGATGCAAATATTGGCCATTATTGCTACAACAGTAGTACAATGCTTTATATAAATTATGACGAATAGCAACGGGATTCTCAAACCCCATTCGATGAGGCAAATCAATCAAGAATCGCCGCAATAAATCTCCATCCATTTCCACAAGTATATAAACAAATGTTGTATAATGTCAAACGAAATTAATAGCTAAGCGAGAAAGATGGACTGATTCCTTCTTAGCCGCTATATTTGATTTTACAACCTGGTGAATGTGCGACATTCCAATCTCATTGACAAAATTCCTTCTACTGCAGGGCGACATTTCTTCTAGTGTCTTGCGACACAACATCCAACTGTCACTGATCTTCCCCAGATTTCGGCTGATATTGTACTCTGGATCATTTTCTGCTACCAGAAAGTTGCTTAAAGTCTGTGGTCTACTTTAGATATGAGAAGTATAGATGGTGCTTGTATCATTTGTCTGCGGTTTCTGAGTTTTGCGAGCTATGTGAGCATTGAAAAACAGCAAACAATCTTGGAATATTTGTCGTACAAATATATGGATACACTTCGAGTCCAGCTCTACAATATTGTTTCCTTCACTATTATTAACTGATACAGGTCAGTGGCCAAACTGCTTTGTTTGCAACATCGTAGAGTTCCTCTCCTCGAAGAATCATATTGCATCCTGGAATTACAACACAGATATTTTTCATTGATTATGTGTTTGTAGTTCTACAATACTAGGCAAAAATGTCCAGTATATTCCTCCCAATTATCCTACACAGCTAGCAAATCCGCTCTAGCTCCAATAGAGCTAGCTTCTGTAGTTAATCTCCTACCTGTCTTTTAAGGCACAATACTATTGATTCTAGTCGCACTCCTTCATACACGTACAAGCGAAAAACTATGCTACAAAATTTTTCATGACTCAAGGTTAGAACTATTGCAAGCTTATATCAATTAAGGTTAGTTTGTAGACAACATTTTTGTAACTTAAACTATTCAACGGTATATACATATCTAGTTAAGTAGGAATAAGAAATTAATTGCACCATGTCCGTTATTAGTGATCCTCAACAACAATATGATTTAATCACCAAAGATTTGCAAGAAACTTTGAATGGTCAAATTATCAAAGATATCTTGGAAAAGGAAAAGAGACCAGTCAGGATCTATTGGGGTACTGCCCCCACCGGGAAGCCACACTGTGGGTACTTCGTACCAATGGTTAAGATTGCCCATTTCTTGAAAGCTGGATGTGAAGTAACCGTGTTGTTAGCTGATATGCATGCTTATTTAGATAATATGAAAGCTCCTTTGGAAGTAGTTCAATTTAGAGCCAAATATTACGAGTGCGTAGTTAAGGCTATGTTGAAATCAATCAATGTTCCAATTGAAAAATTGATTTTTACTACTGGTTCCTCTTACCAGTTAACACCAGAATATACCATTGATATTTTCAAATTAGCTAATAAGGTGAGTCAAAACGACGCCAAGAGAGCTGGTGCCGATGTTGTGAAACAAACTGAAAATCCTTTATTATCAGGTTTGATTTATCCTTTAATGCAAGCTTTAGACGAAGAACATTTACACTGTGATGCTCAGTTCGGAGGGGTAGATCAAAGAAAAATCTTTGTTTTGGCCGAAGAAAACTTGCCTGGATTAGGTTACAAGAAGAGAGCACATTTAATGAATAAAATGGTTCCTGGATTAAATCAAGGTGGAAAAATGAGTGCATCAGACAATAGTTCTAAAATTGATATTTTGGAAGATCCAAAGACAGTCAAAGCTAAAATCAGTAAAGCGTTCCTGGCTCCAGGAGTAGTTGAAGGTAATGGTTTAATTGCCTTCCTTGAAAATGTCGTGCAACCAATTCAAGAATTAGTATCTGGAACCGATGGAGTGTTCAATTTCCATATTGATAGACCAGAAAAATATGGTGGAGCAATCACTTACACTAGCCTCGATCAATTAAAACAAGACTATACAGACTTGAAATTGGCCGCCGCCGATTTAAAATCTGGGGTCGCCGACAGAATTAACGAATTATTGGCTCCAATTAGAGCCGAATTTGATACTTCTGCCGAATTCCAAAAATTCCAAGTCGAAGGTTACCCAGAAGCTAAACAAGAAGTTAAGAAAGTTAAGAAAGTTAAGAATAAAGGTTCCAGATACCCAGGTGGAGCTCCAGCAGAATCAGCTGATAAAGACGTGGAACAAACTTCGGAAACTTTACAAAATACAACTTTGCAATAGAATAGATAGTTACATCGCCCTGATAAACTAATATACATATACAATCCACCCATTACTTTGCTTTATGTCGTAGTAGGACCCTACCATTTCAATACCAAGTTTACTATATAGTGTTAGCTTACGTAAGCACAATCAACCAATCACTAATAGTGAGAAAAGGATTTTTCATTCATAAGTAAATTTATCTCAGATAAAGTAACACTTCTATTACCGTAGACAAATCACAATGGTAAGTATAACTAGAAGGTAGTTTGTATAGTCGAGATAGAGGTGGATATTTCCATTGTCTGTTGTTGGAAAATTGGCAATCTGTTCAGTAGGAGTTGTTGAACAATGGCCCCAATGTTTCGTTTACTATGGTAGCTGCGAATTGGGTAAGCTTGCAAGATGTGTTGTAGTTGAAGCTTCTAGTTGAATGTTTTAGTACACGTTTATAGCTCAAGTTTCTAGTTGTGGTTCCTAGCTCAGCAGAACTCTGCTCCCGAAGTTTGAGGAGCAACCTGATTGAGAGCCATCTATTGAAATGAATGAATTTACATTTGGATACACAGGGACTAGAGCAGCTACATTCAAGATATGAGAAAAATACAACTAGCTTAAATGTTTCATTTGATCAGCTAATCAGCTTGACGCTGAAGATTGAACTTTTCTGTTGACCTTATTCTGTTGAAGTAACTAAAGAGTCAAAGTCCATTGGTATACATGCCATTGTGCCTGTTGTCAACGGAGGCACTGTGATTCACAAGACGAGCAATTTGCTTTAGTTTCTCAAGATTTTTACTACAGAAGAATGTTTTCAATGAGAGAAATAGAAGAATTGAGGTACTCTCATCCATACCACCACTTCAAAATCAAGCCACCTCACTATCTATCCATTACACTACGTAACTATTTGCATTATGGCAATATACTAACATTTTAGATTGCTAATTTATTCAAAAGAAACTCTGTTTACGTTGCAACTATTTTCGCAGGTGCTTTTGCATTCCAAGGTTTCTTCGATGTAGCCGTCACTAACTGGTACGAAAACCACAACAAAGGTAAATTGTGGAAAGATGTCAGACACAAATTCGTCGAAGGCGAAGGTGATGAAGATGACGAATAAATCGTTCAGAATTATTAATTTAAAGATATATAGAATTTTTCAAACAAATTTATAATTTAACGCATATGATAAATAACCTTGAACCCCGTATCAATGGCGGTGTTGTAGATCATCTTGGCACTTGGTACCAACTATAACCAAATGGTGTGTGGTTTCCTGGACATGGCCCCGCAGAGTACTTCATATGGGCAGCTCACGATGACTACTGTATATTTGAACGCATTTGTACATCTTGAAGCAACTTCTGTTCGTTGTAGTTCATTGTAATAGTCAAGTAGAAAATGGGTCTTATTAATCAGCCGATGAGTCAGATTCGACTCACGAACGTTTCTTTGGTTCGGATGAAAAAGGGAAAGAAACGGTTTGAAATAGCTTGTTATCAGAACAAAGTTCAAGATTGGAGATCTAAAGTCGAGAAAGATCTTGATGAAGTGTTACAAATACCACAAGTGTTTCAAAATGTAGGAAAAGGATTAGTAGCCAATAACGAGGACTTACAGCAAGCCTTTGGCACGACTAACCAAGATGATATCATCTTACAGATACTTAATAAAGGAGAAATCCAATTGAATGAGAAAGAGAGAACCGCCAATTTACAACAAAAGAATAACGAATTCTTGACGATAATTAGTACCAAATGTATTAATCCCAAATCTAAAAAGAGATATCCACCTTCCATGATCCAGAAGGTTTTGAATGAGATCAAATTCCATTTGAATCCAAACAAATCTACCAAGATTCAAGCGTTAGAAGCAATTAAGATGTTGGTGGAGAAGCAAATCATCCCCATCGCCAGAGCTCAAATGAAAGTTAGAATAGTATTGAGTCGTAAAGCCTATACAAAGATTTACGACGAAGAGATCAAACCTCTTATAGATCAAGTTGAAGACGAAACCAAGGACGCCAAAAAGTTTGAAGTCACAGGAATTATTGACCCAATCAATTACAAAAAGATAACAGAGTTGTTAACTGGCGAAGCTGCCAAAATCACTGCAGGCGAAGGTTCCATCGAAGTATTGGATATGGCAGCAATAAAGGAAGATACGACTAATGTTTGAAAAATCTCGGCTATTTTTACAATTTATAGCATTTGTATCTACAAATATGATATAGCACCTTCTTGTATGATAATTGACGTAGTTTAGCTAGCATCTTCATCAAATGGTAACATGATGGAAAGATGTAGTTCCTAAATTTACGTCGCGACGTAAATTGTGTACCTAACTAATTATTTCCCATCTACTCATCGTCAAATTTTTCAAATTTTTCAATCTAGATTTGAAAGCTATCTGATCAATAAACAATGTCTATTGTATTACCATCATTGCCATCAGGTAAAACTGATTCATTCAAAGCTGTTAACAAGTACTCAGCACCAGTCCGTCGTCCAATTGAACCGGTTGGTCGTTATTTCTTAGCCCATGCTTCCAGAACCTTAAGAGGCCACACTTGGTCTGAATATGAAAAATTAGAAGCTGAAAAGAACGTTACTAAAGTCGAAGAAAATGAAGATGAAGATTTAGGAGATGAAGAACAAAGTGAAGAATTATTAGCCACTGATCCAAGAGAATGGAAAACTGCTGATTTATATGCTGTTTTAGGGTTAAGTCATTTAAGATTCAGAGCTACCGAAGATCAAATCAGAAGAGCCCACAGAAAGCAAGTATTAAAACATCATCCAGATAAGAAATCTGCTTCCGGAGGTTTAGATCAAGATGATTTTTTCAAAGTTATTCAAAAATCTTTTGAAGTTATGTTAGATTCCACCAAGAGACAACAATTTGATTCTGTTGACGAAAATGCTGATGTCAAGCCACCAGCTGCTAAATCTACCTATGATTTCTTTGAAGCCTGGGGTCCAGTCTTTGAAAGTGAAGGTAGATTCTCAAAGAAACAACCAGTACCATCTTTGGGAACTGTTGATTCTACTAAAGAAGAAGTTGATAGCTTCTATAATTTCTTCAATAAATTTGATTCTTGGAAATCGTTTGAATTCAAAGATGAAGATGTTCCAGATGATACTGCCAATAGAGATCACAAACGTTATATTGAACGTAAGAATGTCTCTAACAGAAAGAAGTTGAAGCAAGAAGATAACAAGAGATTAATTGATTTGATTGCTAGAGCCAATGCTGAAGATCCAAGAATCAAGGCATTTAAGGATGCAGTTAAAAAAGAAAAAGAAAGAAAGAAATGGGAAAGAGATGCTGGTTCCAGACAAGCTGCTGAAGAAGAAGCTAAGAAGAAAGCTGAGGAAGAAGTTGCTAAAAAAGCTGCCGAAGAATCTGCTGCTGCTGATAAAAACGCTTCCAAAAAAGCTAAAGAAGCTGCCAAGAGTGCTAAAAAGAAGAATAAGAGAACTATTAGAGCTGCTGTCACTGAAAACGAATATTTTGGTGATCAAGCTAAATCCAGTGATATTGATGCTGATCTTGATTTGTTGATTGATAAATTGGATGATGTTAAATTAGGAGAATTCGCTACTGAAGTTAAAGATCAAAAAGGTGATGCTGTTAAAGCTTCATTTGTTGGATTAGCCAAGGAATTAAACGCTATTGGTGTTAAATACTTTAACTAAATTATAGATTAGATATAGTAATTTAATTATACCAAGTTAGTACTAGAAAGGTGATACCCTGTATTGTAATTGTATAGTCATATAGTCATATCATTAACTATGAAAAATATTTAATTGGAAAACTGTATGATCTAGGAGATATTTTGCCTCATAAAGAAATAGGAAAAAATTCAAATGTCATATGTTTATAATGCAATTGGGAATGAATGTAGTTATTGCTCGTTTGTTACGGAATGATGTAAAACGTCGCCTTTCATATGATAATGGGCTTTTCTTCTTTGTTCAAATAAATCGTGTCTCTCTTGTGCCGATAATACGGGAGAACTTGATTCCAGTTCGGCATCGTCTTCTTCTAATTGCTCATTTCTAATGATTTCACCACCGTTAAGTGACTCCAAAACTGTTTTATCAACATTGTCATATTCACCTTTACCTAAATTGAAATCAGGAATATCATCTTCAACTTCATCTTCATCTTGGTAATATTCGCCGTCTGGATTAAACCCACCTTCATAAGGTGTTTTAGGTTCGTCAATCTTCATGGTGGCTGCTTTTTCTTGTTCTGTCTGATAAAGGTTTATTTCATCCCATTTCAAGTGATCATCACCTTGACTCGATACATCAGCTTCACCAGAAACAGGCTCTGCACTAGCAATTACACCAACTGCCCCGGAATTAGCATCAGCATCACCTACGTGGTGACCATCATTGTGTTCTTGTTTGTCATGTTTCTCCTGTAGTTGATGGCGAATCAAATCCCCCTCCGGCGCTGACGCCAATTGAGCATTCAATCTTGTATTACGTATAACTTCCTGACGATCCAAATTTTCGGGAAAACTAGTTGATTCTTCACTGATCGACTTGTTCCGCAAAATTCCTCTTGGTTTCGACGATGTCATTATTTATAAACTGGTTTTAATTGTAATAAGAAAGAAACCCATTAGTAAATCCTTTATTCTTTGCCAGTAGTGTTGCAAATTGGTGGTCGTGGGGAGGAGTAGAAATCCCGCGGCGCTACCATAATATTTTGCTTGTATCATACCATAACAAAAGACACTACCATTGTTTTGGTCATGTGGATAAAATCACATGTTTGATTCAGGTGTTTTTTCCAGCGCATTCAATTGTAAGCCATTCGGGTGAAGTTTACAGTGCAGTTTTACAGTTGTTGGTGATAACTTCATACGTTTGAAACGATATAATACTTTTCCAGCATATTACCAGCATATTTCATTAACTAGGCGTTGTAACTGAAAAAAATGGGACAAACCTTTAGTTTTGCCAATATATTCGGGAAGTTATGGGGAGTGCAAAAAGAGATTCGAATCTTGATCTTAGGGTTAGATGGTGCTGGGAAGACAACAATATTATATAGATTACAGATGGGAGAGGTGGTAACCACCAAGCCAACTATTGGCTTTAATGTAGAGACGTTGAAGTACAAAAACTTGACGCTTAACATTTGGGATTTAGGAGGGCAAACATCTATAAGACCATACTGGAGGTGTTATTATAGTAATACTGCTGCGGTGATATTCGTGGTTGATTCTACCGATAAGGATAGAATAGATATTGCTTGTAAAGAATTGCATCTCATGTTGAAGGAAGAAGAATTGTTAGATAGTGCATTGTTAGTGTTCGCCAACAAACAAGATCAACCTGAAGCTATGACAGCGGCCGAAGTTTCCATGGCGCTTAATTTAACTGATTTGAAGGATAGAAGTTGGAGTATAGTGGCATCAAGTGCCATAAAAGGTGACGGTTTGACCGAGGGTTTAGATTGGTTAATGGATGTAATTAAAGATGAACAATTGTGATCCATCTCTTGTATATCGCTTCTCTACAGCTACCAAAATAAAGATTAATGAATTTCATCAATATATTTATTTATACTATATTCCTTTCTAATGTAATCGGAGCATCTTGCCTATGCCGTCATTCTATTTCTCTTTGTTTAGCTCTTTCGAGAATTGTCTTAATCATTTCGTTACCTATAGCATTGCCTTCGGCAAATTTGGGTTCAAAGAATCGTTGTGTCTTTTGGAATTCTTGTTTATATAATTCAAAATTACCAAAATTAATAATATTAGACCAATTTCTGGCAGCAATAGTAAATTCTAAATCATCAGTTCTAAATGTAGGATCGTCAACCGCAACTTCAATACATTCTTCCAACATTCCTGGGGTACAGAATAAATACTCCGTCACTCCAAGGAATATTCTAAACAATGGCGTAGAACAAATCATATGGTCGTATGGCACTATGCCTAAATGGAACCAACTATCGACTATAGCTAGGAGAGATAAATGCGAATTGGGTTGTCTACCTTCTGGGGGAGTTTTGCTTAAGGAGTACTTCTGCAAAATGCCATCGTCTAGTAATAAATCTTTATGATCTATATGCTTGAAAACAAACTCTTTAGCTCGAAGAACTCGTTCTCTTAATTCATCCTTTTTCCCACTGATCATCAAATTAAATAACCCTGTAGCCGACTTGGCATATTGGACTATTTGGATGTGTGCAGATGGATTAGTTATAGCCAACCCAGCGTATACATGCCACTTGTTGGAGTAGATTCGAATGGCAATATTAGTTTTGGCATTTTCAATCCCTCCAATCCATTTTGGTGTTTCCCAAGGAAATTGAGCACTATTCTTCCAAGCAACTCCCATAGATAAGAAAGCTGCATGGGTTACTGCTTGAGTATCAGCGGTAATCTTATCATGTTCAGTAGCGGACAAATAGACCAATTTTGACTGTAAACAAGATATCAAACACTCAATGAATCGCAAACTTTGCCCTGAAGATCTATGATTGATAATCACTAACGGCTGGCCGGTAGTGCTGACTTTCGGTCCATGCAACGAATGAAGCGAAATGATATCTGTATCCAGCGGTAACTCAGTTTCAAAGGCTTCAATCTCTGGAACCTTACACGAAGTTTGACCACCCACTATGGCACCAAATTTACTTGATGCACCATACAATGCTACGATCTTACGGATATTTTCCGCTTCAACAGAATACATGATATAATCAGATACTCGAGAAACATGGTGTCCATTCTTCAACACAGTAAACTGTTCACCATGGAACTTGTCCTTAGTTTGCTCAAAAATATCTTCCCGATCACATCCTACTACTTTCCATCCGGCTTCAGCAAACCGTCTAGCATACAATACTCCCATATCACCCAACCCAATTATACCAATCGTCTTACAAGACTGCAATTGCTTCACTTCCTCCTGTGTCACATCAGTCATCCTGGCACTTACTTACCAAAGTGTCTATTGTTGTGTTTTCGCAGGTGAAACTGAAGTTCTGTCAAACAAGCTCAACTTGAATTTTTCACTTCTCGCTAAACGACGGAACTCAAAAACTCTACTGCCAGAAAGAGTTCTTTACGGAATATCGACAAGTTTCACCTCAGTATTACAATGGTCAAAGCTTATAGTGCTCCAGGGAAGTGTTTGATAGCTGGCGGGTATCTAGTATTAGACCCGAGCTACAATTCGTATGTCACTGCTCTCTCGTCTAGAATGCACGCAATAGCATCAGAAGCTGAAGCAAAAGGTGACAATACCATAACAGTGTCGAGCCCGCAATTTGATCAGGGGGAATGGGTATATGGAATAGAAGCTGGCAAGTGGGTTGGCGGTATTAGTGAGGCCAATTCGAGAACCAATCCGTTTATTGAGGCTACTATTTGTACCGTTTTATCGTATATTCAGCCAAAGAAGCCGTTCAATTTTGATATAACTATCTACTCTGACCCAGGCTATCATTCGCAAGAAGGCGGTACATCGGTCACTTCGAAATCAGGAGAGAAACAGTTCTTATTCCATGATTTGTCCATTACCGAGGTGGCCAAGACTGGTATGGGCTCGTCAGCAGGGTTAGTTGTGGTGATTACTACGGCATTGCTATCATTTTTCATAGACGACGTAGAGAAGCAGGAGAATTTGATTCATAATTTGTCACAAGTGGCTCATTGTTATGCTCAAAAGAAAATCGGCTCTGGCTTCGATGTTGCAGCCGCGGTTTATGGATCAATAACTTATAGACGGTTCGATCCAAAAATCATTGATCAACTATTAACCAATGATATTTTAAACAATAAATCGGACTTGGAGTTACAAAAACAATATTCTATTGCGCTTAATCAAGTTGTTTCCTCTACTTGGAAATTTAATCATCACCAAAATTCATTACCACCACATTTAAAATTATTGATGGGGGATATTTCTGGAGGGTCCAATACACCAAAGTTGGTTTCCAAGGTTTTGAAGTGGAAAAAAGACTATCCTGAGCAAAGTAGCGAGTTGTATGCCAGTCTCAACCAAGCAAATGAAGATCTTATTCATGCGATCGACCATATAAGCATGCAAGCAAAAGTCAATTCCAGTGGGTATAATGAAGCACTCAGCATATGTTCAGGTTACAATTTGCAAGAATTAAAAGATAACGTTAACTTGAATGGACATGCAGCCACAGTATATCTCAAACCGATAATTAAGTTAATCGATGCTATTCAAGAAATAAGAAAACAACTACAGTTACTAACGAAATTATCTGGGGCAGAAATCGAACCTCCATCACAAACCACTCTCTTGGACCATTGTCTCACAGTAAAGGGATGTCTTGGAGGGGTTGTTCCCGGAGCAGGAGGTTATGATGCTATTGCATTATTAATCAACGAACTCAACCTTGAAGAGTTTCTTAACACTACAAAAAATGATGACAGGTTTAATAATGTCACTTGGTTACAGTTACACGAAGAAAGTCAAGGTTTAGTTGTTGAGAACCCAGATGATTATAGTGGGTTAGTTCGCAAGGATTAGTTAGGTCGCCATAGTGCAAAAAGATAAGCACCTCCACGATACACAGATACACCAAGGTAGTACGAGTATGGTAGCATTCTTGTAACCTCCGACGAGTAAAACATTAGTAGTTCCCCGGATTTTCATATTTTCCAGCAAAAGTTACTTTTTCAAATAGAAACCATATAGATTGAATTAGTTTACAGCATATACGATTCCTTTACCCACCTTTTCTTTTGATGTGTAATTTGACATTCTTCTTCGTAATAATTGTTCTGGTCAATACTTGAAGAAGTTAATTGCTATCTACAGTCTTTTCTGAATAAAGTAACAGATTTTAAAGATAAGAATTCAAAGTAGCTCTTTGCTTATGGAAATCAATTGAAGCGAGCAAACATACCAATGCAAACAACAGCTTCTTTAGGTAGTTCTCAATTTCATCCTACGAGATCTGAGAATGACGCTGAAGAGTTTTATGACATTGCTAATCTTGGAGACTCAATCAGTAAGGAGATACACCTGACAGGTTACGATGGGCCCGAAAAGGATAAAGAAAGCTTGAAATCTGGCAATGATCAAGGGAAATTTATGAAGTATAGTCGACTGATTGTAATCATATCCATTTTATCGGCGGTGTTAATATTAATTTTTCAATCGTACATGTTTGCAGTAATAAATTTTCATCGAAGTGCCATTGAATCGAACCAGAGATATATTGAAATGTCTATTTTCTTCGCATTGTTCGTATTCGCCGCCATATTTCAAGTAGTAGTGACATTGCTTGGCGTGAGGACTAGTAATCTCTTGATATTAGCGGGAATGGTGATATTTTATGGCTGTATGTTAATATATAGTGGTATTCAATACAATGAAGTATCGCAAATTCTTACTGGCAATTTGGATCGAGGTTGGAAATACAGTTCCAAAGGTACCAACATTGCTACCATTGCTACAATTGGGATAACCTTCTTTCTTCAATTATACTATGTCATTTTCATCTTGCAGGAGCAAATGAAATGGATAAGTTTCAAGCGAATTGGAGCTGATGTTACTTTGAAAAGAATGTATATGTTGTTTCAAATACATCGGGTGTGCCTTATATTTGATTTCTTCTTCTTTTTGGGTTTCACCATCCAATTCCTAGTGATAATGATCAAAGATAAATCGTCAGCAGAGTTCATTGTTACAGTTTGTATTTTGCCATTAACATTATTGGTGTTATTCATGGCAGATTTAGCAGCTACTCTCGAATGGTTGTGGTTATCCTTGGTATCATTCGCTTTATTCTGCGGTGGAATATTTTACATTCTATTTAAAACCATTCGGTTATATACTCATTATTCATCAGCATATGGGCTAGCTCTAGTTAAAGGACATTATTTCCCTGGGAGAAAGAGTTTGTTGACTTTTGCCATTTTTTCATTATTGTTACTATTGTTTTCTGTTATCGTGGAAGCGTTAATAATGAAACAATACAACCAAGGATTGATAAATGTTGTTGGTGATTACTATTCGTGGATTCCTGGACTTGCATCAAAGAAGAAGGCAGATAAAACAGCACAGAATGAAGAAGCATCATTTGTTATTGATTGAAAACCAAGGCATTCAGCATAATAGTCTTATCCGATTTGTTTACCTATATCCGTCAGTTCAATCATATTTCTACAGGAAATTTAGGTTATAGTGTATTACCGCTGTACTTCCAACATTGCGCTGGAATGACTCCCATTTGGTATTTTCAATATCTTTGCTTATAAATACAGTCAAAGACGTAGTTGCATGTCTTTTAATTAGTGATAAATCTAATATTTCAACTAATCGATTTGTAGCTTCATTTATATACAGAGTTCTTAAAATGGTTGCAAAAAGTAACATTTTCTTCAACAAAACACTTGACCTGTGAAACCCGTATTATCCAGTCTTCAAATGTCAAGAAATGTGGAAATGGTTATCTCTAACGCATCAATAGATTACTCTATTGTAAAGGTAGGAATTTTCATTAACATATCCAATGTAACTCTTTGTCTCTTTCACACCATAAATTGTGCTTGGTAAGAATATTTCTCATAGTCATGTTATCGCCATATGCTAATATAATTAGTCACCGTAATGAAAAATCTAAACGTGTGCCGTGGCCATATAACCTTATATTGATATTATAACCTGGTTATTAGTAATAAATCTCGTTTGTTCGGCGTTCGGAGTTTATTCCACAGCTATTTGGAGATTACGTCTAATTTGGCGCTAAAATCCGAACACATCAATACAGGAAACCTTCCACAGTTCCATTGCTGAATTCTGCAAACTACAAAAGAATCGTCAATTCTGTGTTGTTTCCAGCAATCGTCAAATAAATAACTAAAATGGCCTCTCATCCTCCTGCTTCTTGCTGTTTAGTCAAGTCAATTCACGAAGGTACTGCAAAAGGTGCTTACAAACAACTTTTTGGGTTAGATACCTATCAAGTTGGTGAACAAAATGGAAACGATAAAATTGTGGTCATTTTAACTGATATCCACGGTTACAAATTTAACAATGTTTTGTTGTTGGCTGATGAAATCTCCAATCATGGTTTCCATGTATTGATCCCCGACATTTTGATTGGCGATCCTGTTGACGGTTCGCAAGAGCTTTCAGTCTGGCTCACAAAACATACTGCTGAAATCACTACTCCTATTGTCGACGGGTTTTTACAAAAATTACACGCAGAATTGTCTCCAAAATTTGTTGGTGGAATTGGGCACTGTTTTGGTGCTAAATACACGGTTCAAAATTTATCTGCCAGTGGGTTTTTTGATGCCGGAGCTGTAGCCCATCCTTCTTTCGTATCAATTGAAGAAGTTGCAAAAGTTAACAAGCCATTGCTTATTTCTGCAGCTGAAACTGATCCAATTTTCCCTGATGAGTTGAGACATCAAACTCAAGCAGAATTGAAGAAAATTGGTGCAACTTACCAAATTGATTTATTTTCCGGTGTAGCCCATGGGTTTGCTGTCAAGGGAGACTTGACTAATTCTAGAGTTAAATATGCCAAAGAAAAAGTTTTGTTTGACCAAATTCATTGGTTTAAACACTTTTCTACTGGAGCATAGAGATATTTGCCTAGAGCTTATGCGTGAGTTTGTCTTTATATATCTAGAAATTGTATGTTTTGTATTTCATTTGTATTTTCATTTCTACTGGCTAACCAATGGTTACAGAATCGACCTTTTAGACTTACCTCTGGCTGCAAAAATATTCAAAATTTGCAAAAGAATTTGAACTGGTAAATACATAATTCAAGTACTACAAGCAATAATTACTCTTCACCTAATTGCAAGTATTCCACCATAACGATGATTGCACATCTAACCATTTCCATCCCTCATCGTAGTAATTTACTACGATGAGGAAAAACATCGCGGTATTGTAGCACTAGGTGGCGGTGGGTTTAGCGAGACATTCATTTTATGCGATGATCATCGCATAAATCTGAAAAATTTAGAATGGTTGAAAAATTCCGAACTAAAGCTTACAGGGTTACGCCACTATATAAACCTAAAGATGCCTACTGAGTTGGAAGAGTTAGTTGAGTTTTTGCATTCCCCACAACCTGCTGTTGTGCAAATTGCCTTAGATAATTTAGTTGGGTACTCTCAAGGTTCCCACCAACAAGTATTTGCCTACGCAGACTATGAAGCTATTAAAGATTTGAAAAAGTTAGCACAAGAAAAAGGGAAGCTTTTGGTTACTCAATCGGTTACCATTTTAGCTAACTTATGTGACGACATCGTCATGAGAAATTTGATTGTAGAAGACGAAACATTTGTTAAGTTTTTGATTAGTCAAATCTGTAATGTGAACAATACCAATGCCGATTTGATGTGTATCTTATTGACAAACCTTGCCAAAAATGATGTCATTAACAAAGTTCTTGATATGAAAATAGAGCTTAACGACGATTCGAAGAAATTCATGCAATCTACAAATGCCATGGACTGTTTAATGGATTGCTTTGTCAAAGGGTTTGATAGGTCATTAAATAAATATGCTGACTACGACTACTTGGCGTATTTCTTTGCCGATATTTCCAGATTCACCCAAGGTAGATCTTACTTTATCGCAGAACAAGATTATGACCATGTTGTACCATTACAAAAGCTATTAGTCTTCACGGAAAAATATAACGCCAAGATTAGAAGAGAAGGAGTTGCTTCTACCATTAAGAATTCCTTATTCGATACCAATTCTCATAAGAAGTTGGTCACCGACGAAGGTATCAACCTTTTGCCATATATCTTGCTACCAATAGCTGGACCAGAGGAGATTGACGAAGAAGATATGTTTGATTTGCCAGAGGAATTACAATTGTTACCATCCGATAAACAAAGAGAACCAGTAAACTCCATCAGTTGTATCCATCTTGAATCTTTGTTATTATTATGTACTACTAAAGAATTGAGAGAAATCTTGAGGGAAAAATCAGTGTATACCATTGTTAAACAATTGTATAATGCTGTTGAAGACGAAGAAGTTTCCGACTTGTGTGATAGACTAGTGCAGTTGTTAAAGAGAGACGAGGCTCCTGAAGGTGATGATGCTGACATGGAGAGTGACGACGAAGATGATCAAATCGTGGAGGTTTTATAGATCAATTTTGTAATATAGATTAAATTAAATGTACTTTATATTTAAGTAAACCCCCATTAGAACCCCTGGAAGTGGTTAGACTTCCACAAGATACAATTTTCTTTCGATGTAGCATTCAGTTGTCACCCTGCTGTGTGGGCCAAAGTGATTTAGGATTGCATATCCCTTGTGTGTACAAGGAATACCCCACCCTTAGAACAAAACCACCTTAGTTATCCTTGGAAACCAATTTCCCATCCACCAACTTCAAGTTCTGTTTAACGATGTTAATAATTCTTTGTTTGTTATCTCTATGTGCACTGACCTTACTCTTTAGTCTTACTAACAATTCTTTGGTCGTCAAAGGGTTATCTTTGACTAATTCTAACACTTCATTTACAGTTACAAGGTTGTTATCTTCACCTGAAGAGTTTAAGTCGTCAACATTTGCCAGAGGTGTAGACAATGTATTCCCGCTTTCAACTTCTGCTTTTCTATTTTGTGCTTCGGCAACTTTCTTGGTGGCATCGGCCAAAGTAGGTAAGTTTCTTCCTGATGGATTCCAGTTCCCCCGTGGAAAGCCATTCAAAAACTCTTTCGGACCTTTAACTATAATAATACCATCCCCGATGTTATGGGCGAATATGGATCTTTTAGGAGTAATATCTTGTGGGAATGCATCCGTTGGCTCGTGCTTGACAGCTATGTCTTCGTCACTATCATCATCGCTCTCCAAGTCAGATTTAGATAAATATGGATTTAAGTTATCTTCGTCATCACTATCGTAAACACCTCCTTCAGCTTTATTCAAAACTTTCTTTAATTTCTTCCCTTCTTTATCAACCTTTCTAGTTTCCGTTTCAAATAAATCATCAAGATCATCGTCCACGTCAGATTGCCCGTCGAAATGGGCAGCTTTCAACATTTCCTTCTTGATTTTCTTTTCTGATAACTTATTTTCTTCGTCGTCTCCATCCATAATAGGCGCTTCTTCATCGTCGGCGAATTCCTCATCAAAATCCAAATCGTCATTGTCTGAATCTCGATCATTGAAGCTAGCACCACCGGTGACCGTTTTAAGTCTTCGTCCTGAAGATGGCATGGTTGGAGCATTGCCGTTTGACGGACCATGGTTCTTAAATCTTTGATCCGGCGAGTCAGATGATGTATTATCTTCCATATGTTTCATCAACCATCTTGGAACCGTTGAGTTCTTCTCCATTTTAGCTTCTGCTTCTTCCAAAGTCAAGGTAGCATACTTATTTCTCGGAGTAAACCGATACACTTTCTCTGCTGGAATCATCTTAAACCCATCGCTATCAAATACAAACAACACATGTTGTGTATCGGACGAACCCGCTTCGTAATTACCGACGAAAACGTTTTTCCCATCATAATCTTCTATTACCCAAGGATAATACTCTTCATACCGCAATTTACGCTTTTCATCATCCATTAAAGTAATCTGCCTAGTCTTACGCTTAAACAAATTCTTCTTTTGCTTTCTCGCACCTCCATCTGGTGCAACCTGTGACATATCCATTCCATTAGGATTGGTATAAGACAGCTCGCCGTTTTCCTCTAGCTTCTTCTCCTGTTGCTCTTTCTTACGGACATCAATCTCTTCTCTGGTTAAATGGAATTGAATGTTTCTCGGATCCTTCCTATGCAACCGAACTGGCTTCATGAAGTTGTTGACAATATCCACATCCTTGGTACTCTGAAACTTCATCATATGAAACCTGGTATCACTAGTCTCCTCCTTTGTGCAACACTTCAATGGAATCTCTTGCCAGCCGCCATCTTCAACGGTGGGAGAATTCAAAGGATTGCCAGGAGATCCCCGACTTTCGTCACTGGACTCCTTCTTCACGACGACTTCACTTTTGACAGGAGATTGACTCATGATGTTGCCAAACAGTGCTGCTTCTGAGCTGGTTTTGCTGCTTTCTTTACAAAGCAAATTAAAAATGGTCGTGTACTCGTCGCTAAATATGAATCTGCTGCTGCCACGCTATGTTGCGAAAACCTACTGCCAATCTATGTAAACTGTAGCACTATGATTAGAAGATTGGTTAATATACCACAGAGAAGGTGATTATTATTCCACCATAGAATGGCGATACATAAATAAGTAGTGGCAGAGAAAAGTTTGTATACTACATTTTCTACAGCTTCCTGATTTTCTTATTCATCACATTATTAGACACAAACCAAATCTGAGCTTTTCGATCAAAATCTTGTTCAATGATTTCTAGTTGGACTTCTTGATCGATCTCTTGCTTCATCGCTTGATCGAGCGTTTGCTTGACCACTTTGTGAACTTATTGATTGACTTCTTAATGCACCTCTTCCAGTGCTAATTTCTCTATCTCTATATGGATCTCTTGCTGGAGTTCTTGCTGGAGTTCTTGCTGGAGTTCTTGCAGGAGTTCTTGCTGGAGTTCTTGCTGGAGTTCTTGCTGGAGTTGTTGCTGGAGTTGTTGCTGGAGTTATTGCTCGATTTATTTGTTGATTTATTTGTTGATTTCTTTCTTGAATACTTTGTTGTAATCTTGTTCGTGGTCTTATATTTTCACCTTGTGCACCTGCTTGGTCAACTGGGCGCCGATGTACTGTGGTTTGCATAATATAGGATTCTTCGGCTTCAGCATCCACATCCATTGTAATACGCGGTACTAAAGTAGCACCTCTGTTAATTACTTTAACTCCCGCAGGAAAACTTAAAATACCAGTTCCCCTATAGTCAAAGTTATCAAGGTCAACTATATCTAAATTCTTATAATTTTTAAAGCCAGAAACTCTTTCTCCCCTACCACTAAGTTTAAGATTTTTTACAAAATTATCTTCTGAATGGGTATCGACCTGGTCTAAACAATTATCTATGTTCAAAGTTTCACATTTACAGCTAACCTTGATTTCCGGGACTTGTCTGTCAGTTTGATAAGAAACATGTCCACCTCTAGAAGCATTTCCACCTCTAGAAGCATTTCCACCTCTAGAAGCATTTCCACCACTTGCATTTAAAAAGGTAATATTTTTTAGTGTCAACTCTTTTATGCTCCCTCTTAATTCAACAGGATGACGAAATGTTGTATCTATCATGGATACCTGATGAATACCAATACCCATTTCTAAAGCTCTCCAATCGGGAACATTACAATCTGTAAAAATAATTTGTAATGCTTGCCGAAATTGGCTCTTATTGAGGGCATCCACAAAAGAATTCATCAATTGTACTGTGAGTTCCGTTCTTCTAATATTGATTTCTCTTGTTGCTGCGGGAAAAACAGTATCCGTAAAGATTTGTGCAAGTTCAAAAATTAGTTTTTCCACCTCTTTAGGGTATGAATGAACAGCGCAACGGGTGTATGTCGCAGTTGTCGTCTTAAATTTGGCTTTCATTGGTTCCCAGTTAACAAGCATCTCTCTATGCTCAATAGAGTCAACAGTTATTGGTGAGAGGATAATTGCATCAAGGTTAGTTCCAGTTTCAGAAGTGAAGCTTAAATTTTCATCCTTAAACAAACGATATAAGCTTTGGTCAATACTCTCGATTTTTGCTCTCCGAGGATCTGTCGCCATCATATCGAGAAGACGCTTAATATTAACAAAGCCTGCCCTTAGAAAAATCAGGAAAATAAAACGATGATCCCATAACTTTTTCAAATCATCAAATGTGGTTGAATGAGTCCCTGTCTCCAGACCAAGTTCAACTCTCATCACCTCTCCAGTAGCATTTGGGGCCACATTTCCTCCTACCCTGCTAACAAACTCATTTTGAGCTACCTCGTTACTATCCATAGCGCGTAAAATTTCCGCTCTTTTCGGAATACCTCCATGCCGAAAACTCTCTTCCTTCTCCGTGTTGTCTACATCCGATTGATTACCGGTTTCTGTTTGTCGATCCATTATAATTTTTGCTCCACTAATCCGTTTTAAAATATAAACTTGTTTTTGCAACCATTTTGTTTTACTGCTTTTTTGTACCCTTTGACCTGCACACATGAGTTCTGCAAAAGTTCAGTCTTGATTGTGGTCGAAAGTCTTTATACCGGATATTTAAAAGTATCATCACACTTTTCAAAAACCAAATTATCTGTAAGCAGTCAATTTTGTAATAGATGAATTGCGAATGAAGGAAATCGCTTGCAAATTCATGTCAAATGTCTGAAACAAAAGTTATTGATATATGAAATATACCTAGTATTTTCTTTTTCTGAGTTTCCTCTTCCATTGTAGAGATGCTATAAAATCACTTTTCTTTACAAAAAGCAGTCCCACTTGAACCTGTAGTAAGTTCTTTGGAGTAAACTTTGTTCCAAATAAAAGCATTGCATAAGAGCTATTTAAATTAGAGCTAAAATTTTCAGTTTCTGCATAGGATGAACAAAAACACTCAATATTTATGAATTCTAATTTATCGTGATAAGCTCCTCTTCGCCTATGACCAATATGTTTGAATAGTTTCTCAAAATTTCTATCATAGTATCGCAAGTGTAAAGTTTTGAGATTTGTACAGCAATTAGGTGAAAATTCTAGGTGTAAAAGCTCACGGCCCTTATTTGACAATGATAGTGTCTCAAGCGAAGAAGGAAGCTTCAAGGGACACTTACTAGAAGTATGGAAATATGATTCTACTTCCAAAAACTTCAAATTGGAGTCATAAAAATTGCAAAAACCAGGAGTCATTACGACTGCATCGCTTGCAAAGATTGTTAATTCAGGCAACAGTTGGCTAAGTACTAATTCTTCAAAATCCTTGCCATTGATCGTTACCACTAGTTGTGAAAGATTTGGGGGCGGAATAAACCGGGACCTAAGAGAAAGCAGTAGAATTTTGATTGTCTTCAAATTTTGAAACCAATCAGGATCATCCAATATCTGATTGTGTGGGGAATACCTCACGATGCATTGTAAATTTTCTGGCCACCTGGTGATTTCTTCCAAATACAGTGGATCTAGTTTCAACGTATGGAGGAGAAAATGTTTCAGAAAATCCAAAACATGTTCGAGTGTGTAGTTAGCAATCACACCTGATATTGATATGTATTCTACTGAAAGTGGAATTTCGGGTAAAGTTGCACATTGACAGCCGTGTAGTGCAAGTACTCTCAAGCTCTGTGGCAAGAATATAGTTACTGGAGCACGATTGCCGTCGAAACTAATCACAAGTGACTCTAGCAGTTTTGGAAATCGAATAATATCACCTGCCATAAATGGTGGCCCTAAAATCGAGAGCTCCTTTAAGTTACCAGCTGTGGGTATATCGATAGAAATCCGCAGCATGAAACTAAAGGGATGCTTCTTTTTTAAAAACCCCATATCACATAATTCAATTGAAGTTCCCTCAAGGTATTCTATATCGAAAGAAATATTCGTTTTGAACACTTTAAGTTTGGGCATTTGGTGCAATATTGCAACCAACTCCGACATCTCTGGCAGTGGATACCCAAATGTAGTTTGGAAAATTTCCAAACATTTCAAGCTCTCTAGATTGAAGAATAACATCTTATGTACAGCTGGATACTCGTCCACACTATGGACGAATAAAAGCTCAAGACTTTTTGGGTACTCTGTATCCTTTAGCGAGATCAGCAGTTTATATATCTCCAAGGATTTTAAATGTTTTGGTAGCGACCAGATTTTAGTTCCAAAATACTTTAGCTTTTCTAGATTTCCGATATTAATATATTTAGAAATATCGGTGGGGACATAAACGAATGCTACGGAATATGGCGCTATTTTGAAGACATTGCGTTCACTGAGGTGATAACTATACCAATAATTGGTATTAAAGTATATCCTCGAAATCTTGCCGATAAGTTCACGCCTGAGATATATTGGATTTAATTCAGAATTACCTTCAAATCCAACAGATATAATTTTATTTATTGGAATTCTGTTTAGAATATTACAGAACTGTCGAACATGAGATTCGCCAGTTGCAAGGAGTACAATGTCAAACAGTAATCCTGTAGTTAATATTTCCATCAATTCGTGGGTTGCAACCCAATTTTGAAAAGAAAATCGTTCATACCGATTACGTTTAGGGAAATATTGAGCATATCCGATTATGCTGCTGTAAGACTTGCCTTCAAAACAACATCTTGGTTCATAAACAATTATTGGAAGTGGAATGTGCATTAATCGTGTAGTAATAGCTTTATATTTTTTGCAATGATGTATAGCTTGAAAGAGTGCTATCTTGTCAGATAAGTCCAAACGTTGATATATCAATATCACAATATCATTGCATAACTTGTACATTGCCATTTGACAGCAAAATCTTTAATTTCATAATTTTCATTTCCTTTTTATATGTTGGTGATAGCCTCTTGCCTAAGGTTACATGAACCTACATTCACTAATTATCCAATTCCCATAGTATTGGGTCGCATTTTTCATGATTTTTATATTTCTTGGGATCAAAGGCAACATTTCCAATAATTCATTCACTTTATTAAATTAACAGGAAAAAAGCAACCCTAGTAGTTTGCCAACATCTATAGTGAAATGGTATTTGGGCAATTTTTGGGCAATTTTGGTTCTCTTTCAGTTTTTAAGTGTAATCTTCATACAAATGTGCACAAGTGTTGAACATTTCAGCATGAGCTTCTTTTCGTTCATAATTTCACAGCATTAAAATTATTCAATGCTACTTTTTCCTTTAAACTCAATTAAAGTATTTAGTCGTCACTTCTAAATGTTCAATTTCTATTATGCAGTTACATTTAACTCTAACAGCTCCATATTACGTTTTATTCTATTTTCCTATTGTATTAGACGATTTGCTGAAAATCAATTTCATCTCTAATCGAAAGAAATAGTTAGTTACTTGCTTCTTTAATGGCAGGTGCACTCTTCACTAGTTCTGTGCTGACTGCCACAATAGAATGGCAGAGAATGGTTTGTATACTACAGTCTCTACAGCTACATGATTTCCTTATTCATCACATTATTATACACAGACCAATTCAGGGCTTTTTGATCAGAATCTTGATCAGGCATTCCTAGTTGAACTTGTTCGAGTTATTCTTTTGACTAATTCCCTGACCTTTTCTTGACCACATTCTCGTTTTCTTTGGCGATTTCTTGCTTAATCTCTTGCTTGACTTCTTGCGGAGTTCAACTTCTTGCAAAACTTCTTGACCAGTACCCACATCTTCTAGTACGACTTCTTGGTTTAATTCTTGTACATCTGATTGTTCGGCTGGTTGTTCTGTTTTTACAGCTGTTTCCTCGCGTAAAATGGTTTGCACGAATCTGGTACTTCTCCCTTTTTGTATCTTCATTGCAATATACTCGAAACTATTATTACCGTCTTGGATAACTACTACTCCAGCAGGAAATTTTAAGATATCACTTCCAGTATAATTAAAGTTCACAAGTTCAACTATTTCTAATTTCTTATAATTTTCATGATCCGAAGCTCTTTTTCCTTGCCCACTAAACTTAAGCTTTTTTACAAAATTATCTTCTGAATGGGTATCTACCTGGTCTAAACAATTATCTAAGTTCAAAGTTTCACATTTACAATAAATTTTGATTTCTCGGATATCATTATTAGTAGGATCGGAAGCATTTATGCTACTACGAGCCTTTACACCACTAGAAGCATTGGCACCACTAGCATTTAAAATGGTAATATTGCGTAGTGTCAATTCTTTTATGCTCCCTCTTAATTCAACAGGACAATAAAAATCGGTATTTATCAACGATACTTGATGAATACCAAAATTACCCATATCTAAAGCATTCAAATCGGGAACACTACAATCTGTAAAAATAATTTGTAATGCTTGCCGAAATTGGCTCTTATTGAGGGCATCCACAAAAGAATTCATCAATTGTTCTGTGAGTTCCGTTACTGTAATATTGACTTCTCTTATTGCTCCAGGTAAAACAGTATCTGTAAAGATTTGTGCATCTTCAAAAATTAATATTTCCACCTCTTTGGGGTATGAATGAACAGTGCAACCAGTGTATTTTGCAGTTTTCGACATGATTAGAGGTTGCAAATTTTCCCAGTCAGCTTTCATTTCTTCAAACTGAAGCAATCCAAAACAAATTGGTGAATCGATGAAATGGTCAAAATTGTGTTTCGTCCTTGATTCAAATTTCAAAGTTTGATCCTCAAACAAACGATATAAACTTGGATCAACCCTGGAGATCCTTGCTCTCCGTGAATCTCCATTTATTATCTCGAGAAAATCGGTTATATCAGCAAAACCTGCAATAAGCAGAAAAAGGAATGTAAAACCAAGAAGCCATAAATCTTGAAATTCAGCAAAAAGAGTTTGCCCAACCTCTACACTGGCCGAACTTCCCAACTTAACTGCTTTCTCATCAAGTGTTATAGTTCTTGCTTCAAGCTCTTCTATATTGCGTTTCACCTGAGTTTTATAAGAACTCTTTTTGCTTGGGTTGGCATCTCTTATAGTAGTCAATTTTTCTGTAGGACTAGCTTTATGAAATTCCTCTACTTCCTCGTCGTTGGCGATATTGCTGTCATTTATCGTTTCAGTTACTCGATCAGTCATAATTATTTCGTCACTAAACAATTGTAAAATATAAAAATATTTTTGCAACCATATTGACAATAAGCTTTATGCAACCCTTGTCCTGCACATTTCATAGAAGTAATACTACATAAATAAAACTAATTTCGTTTATGGCAACTCTAACTTGTTAGTCGAATGTTTTTCCCACTAGTTGATTTAATACTGTGCTCACGTGTTTCAAATTGATGGCAACTATTTTGTTGCAGGGAGAATTAAAATAGCAACAGAACTTCATATCTAGTGTCGTTGTTGAAGTCTTTAACCTGTAATTGATTTCGAATTATTAAACCAATTTTTTATTTTTCTGAGATTCCTTCTATTTTGCAACCATTGCAAATAGCTTGCTTTACATACTATGAGAAGTCCTAACTGAACCATTTTCATTTTTATTTGAGAAGTACTTCCATATTAGCAAACCTGGTACTATACTAACACAGTGCTTCGAACCATCTTCATTTTCATATTCCTATTGTTCAATTGCTGTTGTTCATACAATGGAACACAATTATCGAACAAATACCAGCTTGGGTTTTCCACTGTAGTGTTTTCCATATCCACATGTTCGTAAAATTACCCAAGGTCCAACAGTTAAACGATTCCTTCATGTATAAAAGGAGTAACTTATGCTGCAAAAAATTCGGACTGTAAATAAAAATTATGTCGTCTCAATTGGAGAAAGATCAGATTCCTCTAAGCTTCACTCGCACTAGCTTTAAGACATATACTATCATATGGACATGGTGTGTAAAACTGGTACTGATATTGCTAGCTATTTTTACAATTGTAGTATAAGTTGTTTGGTCCCTTATGACGCCATATAGATATGCAATTATGGTAGCGCTGTTAGTAACACTTTCTTATCAAACGAATGGAGTAGATTATAGCATTCGGTGCTTAAATGTCGTAAAACATCATTAGAAGATGTTGTGGTACTGCTCTGCTTCTCGTACCAAATTTTGCTTTGTTTTGAATTATATTGTTGATTTTTCAAAATGGTGTTTTGACCGTTAAACGGGCCGATATGAACATAGATTTTTTGAATATAATTCAAAGTGATTTAACTATTGTAGATTGCAGTACCATGTCTGTAGCGGTAACGGATGAAGAAGATCGATTATTAGATCTACAAGCACAACATTCCCCTGGGGCTCCTCCCAGATATTACGGTTTTATTGCTGGTCTGTGTTCTGGGGTAATGAAAAATATCGTTGGACATCCATTCGATACGATTAAAGTTCGTTTACAAACAGCTAAAGATGGTAGATTCAAAGGTCCCATGGATTGCTGCTTGCAAACATTGAAAAACGAAGGTGTTAAAGGTTTTTATAAAGGTTTCACTCCTCCTTTGGTGGGTTGGGTGTTGATGGATTCGGTTATGTTAGGATCTTTACATGTATATAGAAGATTGGTCAAAGATAACTTTTATCCCGAACAAGAGAAGTTGCCTCTATTTGGTCATATAATTGCGGGACTAGGATCAGGTTGGACTGTTTCTTTTGTTGCTGCTCCAATTGAACAAGTCAAAGCAAGACTACAAGTTCAGTATGATGCGAAAACCAAGGTTTATAATGGTCCAGTTGATACTGTAAAAAAATTGTATACAATTTCCGGTGTTAGAGGTATATATAGTGGATTGTTATCAACCATGATATTTAGAACAAACTTCATCTTTTGGTGGGGATCTTACGAATTGTTTACGCAATGGTTTGAAAATAATACCAAATTGTCCAAACCTTCGATTAATTTCTGGTCTGGAGGATTATCTGCTACAGTATTCTGGATATTTGCCTATCCAGCTGATGTTGTAAAACAGACAATAATGACCGATAGTCCGATAAGATCGGAAAAGAAATTCCCAAGATGGATCGACGCAGTTAAGTATATCTATCAACAACGAGGATTAAAAGGTTTTACAAGAGGTTTTGGGCCATCGATACTTCGATCATTCCCTGCCAATGCAGCAGCATTGGCTGCTTTCGAAGCAGTTATGAGGGTTCTACAATAATTAATATGTTTAACACCCATTCTTTAATTTATAGACGGTTGTATAGAACAATGAGATAAACCCTAATTAATCGTATATACTAGTCCGCTATTTTTCCCATGGTTTGACTCGTTGGTTTACTGTTGATGTAGACTCTTGTTCTGTTAGAACGGTATCAGGGATTTGTTTTATCCCTGGCACTTCTTTACCTGAGAGGATTAGTTCCACTAATTCTTGGTAATTGGATGAATACGGCGGAGCTGCAGAATCGGTAGAAGCTTCTACATTCGTTTCGACAGTCTCAGTCGCAGGATCAATTGTGGAGGTTTTATCTGTTGTGCCTGTTGCATCTGTAACATCTGTATCCTCTATTTCGGTTATCTTCTTATTCTTGGTGAATTTATCGCCGTTTTGAACCTTCCACTGTAAATAACTATCTAATTCGATAATATTTCCTGAATGACTACAATAGAAAAACGACTTTGCCTGATCAATCAACTGTTGCTTATCCAATGCTGGGATATCGCGAACATTGACATCTGCTTCTTGCAAATTCTCTAAGTAATTCTGCAATATTTGCTCTAATCCTTGTTGATACTCACTGAACGAGTCCCAATCATAGTTCAAAAAGTCAATATATATGGCTTCTTGTGGGTTTACGCTCATTTTCCTTGTTTAATATGGAAATTATACTGTTGGAAACCTCCACTAGTCGCGCAGAACCTTTTGAGCGCAACAGTGAAATAGTTGAAGGAAGATTGATTGCAAAAAAGATTTCTAGCGGTAAATTTGGCAATTGTAGATGAAACTGTGCTATATTTTGCCTAATGTTTACTATCACCATTACTCATGTTGTCATTTTAAGTGTGTTGCTTAGAATGGGCTTTTTCGTTTTTGGTTTATACCAAGATGCCTTTATGACGGTGAAGTACACTGATATTGATTACGTTGTATTTTCTGATGCTGCCAATTTTGTATACCAGGGTTACTCTCCCTTCTTAAGAGAGACGTATAGGTATACACCGTTACTTGCTTGGTTGTTGGTTCCAAACAGTTATGGAGAATGGTGGTATAGCTTTGGTAAGTTTGTATTTATGGCGAGTGACATTATCACTGGATATTTGATTTATGAAATATTAGCAAAATCAACTATCAAAGGCAAACGGTTAACTTCTACCAAAGCGTTGATACTCAGCTCCATTTGGCTCTTAAATCCCATGGTCATTACCATATCTACAAGGGGTTCTTCCGAGGGTTTATTGGCAGTAATGGTTATGTTATATGTATACAATTTATTGAACAAAAACTATATCACTTCGGCAGTTTGGCTAGGTATCTCGATTCATTTCAAGATATATCCCATAATCTACTTACCTGCGTCGTTGATTTACCTTGCAAATAGTGGTCAACCACTAATTAATTTGCCCTTGCTTAAATTGGTAAATTTACAAAATATCAAATTTCTCATCGTTTGTGCTGCAACCTTCGTATCGACGACGGCATTGATGTATCATATCTACGGATATGAATTCATATATAATGCATACTTGTATCATCTCGAAAGATTGGACCATAGACACAATTTTTCTGTTTACAATGTTGTACTTTACTATAAATCAGCCATTGAAACTACCAACTTATCCATAGAAACGTACGCTTTCGTACCTCAGTTATTGATTTCAGCAATTTTATTACCGTTGCTATTTGCAAGAGAAAATCTCGTCTCTTGTTTGTTCCTACAAACGTTCACCTTTGTAACGTTCAATAAAGTGATCACCTCGCAGTACTTCATCTGGTTCTTAATATTCTTGCCGAATTATTTATCCACTTCAAAATTGATTACGGAAAACAAAATACGAGGAAGTATCAATCTTGCCCTTTGGATTATCTCTCAGGCACTTTGGTTAAACTCCGCTTATCAATTAGAATTTCTCGGCAAAAATACCTTCGATGGTCAATTACTCTACTCCTCCATCGGGTTCTATTTGGTTAATTGCTGGATTTTATCCGATTTCATTGCAGATTTACAACAAAGTCTACAATAAACTATCATTATATACTATATAGCAATACATATACTCGGTTGTAACGTAACCTTGATCATTTGTATCTTGCTCATTACTTCATCATTTTGCACCCAAAAATGAATTTTTCTCACAATGAGCAGAGGTAAATTTTCAATATTATCTTCTTTACAAATACAGTTCGAGAGTCGATTACAATAATCGGAAAGAAGCTCCATGTCACGTATGGAATTGTATTCCCCGGAAGGGTTGAGAATCGATGGTAGAAGGTGGAACGAGTTACGGAGGTTTGAGTGTCGTATAAATACCCATCCAAATTCATGCGATGGATCATCATATATAGAACTTGGTAATACCAAAATAGTTTGTCTAGTACAAGGACCTATGGAGCCTCTGATGAAGTCACAATCGAATGGAGATAGTGCTACTATCGAGGTGAATGTAAATGTTGCAAATTTTTCTACATTTGAACGTAAGAAGAGATCCAAGGCAGAAAAACGTATTGTTGAATTGAAGACAACACTTGAAAAAACATTCGAGCAAAGTGTCATGGGTAATTTGTATCCGAGAACTGTAATAAAGATCGATTTACATGTATTGGCACAAGACGGTGGATTATTGGCCGGTTTGACTAATGCAATTACCTTAGCGTTAATTGATGCTGGGATTGCCATGTACGATTATGTCAGTGCCATCAATGCTGGTTTATACGATCAAACTCCTTTATTGGATTTGAATAGTCTAGAAGAGAACGATGTAAGTACATTAACAATTGGAGTTATTGGAAAAAGTGAAAAATTGGCATTATTGATGTTGGAGGATAAAATGCCATTAGACCGACTAGAATCTATTTTGGCTATTGGAATTGCTGGTAGTCATAGAATCAGAGAATTGATGGATGCTGAAGTAAGAAAACACGGAAATATGAGAACAGCAAAGAGAGATGCTAAATAACTTTGTTAAATCATAAAGTCGTAAGTTTTATGTACATATCAGTCACCCTGCTTAAACACACACTGGAGGTTCTATCTGGAATATAGTGATGTTGGGAAATAAAAATTAAGCATTAATTGTACACTAGCTATTTTAATATTAAGAAATAATGATAAATATGTAGAAACAGAGTAAGGCATCAGACTGTTATACCCTTGGTAGTTAGAACAACCACGAAGTTCATACATTAGATAATGTAGTTTATCTATATAGTGCATCCAGTTACGAGTTCTAGAATATTTTTCTAGGTCTTCTTCTTTGGTAAGTATATGTTCAATGTGTTCAAAAGAATGGGCATACCTATTTTAAGTTGTATTAAGCCTTATTTTTAGCCTCTTACGATAATATTGGTTTTTCTAATTCAGGATCTTTCACAGGTTTTTACTTTTTCCAATATATCTGCACCAATTCAGTGAAGCAGTCTGCATTAAAAGTGTTATATCTTCATATATTTATCTGTATCAATGCATTAGGAGTCTGACTTAATAGTGTTATATCTTCATATAATAATAATTCGTAAGGGTGATGCGGTGGCTCAATGGTAGAGCTTTCGACTCCAGATCGAAGGGTTGCAGGTTCAATTCCTGTCCGTGTCAATTCCTTTCTTTTTTGAATATGAAACAGAAGTGATGAATAACATGCATCTGAAGCTAGCAGTGACTTTTTTGAATGGTGGTTCAACTGCGTTCATAATCAATATTCTGAAAACTTGCGCGGAATTGAACCAACTGCATTCACAATTAGCTCTTTCGGAATAGTAATGTATAAAGCCTTTGGTTGCAAATATTGGTTCTTCGCATTACAAACATCGTTTCAGAGTAGAGAAATTACAGTAAGAAGACCGCAACGCTACAATTTACTCAAGGATTTAAACTATATTTTCCTTCCCGGTTTAAACAACCTCTTTTCACTTCTACAGTCACCAAGTTCGACTGGAACTTCCATGAGGGACCTTTCTGTAGGTCGTCGCAATTTCGTGACTAGGCAAAATTAATGGGGTAACCTGATTCAGTAATGTCGATGAAACAACACAACTATCCAATGAAACCAAAGTCATACCATCACAGAAGTCGCTGAATTGCGCTACAAATATAAAATCACCTTTGATTTCCGTTTCAACCCTTTGTAGTTTCATCATTCCTTCCTAGAATTGGTTTTAATCTTGACACGTAAATTTTTTCAATCTAAATTTTTCATGTGGTACCGATACCAGTACGGCACCTTGGTTTGGCAAACTCTCCAGGTGGATCAATTTTAGGACAAACATTATTTTTAGTTTGAAATTTGTTTTGGAATTGTTTCAAGTGAATTGCCCCGTTATTTTATCATGTCGTATCGTGGACCAAACCAATTTAATAACCAATTCAATCGTAGCAATGGCGGTGGGGTTCCACCTCCCACTTCAGGACCAATACTGTCCTCGAAACCGGTATTGGAGCAATTTGAAGATATTTCTAAAAAAGTTGAAGATCTGATTGATTTATATTGTCATCCGTTGAAGCCTTACGTACCAGCTATTGGTAGAAGTTTCATTGTAGCCACTTTTTACGAAGATACTTGGAGAATTATCACTCAATGGAGTGAACAAGTTTACTATTTACATAACTATCGTCACATTTGGCGGTGGTTGACGGTGATGTTTTTGTTGACCAATGTTATTGCTATGCTTGTTAGTTCAACATTGTTAGTATTACGTAAAAAACCAATGTACGCCACTATTGGCTTAATTAGTGTCACTTTGTTACAAGGATTATTTTATGGTTTGATGTTTGAATCACAATTTATTTTAAGGAACTTGTCTGTTGTCGGAGGGTTAATCTTGGCATTTTCTGATACCATCGTCAGAGATAAGAGATCATTGAATATGCCTGGTTTACCCCAATTATCAAACACCGACAATAAAAAATATTTATTATTAGCAGGTAGATTATTATTGGTGTTATTATTCTTAGGATTTGTGTTTTCTGCTTCATGGTCTTTTGGTAGACTCTTGATTATTTTCATTGGATTTATTTCTTGTGGATCCATCATTGTTGGTTACAAAACTAAGTTTGCTGCCTTTATTTTGACAGTATTATTATTCGGCTACAATTCCTACGTTAACCAATTCTGGAAATACAGCTCCCATGATGCCACCAGAGATTTCTTGAAATACGAATTCTTCCAAACCTTAAGTATTGTTGGTGGTTTATTAATTATTGTTAATGCGGGTGCTGGTGAATTCAGTATTGATGAAAAGAAAAAAATCTACTAGTTGCAAACAACTGGGTTAACTAGTGGATCCTTCATATGATTTGCAACAATTATATATAAAATTACCGTTCCTCATCTAAAAGTCAAACTCTCTATCAATATTTAGATAAATAAATAGCACTTGTGATTGAGTTTTAGCTGAATTTCCCCAAAGAAAATTACCAAAAAGTTCCCCAATGAACTAATCTCTCTTTTCCTACTATACTGACCAACAGTCTCGCCCTCCTTAACCCGTACCATCATTATTCATTCATTTCTTGGTTTCCAACGAATGTGGTCACGTGACATTCTCTAAAATTCGTACCTACATCTATTTTCTATTAACCAGTAGAAATACCTTCTTTAATAATCTTGTAGCACAACAAAATGGCAGAAGATAAGTGTCCAGTGGATGCTTCTTCTCGTGAGGCATGGTTGAAAAAAGCCAACTCTCCATCAAATGAAACCGTTGCATCGGGTGGGAAGGAATCGGCTTGTCCTGTAGACCATTCCACCAGATCTAGTTGGCTAAGTAAAGTGTCTATAACGGCTGCAAACGTTCCTGAAGCTATAGAAGTAGGGTGCGCATCGGATACAGTGGGAGATAATATTGCAACATCTTTTGAGTCCAATGTGGATTTGCCAACAGATCGAGAAATCAGTTCTATACCTCGAACTTCAACTAATGAAAATTGGGTTTATCCATCGCAGAAACAATTTTATGATGCAATGAAGCGGAAAAACTGGGATCCCCAGGTTCAAGATATGACAACCATTGTTCCTATTCATAATGTTGTTAATGAAAGAGCGTGGAAACATATCATGAATTGGGAAAGATTGCATAATGAAGAAGCAATTAAGCAATGCGGAGGCATCACCTTAACGTCATTTAAAGGAGATCTGAAAAAGTTAACTCCTAGAGCATGGATTAAATCTACAATATTCGGGGAAGAGAAACCTTTTGATAGACACGATTGGATCATAAATCGGTGTGGAGTTCAAGTTGAGTATGTAATTGATTTTTATGGCAATGCTGCAAATTCGACAGTGTTTTTAGATGTAAGACCAAAAATTAATAGTTGGGAAGGTATAAAATTAAGACTTGGAAGAGCTTTAGGTTGGCAATAATGTATGTATTTAGTAAACGTCCACCAAAGAGAGGCAAATGTAGTCTAAAACTAAATCTAGTTGAAGTTCATATCACCTCAACACACATTTTATAGACGTCATTTTACAATGAAGATTCGAAAACAGTAACGTTTATATCAGAGTGTACTAGTATCAATATGAAACTATATAGTCACACAAGCTGCTAGGGCGAAGCTACTTCCTTGTATTCAAGATTTTGCCTATTAGTTAATTTCTGTTCATCAAATAGAAGCTATCAACTCCATTTCTGGTGCATCACTTCCAGATCTAATCTACGACTGCAAATCTAATTATAAATGAATTTTATTATATACATATTCTTCTATAACTATTGTCACCTACTAATATTTAACATTGATAACTCAAAGCAAAACTTGCCAACGATAGTTACTTTTGGCCACTTATCTACCAATAAAAGCACCAGATTGACCCAACTTTTGCATATTTTCACCAACTTGGACGTTGGTTTCAAAATACTTAGAAACACATCTATCCAAACAAAGAGATTCTTGTTTATTCAACTCAGAGTCTCCATATGTTCTATTGATACATTTGGTGTGACATTGAGAAACTAACTGGTTGAACATACCAGTAACCATATCTAATTCAGCTTCAGCAGCTTGTAACTTTTGCTGAGAAGTAACTTGAGGAGCAGCTCCACCTAATCCAAACATATTTTCTAGTTATTTATAAATGTGAAACTTAGTTTCAGTTTTAATTGCCTTTAGATTGCAAACTCTTCACTTTGCGAAAAAACCTCTGCTTATGTAATAAATTTCAATTTTGTTAGACTTGATTATGTAATGGTGTCTGGATTGATTATTGTAATAGTTGAAGGAATGGCTGGACTACTAGTGAAACCTCTGATATTTAATGCTATCTAGAAATAGTGCAAGTCATTTATTTCTAATATTTTACAATTTTGCAATTTTTCTAACTTTGGCGATTTTTAAGTTACTTGCACTTAGGTTATTTGGTGGTCTATGGCATAGGTACACCTAAGAGCAAGTACTAATTAGAAATACTTAGAGAATATCTATTCCGACTACAATCAACTTCTGTTTGATATCTATTATGTATTCGATTAGTAGTTGAAAACTTATAGACTTGGAAATGTAAAATGAACGTTTGCTCCCCATAACAATAATTCAACCGGAATGTCATTATTAAGTTCCTCGAAATCGGCAAATTTCGCCGGTACTGGCATAGCCATTCCATGGCAAATTGAGATTTTCTTGCCAGTCAAAGTAATTGAGCCTCCATAATTGGCAATTGAGGCATTATTCCAATATGATTTACTTTTTATTCTATTGTGATATTTCTCCGTCATCACGTCGTCAAAGTCATAGAAATATCTTTTAAATGACCAAGTATGATTCCGCAAATTCAATATTGGAATCCGTAAAGTATTGGAAGTTTCCATGGAGAAAGGAAATCGGCATATTCTCGAAACATCGTAATTATTACTTTTGTATGGTATTTTATCATAATGTCTTAATAAATCATTTCGAAATCCTCCCATAAAAACTAAATAATCTGATTCTTCATTTCGATAGTATAATGCATTATGATGACAAGCACGTAGTTCAGCATCTAGCAAGCTTGGTTGTTTAACTTCATTTTCCTTTGATAATTTGGAATAATCCTCATCTTCATATGGCTGCTTTTTCGAATCAAAATAATCATAGCAATATGTGGTTAAAGTTTTCCATTTCCCAGTGGAAAATATATATAAATAGAATTCACTAAACGATTCAAACTTTTCGTTGATTCCACCTTGGAATAAAAAAGCTTTACCACTAAGATTATTGTCCGTTTCCTCAATTTTGGTTTCATCATTCTGTTCGGATAAAAATGAGTGGTTCGATGAAGCGATTTCGGGCGATAAAGAATTTTCCGAAATTGAAATATCTTTGTCGGTACTAACATCATCGCTGTCTCCGCTTGATTCTGGATGCATACTTAAAGGACAGCTATCTCCATTATCTTCACTATAAGTAATCACATTTTTGGCAAAAAATCCCCTAGGTGTGGGCCACAACTCGCCTGCTTTAGGTAATACTTCAGACACTAAAGCTTCATTGTCAAATTTAATGGTTTTACCCATGTGGTTGCTTGGTAATTCAATTTTAAGTAACTGGTTGGACGCCTTAAACGTCTGGAATCCTTCTGCATCAACTTCCAGTGTAAATCCTCCAAATACAAAAATAGTTGTTCTACTGACCCCAGTTTTCATTACCTCTTGCGCGTATAACCGATGTTGATTTCTCACAAAGGATTCTTCAACCATCTTCTCAAGATCTACTACTTTCGAATCTATCGTACCGCTAGATGAATCTGGCAGGTTGGAGTAAACGTTGCTTTTTTGTAGTGGAGTTGGAGTTGGAGCCGATGTTTGCTCCAGTATAATACTAGATGCATCAGTATTAACTCTTAAGATAATAGGACTTGGTGAATTCGGACGTGATTGAATTGAGGTGCCAGAATTTCCTTTTGTTCTATGTTGCTCCACTTGTTTGGAATATGTATTTCTCAATTGAGTAACAGGTGCATTGCTGCTAGAACGGTGCCTATGGAAGATTCTTGAAGACTTTGAAAATACATTGCTCATTCTTGAAACAGGAGACGACATACTGCTGGGTGAATTTTCATTGCTAGAGCTCGTTTTCAATTGATTGGTAACTAATCTTGGAGGCGTTACCTCGACGTTTGTCTCCTGTGTTCTCAGTTCTGTGTGTTTTGAACTGGGTGAAGCAGAAGGAGTACTGGTACTCATACTTCTTGTCAAAGACAGTTTAATACTCAATGAATCCTGGGGTGTTGCAGGTACAGATGGTACCTCTTGGGATGCAGAGCTATGAGCTTTTGGAGATGAATAAGCCAACGATGGGGCTGAAGGAGATTTAGCTTTTCCTTCAGTAAAAATAGACGGGCTAGTAGGAATTTCTGGCAACTCCAAGTTAGAAAAATTGGGAACTTGAGAGGATGTAATACCACAACCTAGTCTACCAATCTTAAAATTGCCCAGCTTTCCTTTCAATTCTACCTTGGTAAATTTGAAGGTAACTGAATCAAGAATGTAACCGTCATCATTCAACACGATATTCTTATGTATTATCCAACGATCTATAGCCGCATCGTAATCTATTGAAGTTATTTCCAAAGCAAAACCACCGAAGAAGAACATGTGACGATCGGAAATTTCGCAAGATTCCAACGAATTTAAATGACCTGGATACTCATTGTTGGCAACATTATCCAAGAAATTCAATGTTCCTCTCACTGCGTTGAATTTATAGAAGTGAGAATTTTGGAACATTAAAGGATTTGTAAATATTTTTGCCGGCAAAAATGGTGGAGGAGTACAGGGGAAGTGAACACTGATTTTATCAAGAGGTGTATCTTTGGGAATACCCAAATCAGACAAGTCGCTGGCTTCTGTGATATATAAACCTCCGAAAGAGTAATTAAATCCGCCGAATTCAAAATGGTTTTGAAAGCATAGCTTTGGTACGTCAAACTTAACTCCCCCACTGTAGAAATTAGATATGTTAATATACGTTCTTGGAACAGTGTAGAAGGCGGACATATAGCTATGATCTTTATCTTCAGGAAGCAAATTGCTGAGTTTGGGGCAAGTATTATCCACAAGTGTGGGTTTTTCTTTATATTTAATCGAACCTTTCAATTTCACTTTTTCGAGCTCTTTCGGTTTATCTATATCATCGTGATCCACTACAGGTGGGCTGGAAACCTTTTGAATCTCATCAAGTACCAAAGTTGGCACCATAATATCTTGGTCATAAATTTTGGAAAGCCGAGACTTGGTAGATTTACATGCTTCAACGTCATATCTCAATACAGAATACGGTTTTCTTGCATCATGATACCAACCTTCACTATGTGATTCGATCCATTTGGTTTCATTGGAAATAGTGGGAGAATATGATCGTAATTGTTCGAGTGAAGGCAATTCATTATTAGAATGTAACTTATAAGAATTATTACCTGAATATTCATGAAAAGGTCTAGGTACAGTATAGTTGACAAAATCACCAGGATTCTTAATATCGTCAACTAAATCATTAATGTTGCTAGTTTCGCCAATCTCTGCAATATCTCCACCAAATATATCGTTGTTGATTCCATGGCGTTTACCATTTCCAGCATTACCGTCGTTTTCCGTTTTTTCATTCCCATAACCAAATCCTTTCCCGTTGCCATTTCCAACCCCGTTATATTTACCATTGTTTCCTTGAACACCTTCATTACTAATTTCATTGCTGCTAGCGCTTACAATATCTACTCCAGCAGTACCAGAGCCAGTACTGGAGTATGCGGCACGGGCCCATCCGCCATCACCACCACCATTATAATCAACTTTACGTTTGGTAGTATCTACAGCCATTATGATCCATTACACTAGAAAGAACCTCTTTACCAAACAAAAATATTCGATTCATTCAATGTCACTGATTATTTTCCCCCTCGCAGGATCCCGCGCGCAATGCTTAACGCCTGATAAAGACCAAGTTGCAACCTTATTTTTCACCTGGAACTGATACGTGGACCTGGTTGTGAGCTTTGCATCGTTTCAAACAGACACTACTTGGCTACCATGGTATTTGTGGTAGCGACGACGTTATATGATGTAGGGGCAGCTGATAGGCGTTGGTTGTTGCAAGACTGTCTACACCTGTGAAAAACATCCTTGCTGAAGTATACAGTCTAGCATGCGTAAACGCTATCATTTACAGCAATGCTTGCGCTACATGTAGAACTGCTCCTATTCCACGCACTGGCTGCAAGAACTAATTCGTAAATGGATCCTTCATATGAGAAGTTGAAACGATAACGTGCATGGTAGCGCCGATGTAGTTGACTTAGGTGAGTAGTTGATATTGGAGTTGTAGCAGTGGGATATCTTTGTGCCAGTGATCTACTTGGTGGTATGTTTAGATGATGGTTTGCTCAATCCTGAAATCTTTCTAGCTGAAGTTCTGCAAATTATAGGAGATATCTCCAATTTCTCGAGCTGCAGAGTGCGGCCCGTGATTATGGGCTTGAAAGAGGAAGCATGGGCTAGAAAGAGCACGTTATGGATAGTTACGTAAATACGACCAATCGTTATCTAATCGTTATCTGTATTTCATTATGTCCTAGCGTCTAATCCAGTGTGTAGTGGAAGGTTATCATATGTATTCCGAAGTGCGTGGTTGTGGTGCATGGAAGAGAACAGCTTTCTACAGTTGACCAAGATCATTCCAGAAATAGAATATTCTTGGTACACTTTCTTAGTAATAAGCTAAACCATTAGGTTAGTTAACACACTTATCATAATTGCAGTTAAAACCATGCATCTAGAACTTCCAGTTTCATGTTCGTTCCTCGAAATCATACATTTGGACTTAACATGTCAGCTTTTACCAAGGCATGAATATCTTGAACACTTGCATTGATAAATTGTCTGACTTCAAGAGTCAACCACACTTTAATCATACTCAAGGAATTTTCATTCTTAAATATCTCTCTTCCTTCCTTACTTAAACCTAATCTTCTTAATACTGGCAATGAACTAATTTGTTAGTAAATTAAAAAAATTGTAGAATGATGAGTTTATTACTTGTTTGATGCTTATTTACTTCTATCTCCTAACCCAAAAACATAAACGTCAAATCATTCTCAGTTGGAAAACCAAAAAAAATGGCATATACGAACCTTGCAAATAAATCTAGATTTGGATCTAATTGTCTACCAATTCCCTCTAATAACAATATTGCTACTATTACTGTGATAAAATCACCCTCCATTCTAACATGGTGTGTTCTCACCATCCCTAGTACTTGATCTAATAAATCTCCAATACTAATATTCCCAAGTGTAAATGTCCGTTCCTTCATTCTGTCAACTAATTTTTCAACTTTTAACGCAAATACTTCGGAATCTATGGCTGTTTCTGGAGTTTTTGATCTTTCAACCATTAATTCCCCCGCTTTATATCCATCAAATTCAGATAATGCTTTGAACAAATCAATGAAATTTACTCTATCCTCTTGATTTAGTTCCGTTATTAACCCAGCATCGAGAAAACAAATCTCAGCATGATATCCTTCTAGATATAAACTGCTAAGTCTCTCGTTCCATGCATCTTCGTCGTCACCTAGGGCCAATAGTTCATCGGTAATCTTATTAGTTTCTTGTTCATTACTAGATTTCACAATCTTGTATTCTTTTGAACGTTTATATAATTCGTTCTTATAAAATCTTACCATCATATTACCTGGATGTAAATCTGCATGCACAAAATTATCTAGAATCAACATTTTCAAAAAGGCATCGAGTCCCTTATCTGATACTTCTTTTGATAAATTCTTACCAAAGTTGTTCTCCAAAGATAACAATTTACTCATAGGAATTGCATGAATAAATTCCTCAACTAACACATCTCTTGTGGAGAAATTCAAATACGGTTTTGGGAAATGAATATCTAGCCTGTTCTTAAAATTATGTCTAAATTTGGCCAAATTTAACGCTTCGATACGTAAATCTAATTGTAGCTTCATTAAAATGCCAAATTGCTCTACTTCGTCCGGCAAAGACAACCACTCCATAGTTGGGATAATATTGATTGTATCAGCAAAGAATTTCATAATTTTCAAATCTCGAATTATTTTAACTTCGACTTTTGGATGCAATACTTTGATAGCAACTTGTTGACTGGAAGTTAACGGATCTGAATGTTCGGTAACAAGTATTTTGTCCATAAATTCTTCACTTGAACTGTTGTTGTGCAATTTTGTTTCGTAATCATCTTGGTTTCTCACCTTCTCTAAGGCAGCTTTTGATAATTTACCTATATAAACTTGCGCAATTGCACCAACTCCCACTGGTGTTTCGTTGAATTGATCAAAGATTTCCTCAAAAGGCATATCGCCAAAACTTTCACTGATAATGTGTTTGGTTGCGTGTAAAGAATGAGGTTTGGCATTTGAATGCAATTGGCCCATCTCGTCACACATTTCTTTGGGGAAAATATCTGTTCTAGAAGCTGCCCATTGGCCCAATTTGATGAAAGTAGGACCAGCTAATTCGGTTGCTCTTCTTAATAGACTGAACCATAAAATGGCCCCAGATTTAACTCTTGTGCTTTTCTTGTTTTGGTTTCTTTTACCAAACCAACAAATGGGAGAAACTAATAAGACGGGAACAAATATAAAAGACAATTCTAAAAATCTAGTGAAGGTTATTAACGGGTCAATCAAATAGTCTTCAATTGAAAACCGAATGAAATACATCATTCGGTATACTATATTGCCGTAGTACAATTTATTGTGTCTGAAATCGAAATACTGTTGTTTTTCTTCTTTTTGGGAAGCATAGTATAATCCCAATTCGTATGTATCAGCTTTTTCGTCGGGGGAAAGACTATGGATGGACGTATCTATAGCATGAACTTCATTGTGAGCAATCTCCCGGTACATATATCCGGAAATGGTCAACCCAAGCAACCCCACCAATCCCGACCCAATAAAGGTATAGGGGAATTCACTGGTTGCATGGCCATGTTCCAAGGGCTTGCTTCCAAAATGGCGCAACTGTAGCTGTGCCATCTTTATTTCACCTCTATCTATAGCAATCTTTCTAGAAGTCAAACATCCAAACTTTGCCCCATACTTAGCTCCAAATCTCCCACCTGTCACAATTGACCTTGATGCTTGCACTATGCTTGATCCAGCAACTAAACCTGATCTCTGTATTAGGCTGGGCCCTTGCAATAGATGTCGCTGTACCGCTGGATATTTAACTATACTTGCGAACACCATGATCTATATTTCCACGAATTGACACGCTTCAACTCTCAAATGGTTACACTTTTCACTTTTCCTCTTTACGGTTTACTTTGGAGATCCTTCCTACGACTCCGTATACGATTCTATATGTTGCTCTAGTTGTGTATTGGTACTGTAAATAGTTTTCGCAAAGCTTCTCTATAAGGTTGAAGGGTGCGGCTCGTAGCCTAACAATTATTCCATTTCATTCAAAGTAACAAATCAACATATCTATGGTTTGATCTATAGCTCTATTGGGTTTGGGTTATCTTGGGTGTTAGATTACATTTGGTGAATCTGGAACATTTTTTTCTAGCTTTCATTGATACTTGTAGCATTTATGTTTTCGTAGTATTTGCCTAGTAGTCGAGATCACCGTTTCTACGTTTATTGATTTGAGTATATTCCAAATGGTATCGTTGTGATTGTAGTGGCATGGTTCTCAGTTGTGAGGTACTGTTTCATTTTCGCATGTTTTATATGTCATTTGAATCATTTTTAAGACGTTTTATTTTTTTGTTTCATAGGCACAGGTGTGTTTCATGTTTTTGTTCAAACTTGTGTTGCATGATTTTGCTTTATTTGGCCCTCGCTTAAATGATTCCTCAACAATGAACACCATAATCCGATCGACGATGTACCCTTAGGGTTGGTTTTTGGACCACGACGGGCTACAATCCCATCGTGGGCATTCCAGGCATCGATATAGACTGGAATCTTGATCCAATCTATTTCGTTCAAATTTTTCACTATTTGCTGTTTGGTTTCATCCAAAGTTAATTTAGAGGATGAAGTAAATAATGGGAATTTCGATGGATCTTTAATTCGTAATATATCTATAGTCTCATTGATAATATGATCGTTTTCTTTGACATTGATATCGCCAACCTTCGAAATAACATTGCCAGTTTCAACATCGGTTTCGGAATCTTCATAGTTATCAGCGATACTACCTGTACTATTTGGGGTATTTTCTTCCTCTATATCTCCACTTTCGTCCGTAGTAGTAACTTTAGGCGATTGCCCAGTTAATCTTTGTTCTTCGTACATCAAGATTTCCATGGAATTGCCAGTTATTTTCGAGGTGTCACCTTTGAAGGACTCTTGTCGAGATAACCTTCTCCTTTGGTCTCGCTTTTCCTCTCCAATTTTGACATCATTAACATCAATTGGTGCACTGCCATATACAGATTTCTTAACTTTCTCCCAATGAGTAGCAATATCAATAGATGCAATGACTCTAATCTTAATCATACTGTAAATTGAAACAAAAAAACTTGTGGATAATACCAAAGGAATCCAAACTGGAAGGAATAAACAGGCTATTAACAATATCAGGGCAAATTTAAGGATCTTATTACTTCTGAAAAATGACGTTTGTTCTTGAACGTTTCCTTTAAAACTTTTCCTTTCCTCTTCAGATAAATAATGAGAAGTGGTCAAATCCACAAATTTAGGTTTTACAATGGCTTTCCCGATTTTAGCTTGGGGCAAGTTTTTGATATATTTGATCTTGACAGTAGACCAATCGTCGTAAGGAGAATATTCCGTGATATAGGATGTGAAAAACGCCACGGTTCTATCATTCTTAACATTGGCTAAAATAATATGTAATTGGAACTTCTTCAATCCTTGCAAAAACGGTTTATCAGGATTAGACATTTGCAATAATAATTTTGAACTATCGCCAATGAAGATTTCTAACCCCGATTTACCAAACATAAATTTACCGAAGGTATTGGCCAAAAAGTCAAATACATTTTCTTTGAAGAATTCCACTCCAACATGGGGGGTTGCAAAAGTAGTGAAAAAGATAGGCTCAACTACGTCGAAAAACCCGCTCTCGTTCAAGCTACCGATGACATGTCTTGCAAGTAACCCCCCGAGAGAATAACCTATGACACTGATTTTGTTCACTTTTAAATTCTGTTTGGATTTCAAGGTTTCAATCTCATAGTAGATTTCTGAAATGATTCGATCACTATTTATCTTCAACCCATCGTAGGTCCGCCAAAACGAAAAACTCGAAGGACGCAAACAAACAATCTTTTCATTCGAACAGCTCGGTAACAAATCATCTATCATTCGTTCGATAGTAATCATATGGTTGGCGCTTCCCCATAGCCCATGAATGAGCACAAATAAATGGGCAGCACCTTCGTTTGAAGACGATTCTGACATTGAAATGATTTAATAACTACACTGATTCAAGCTGCCCTGTCACTGTAACAAGTTTTGGTGTAGATCTACCAAAGATGCCATGAATTACTGCTACTCTGTTAAACTTGATGTACGAGGCGGCTAGATTTCCCACGTGAAAATCTCGAATCTTGCGGGTAAAAGTTGCACTAACAAAATTTTTCAGTTTGGTTCATAGTCAATTTCAGATCGATTCAGTTTGGGTTAATCTACCAGAAACTATAGAGTAAGATCGGCGATCAAATGGCATTTTTCGGTACTTCTAACCCTTCTAAGGTGACCAGCGAAGTTGCAACTACTTCTCAAACTGTCAAGAAGGAAATCCAGGACCTGATTGCGCAAGAATTGGCAATTGCTAATGCCACCGAATTAGTGTCTAAAATTACGGAAAACTGTTTTGATAAATGTATTTCTCAGCCTTCCACCAGTTTGAATGGTCAGGAAGACCATTGTGTGAATCAATGTTTGGAAAAATATATGAGATCTTGGAATGTCATTTCCAAATCGTATATTAATAGAATCCAACAATCTGCCGCAAAATAAGGGTCTGAGATTGTGTGAGACTGTGTGAGGTTAACATGAGAGTGTTTCTGTGGGGTGTGAGGATCTTTCTTTATTGGCCAATGGTGAGTTTTGGCAATCGCATTGCTGAGTGTCGATCTCGATGTTTATGTGATTGGAGCTTAGTACGGTTGCAAACTGAGGTATTGACCCTAGTAGGTGCTAGTTCCATTTTGATGTTTTAACTCTGGTATCTTCACCAGAAGGTTCAACCATCGCCATCACCTCCAACTCTTCTACATTTACAAGTATGTCCCTACTTCTACTTTTGCTTCGCACTGTTTCATCGCATTGTTTCATCACATTGTTTCATACTTAGATGCGGCAAATTCTTCATATTGCACCGTTTGTTTCATATTCTGAGTACCACTCTACCACCAAACTCTACCACCAACGCATTACTCCTCCATTTATGTATATAGTGTAATATTATAGTATATGTTGTTCCCTTACTTTGCACTAGATAAATAGTGCAATGGTGTCCAAATTTACCCAATTTTTCACTATTAACTCTATTTTATCACCTATTCACTGTACCACTGCCATTTTTGCTTTCGTCTACTCTTCTCTAGTACCATTGTCCCTTTGTATCTCCCTTTCTTCACTACTAAAACGTCGTGGTACAATATGGTCTCTAAATTATATGCAGTATCATTCATTCCTATTGTGAGTGTTGAAGAAACCATTTTACCTGGGGTGGCAATAGAGTGAATTCGACCAAAGCAACAGGTTTTACTTCGCTGGGAATAGCAATTGATTGACGGATAGTTATAGTTTACCTGTATTTGTTTAGCAAGTTTAATTTCCAAAACATTTAAACAATTACAATTAGTTTACACCTTCATCTCATATTGGCAACTATACTAATTTATCAAAATGACCAGAACTACAGTTGCATCGGAATATTCTAATGAATCCACCCTGGTGCCTATTGAACACAGATTCAATCCTTACTCAGATAACGGGGGTACCGTGTTGGGGATTGCAGGGGAAGACTTTGCCGTGTTGGCAGGAGATACCAGACAAGTTGTTGGATACTCGATTAATTCGAGATACGAGCCAAAAGTGTTTGATGTTGGTGACAATATCGTTATGACTGCTAACGGTTTTGCTGCAGATGGTGCCGCCTTGATTGATAGGTTTAGAAATCAATTAAAATGGTATAAATTCGACCATGGTGGTAAGAAGTTAGAAATCAAAAGTGCTGCAAGATATATCCAGCATTTGTTATATGGGAAGAGATTCTTTCCTTATTATGTTTCTACCTTGATCGCTGGATTGGATGAAGAAGGGAAGGGGGCAGTATATTCCTACGATCCAGTTGGTTCTTACGAACGTGAACAATGTAGAGCTGGAGGTGCTGCTGCATCGTTAATCATGCCATTTTTAGATAACCAAGTTAACTTTAAAAATCAATACGAACCTGGCACGGACGGCAAAGAAAAGAGACAAATAAGATATTTAAGTTTAGAAGAAGTGTTGGATTTAGTAAAGGATGCATTTTCATCTGCAACTGAAAGACATATTCAAGTTGGTGATGGGTTAGAAATTTTAATTATAACAAAAGAAGGTATTAGAACAGAATTTTATCCATTAAAGAGAGATTAATATATATATGTATATATATCGCTATTTATAACTATATATAAATAAAAAATTATACTGGTAATTCGAATTTCTTTCCTTTCATAACTTTGGTATAATAAATATAAAAGAAATCCGAGTACACTGCGGTTTGCACCAATCCAGCCAACACAGAAATGTAATCAAAATGGCCCTCAGCAAAATATCTATAAATCCAGTTAGGAATGTATAATGCTCTATATAATCCCAACGCAAAGATATAATGAGTGGTGATATTCTCGGCTTCACCAGTTCTTTGCAAGATAAACAATTGCGGGAGAATAGCAACGGCTTCTAACCATTGTGAAAAGGACCACACGATTTCCGAAAATGAAAATTTCTGATTGAAAATAATTGCCAATACCGTGGATCCACCAACTAAATATCTAATGGGAAAAGTGTCAACATGATTGGAAATAGACTTTTGGTACTTTTGCGTCATGACATACACCGTATACACGGAAGACGCGATAAAGAAAACCTTCAACGTCGAATTGTACAAGGAATAAAACTTGTAAAACAAATTCAAATATCTTGTCAAGTAGACTAAAACATAGAGCGCTTGCGTCTTTAACGACAACCCATTGATGGATTTGTTCTTTTCAATGGAAAACAACAAGATAAATATACTTGCCAAGTGGGAAAGGTCTCCACAAAACCGGAAAATGTTCATGTTTGGCTACAAGCTCTAGTGTTTTACTGGGTTAACTTTTATTTCGAATCAAACTTGCCAGGCGGTCTTTAGCCTTTTGGTGAGAGATTCGGTTTATGTACAGGCCGGTGTTCTTTATAGGTATTTTCAATTTTGTTATGGTAGTGGATATCGGTTTTACAATTCAATGTGATCTAGCATCGCGTGGTAATCAAGGTGGTCGTCTATTTCATGCTGTGGAATTTCGGGAATCCAAGGTGAAATTTTGGCATCTTTGTTGTGCCATTGACCAAATAGCAATGTAGTGGTGTGTAAGTTTTCAATAAATTGGCTGGTTAGTGATTCAGTCAAGGGTGAAGTAGGACTCCATAGCTTAAACTTATCCTTGGTGAAATACATTAGGGTGGGGACGTGGCTGATCTTATACCTTCGTATTATTTCGTTTACTTCGTCTTCAATGTCCACAATTGCTAGTGCGAATGGCAATTCGTAGGTTAATTGTTGATAGAAATGAAACGGCAATTTATAGTCGAGCCAGTCGTCGGTATATGGAGCCACGAAAGCTACAAGTAGATCATTTTCTGTGATATTTTCCACTTTCTCGAAAAAGTTGTAATTGTCTAAATTTGGTGCCTGTGGCTGCAATTGAGAATAATCTGGTACTTGGCCCACTATTTCGTAAATAAACTGTATTAACTTGTCGGTGGTCCTCTCCTTGTCGTAGTTAAGTAATTGCTTTGTCTCATAATCCAATAAGGTTAATGTGGGATACTTTTTGATATGGAATAATGTTGCTAATTTATGGTTCTGCGGCGCATTGATTTTTAGAATTTGCAAATCATGATTTGAAGAATGATTGAATAATAAAGTTAAATAACGGAAATCACCATCAAAGTCTGCACAATATCCGCAAGTATCAGAATAAAAATATAACAATGACCATCTACGCTGACTTAACCCATCCACTATGTTCGCATCGTTAACTGAAGTCGAAGCGAGCACAGTAACAATGAAAAAAATAATAGCAAGAAATGGTTGCGCCATAGCATTATTGCTTGCCATCCGTCCCCGTTTACTGATAATCCTGGCTATGTAGCTTACGCAGATCCAGATTAGAATACAACAAGTCAATTAACCTGGCAACATTTTCCAGGTATGACATAATGATGGAATAGATAACGGAAACAATGCAGAGTTTTTCCAAACGGCGATTATGTGCAGGTTAGCTGGCTGTGATGGCTTGCAAATGGGTGCAAAAAGGTATCGAGTGCTGGAACCGAGCCCGAATCACTACAAGATCCAGTTTTTCCATGTTGCGTGGTTTATTTTGCCAAGGTGATCAAACTTAGATTCAGTTTGAAGGTAACGTAAATTTCAATTTGGAATGTTATAAATATCCGGCGATATTATTCAACTTTGACGGAATAATCTTTTTATATCAATTCAAATAATCTACTCACAACTAACAATGAAATCTTTCTCATTAGCATTATTTGCTTCTTCCGCTTTAGCCGCATCTAGTTTGATTGCTCCATCCTCATTTGTTTATTCAAATTCTACTTCTTTGATTGCAGGTATTGATACTTCCTCCAGTGCTGTTGTTTCATCTACTACCAAACAAAAATCTACTATAACTGCTTATGATACTGCTACAGCTACTGATCTCACATTAGTAACACACACTGTCTGTGGTACTAATGGTTGTTATGTCACCACTGACAAGGTTCATCAAACCACCTACACTACCATGATTGATGGTATTTTAACTACTGTTGTTACTCAAGCTACCGATAGTTATGATTCAACTACTACCGTTGACTCATATACTACTAATGATGTCACTGAAACTCAAATTATTGCAACTGTTATCACCATAACTTCTTGTTCCAATAATAAATGTCACACTATTCCTGTCACTACTGGTGTGACTACTGTTAGCAAAGACTCTACTACTTACACTACTTACTGTCCTTTGACTTCCACTCCAGTTGCTCCTGTTGTTACTCCAACTACTGCTCCAACTACCGTTGCACCTGTTGCTTCCACTGTAACTGATATTCAAACTACCGTCGTTACCATTACTTCTTGTTCAAACAACAAATGTCACGTTACTCCAGTCACTACCGGTGTAACTTGTATCACCGAAGGAACTACTACTTACACTACTTACTGTCCATTAACTAGTTCCACCACTCCAGTTGTTGTTCCATCAACTACTCCAGTTGTTACTCCAGCTCCAAGCTCGGTTGCACCAGTCACTGACATCAAAACTACCATTGTTACTATTACCTCGTGTTCTAACAATAAATGTCACACTTCTCCATTGACTACCGGGGTCACCACTATCACTCATGATTTCACAACTTATACTACATACTGTCCATTAAGTTCTACTACTCCAGTCACTGTGCCAGTGCCAACTTTATCCACTGTGAATGTCATCGAAAATATCACCACTGTTACTCCACCAACCTCTGTTGTTTCTACTACTAAATCATCAGCTGCGCCATCTTCTACAATTTCTACGTATGAAGGGGCTGCTGTTGCTATTCAACAATCAGGAATTGTTGGTTTACTTTCGGTCGTATTATTCGCCTTATTATAATCACCCACTTTCGATTATCAACTTCATAAATTTTAGTGGAAACTAAAACCCTGGCATTTTATTTCATATAGACTATCTAGAATCTCTGTACATTATTATAAATATTATTTATGTTTAACTAAATTGTAGAAACTGATTGGAATCAGAAATCTGCGAAGCTAATAGAAAAGGTAGCAAAAAGGATATTTCTGTAGTTGCACGTAATTGTAACCCTGCAACTCTGTTTTTACTAGTTTTGCAGCTGTTGCAGCAAGTTTTCGGTTCTGATACCTTTGAACGGCTCTGCCAGAAGGCTAATTGGCGCTTTGTAAACCCTTTTGAGAATCTACTAAAAATCTACTGAGACTTTACTAAGAATCTACCCAGATAGACCTACAAAAGGTACATTTCCTCTGCCTAGCGCGACTCTACCACGCTAGTGGTGTATACACAACTAAACTACTGCGAACTCACAGTAAACTCACTGATGGCTATATGCTGTACAAGCTGTTCTTCCATTAAACAACCTCTGCTTCATTGTAATTGACCTTCGCTGTAACTTGGCAATGGATGCTTATAACGAGATAATAGAGCCGACAAGAGTTAGTTGTTGTGTCGGTTGTAATTTTATTTCTGCCAAACACAAGCATCTAGTTGTTGCTAAAGCGTCTATTCTACAAATTTTTCAAATAGTGACGGTGACAAGTAATAAATCGTCGAAACCAAAGTATAAATTGAAATTGGTGGACCAGTTTAGGTTGCATGGATTGGTTACCGACTTAAAGGCGATCAGAACGCCGGAAAATCCTTCGTTGGACTATTTGATTGTTTCCACCAAATTTGCTAAATTTTCCATAATCAAATGGGACCATTTATTGAACACCATTTCCACTGTTTCGATTCATTACTATGAAAAGGCAATTGAAAATAACACTTACGAGAACTTGGGTAAAACTGACCTCATTATCGAGCCGAACTACTATTCTGTTGCTTGCTTGAGATTCAAGAATATCTTGGCCATATTACCATTGGAAGGGTTACAGGATAACGATGAGGATTTATCAGACGATGAAACATCCAAAGTTGTAGCCAATGGTAAATCTGACCAAGCAAACCTTTTTGATTCCAGTTATATCTTGCATGGATCAAATTTGGATAGCTCTATCGATACCATTGTTGACATGAAATTCTTGTTGAATTACCTGGAGCCAACTTTAGCCATAATCTCGCAAAAATCATACGCTTGGGCAGGAAACTTGCCTAAAGTCAAGGATAATATCCAATTTATTGCATTGACGTTTGACATTGCATCGAAAACCACGGTGCCGGTATTTAAAGTAGAGAATTTGCCTTATGATATTGATAAAGTGGTGCCCTTGGCATCTCCTCTTAATGGGTGTTTATTGATGGGTTGTAATGAAGTTATTCATGTTGATAATGGTGGTATAACGAGAAGAATTGCCGTGAATCAATATACTTCCAGTATTACCGCTTCGACCAAAAACTATGTCGACCAATCCAATCTTAACTTAAAACTAGAAGGTTCCTCTGTTAGCCAAATTCCAAATGATCATCGAGTATTATTGACTTTAACCACAGGAAAATTCTATTTCATAAACTTTGAAGTCGATGGGAAATCAATTAAAAAAGTCGCCATTGACCCAATAGAGGATTCTCTATATAAAGATATTGATATATCCTATCCTGGGGAAGTGGCAACGCTTGATCATAATTTGATGTTCCTTGCAAATAGAAACGGTGATAGTTCTTTAATTCAATATAAATATGAAGATCAAGCAAGTGAAAAGACAAAGAAAAAATCAGAGGATACAGACGAAACAAAAGATGGTAGTGATAATGATATTGATTATGACGATGAAGATTTATATGATGATGATGAAGAAAAAGAAAAGATTATCTTGAGTAATTCCAATTTGGAATTTGTAAAACATGATATTTTACTAAACAATGGACCGATTTCTACATTTGCATTAGGATTTTACTCAACAGAGAAGTTTAAATCCAAATTAACAAATCCAAATTTTAAAGAAATCTCGATTTTCGCCAACGCTGGTACTCACAAATCTACTAAATTGAATATTATTACTCCAACTATTCAACCTATCGTTTCATCATCATTGAGTTTTTCTGAAATTAACCGTATGTGGACAATTAACAAAAAGTTTTTGATCACTTCGGACGATATTAATTCCAAGTCGGAGATTTTTCAAATTGAAAAGTCCTACGCAAGATTGAATTCAAAAGATTTTATTAATAATGAATTAACAATTGGAATGCATGAGTTGAATAATGGTAAATATATCTTACAGATTACTCCAAAACTGATAATGTTATACACCAATGCATTCAAAAAGAAGCTTGATATTAGTGAAGAAATCAAAGACGATGAAATTATTAATAGTTACATGAGAGACGAATTCCTTATGGTATTCTTATCCAGTGGGGATGTGCTGATTTTGTCTATAAATACATATAATGAGACATATTCCAAACTTGATATCCCTAAGATATTGAACGATACGATTATTACCACTGGGTATATCACCAATTCATGTTTATTGAATGCGGTACTGAAGGATGTGAATTTGTTGCTTAATAAAGGGAACAAAAGAAGACATTCAGAAAGAGCAGGCTCAGTAGTTGCAGAAGAAAAAGATATGGGACCAAAACTGAAGACTTTCATTTTAGTTACTGGGGACAATAGAATTGTTGCCTTTAATAGATTTCATAATGAAAGATGTTATCAATTGAATGATGTTGACAAATTTACCGAACAATTGAGTTTAGGGTTCTTTGATCCAAAACAAACCTATCCTGATCCCTTTATTAAAAATGTTATTTTCAATGATTTAGGTGATATTTATCATAAAGAAGAATACTTGACCATATTGACCATTGGTGGAGAAGTGATTATGTATAAATTGTTTTTCGATGGTGAAAACTATAAATTTGCTAAAGAAAAAGATGTACCAATCACGGGGGCTCCAGATAATGCATATCCTATTGGTACCGCCATTGAAAGAAGGTTGGTATACTTCCCTGATTTGAATGGATATACTGCGATCTTTGTTACTGGGGTGATACCATATTTGATTCTTAAAAGTGTTCATTCAATTCCAAGAATCTATAAATTTACTAAAATGGCAGCTCTTTCTGCAGCTCCGTATAATGACCATAAAGTAAAGAATGGGTTGGTCTTTTTAGACAATAAGAAGAATGCAAGAATTTGTGAGTTACCACTTGATTTTACCTACGAGAATACTTGGCCAATGAAGCAAATTCATATTGGAGAACTGATAAAATCAATAACCTATCATGAGCAATCCAACACTTTTGTTATTTCAACATTCAATGAGGTTCCATATATTGCTATTGATGAAGAGAAGAATCCTATAGTTGGTGTTGATAAGGATAAACCTTCGGCTCTAAGTTATCGCGGAGCAATTAAGTTAATTTCTCCATTTAACTGGTCTGTAATTGATACGATTGAATTGAGTGAAAATGAGATTGGTATGAATGTCAAATCTATGAAACTAGATGTCGGAACAGCTAATAAAAAATTGAAGAATAATAAGGAATTTATTGTGATTGGAACTGGAAAATATAGAATGGAAGATTTAAGTGCAAATGGATCATTTAAGATTTACGAAATCATTGATATTATTCCGGAGCCAGGCAGACCAGAAACAAACCATAAATTCAAAGAGGTTTTTCAAGAAGATTCTCGAGGGGCAGTAACTGCTATCACTGAAGTTAGTGGGAGATTATTGGTTACACAAGGGCAAAAAGTCATTGTTAGAGATATTCAAGATGATGGGGTTGTTCCAGTGGCTTTTTATGATACGGCAGTATATGTGTCAGAAGCCAAAAGTTTTGGGAACTTGATTTTATTGGGGGATTCATTAAAATCGGTGTGGTTGATTGGATTTGATGCTGAGCCTTTCCGAATGATTATGCTAGGGAAAGACTTACAGACTGTAGATGTCAATTGTGCTGACTTTATTGTGAAAGACGAGGAGATTTACGTTGTTGTTGCAGACAACAACAATGTGATCCATTTAGTTCAATATGATCCTGATGATGCTGATTCACTCGGGGGACAACGATTATTAAATCGAGCATCTTTTTCCGTTAATTCCTATGTCACCAATTTAAGATCAATTCCAAAATTACAAGAGCAATTTAATTACGAATTACGAGAATTACAAACACAAGTCTCTGGGGATTTCCAAACCATTGGCTCTACAATAGATGGGTCCTTTTTCACAATCTTCCCTATCAATGAAAATAGTTATCGAAGAATGTACATATTACAACAACAAATCATTGATAAAGAGTATCATTTCTGTGGGTTAAATCCACGACTCAATAGATTCGGAGGTTTGTCGATGAAGGGGAACGAAACTAATATTAAACCAATATTAGATTATGAAGTGTTACGTACCTTTATTAAGTTGAATGATGATAGAAAGAGAAATTTGGCTAGTAAAGTCAGTGGTAATAATTACCAAGATATCTGGAAAGATCTAATTGAATTTGAACATGTATCCAACAATTTATAGCACCAGTGTTTTTAACTACAAGTTTCTAACTACCAGATTCTAATACATCAATCCTATAAACATATTAAATGTAGCATTCCCGTGTATATCAAAGAGATCATTACTGAGGTATTGGTGGTAATGTATGTAGCTCTATTGGTAGTAAATATTTGTGCGAAAAATTCATAACGTGGTTAGTATTGATCAGTATTCATAATGGCAAAGGTAAAGAGAAAGTCAGTGTCCTTTGAGAAGTTGCATGGTGAAACAGGGGAGAATAGTAAAGTGGCGAACGAAACACCCAAGAAAATTGAGTTGAATCATGTACCCCAATTGAAGAATAAAATAATTGCTATTCCTTTACATAATTTGATTGTGGTGATCATGATGTTTCAGATGGGACTAGTACATGATACTTACAATATTATGGTGAAAGGCTTAACGAGCTTAATTGTTTTACAAGTGGTTTACGATTATATTATTTTGAATAATCTTGAACATACGAAAAAAAAAGGTAACTCCAAACAAAATACCAATGGTTCATTGTTAATCTTTGGTAGTTTACTAATTTCCATTTTATTGGTCATTCCACTATATGGCTTGGTGATACTATTCGGAGCACCATTCTTGTCGAACACCAAGGAAACTGTATTGTTATGTTGTCACTTATCGATACTTATTTTTAACCCTTTATTAATGTTATATAAATTTGATTTTGATCAATTTAAGTTAATATTCCATCATGATAAAATTTATACTACTATTTTCAGAAATACCATTTTAGCTTCCAGTTTGATGACGATAATTGGTGCTTGGTTGGGTGTAATCCCAATTCCTTTAGATTGGGATCGTCCATGGCAACAATGGCCAATAACGCTTTTAGTAGGGGGTTATGCCGGATCCATAATAGGTGGACTCATCAGTCTTGTATTCACAATTATGGAATTTTAGACACTGAAAACGATTAGCAAGATAATTAATTTATAGAATCATGCACTTTTAAATACCAACATATTCAATAAACACGGTTATATACCGATAAAAAGCCATTGGTCACCAATAAAATGCCAAGGGCCACCAATGGAGTGCCAATGACCACCATTGGAATACCAATATACAGCAACTAGGCAATTCAACTCAATACACCTACCGTAGCCACACTTCACCTTAGAAACCCATTTGCATGTCTACCCCACGCTATTTTTTAACCGGTGAACTAAGTGCATTTGTTCCAGTGATTGCAAAGATTACCACTTATATATTTACGGTTGTTAACGCATCCCCGAGCGATGATCTCTCGTATTACCTTGCAGTGTAACCACCTGGTCTAATATTCTTAGTATTCATGGGGTTCGCGGATACTGCCGGAGTTCAGACAAGAACTCCAGCGCACCAAATTTCTCCAATTGAAACTCTCCTCCACCCCGTACTGTCACAATTCTCTAACAAATCATCCAGTCATGCCTAAACTGGCAGCATTAGTAATAATCCAGTGCCATGTACCTCTTGGCAGTGTACGTTTTTGCTAAGTATTTCCGGCTCTCTTCATGCTGTTAGGGGGCTAATAGTTGACACAATTGTACATGTGCGGGTACTTCATACCCGACTATAAATTGAAATGACATTGGAGTTGTATTAATTATTGCCAGCAATTTATTGTAATTGAGTTAAAATGACATCGGAATTTCCTACTGACATTAAGCCAACGTATATTCCATACGTTCAAGAAAACGAAGAAGTATCGGCTTGTGGATTGCCACAAGCTTTGGATCTTGCAGCCGAATTTAAAGATAGATTGGTTGTCATCACTGCTGCTCCTGGTGCTTTCACTCCTACTTGTACTGAAGACCATATTCCGGGATATTTATCAAACTTGCATAACTTTAAAAAGAAAGGAGTTGATAGAGTGATTGTTTTGACTACTAACGATCCGTTTGTTTTGGCTGCCTGGGCCAAAGCTTTAGGGTTACGTGATTTAAAGAATTACGTATTATTTGCTACCGACCCCTTAGGTAAGATTTCCAAGGAGTTGGGTGATTCCTACATCAAAGACTTGTCTTCGGTGGGTTTTGGCGTCAGAACTTCCAGATGGGCTGCCATTGTTAAGAATGGTGAAATTCTTTATTTGGAATCGGAAGATGATGGTACTAGTTTCACCGATAAAACTTCAGCCGAGACTATTTTAGATAGAATCGAATTGGAATAATTGCTTTGATTGTTCATTAATTGGAATTGGCCTTTTAATTGCTTTAGAAAAGGGTACAGGTACCCAGAGAATTTGCCCAATTGTAATCAAATTGATTTTATCACTAGCTTATTTCCGATTACACAACAAGTATCTATTGTATTGCTCGTATTTAAAATGTTTACGTATGACAAAATGGTTACCATTTGTAGATTCACTCATCATCACGCTCCTCCCTAACGTAGTGCCAGCATTTTTGTACTACCTCGCGAGACTGGACACAGCTGTCGCTAAATCTTTTACTCTCGCGCGCTATGGCACTAGATCAAGATAATGATGCAAATTCTTTAGTGGGTTTTTTGTTGCAAGCGCGTAGTTGTTGCAAACATTCAATTAACAACTGTTTATGAAATGGTTGGATTTCCCTTAGTGCCCAAGGTCAATGGCGACACCGATGACGATGCCTCGATACATTTGTACAACAATGTGGGCAAGGCGAAACCGTTAATTGAATCTATTTCTGTTGAAGATAAGATCAAGTATTACTGGAACCAATCCATTTTACCAAACAAATCCATCAAAGATAATTACTCAAGATTCCGCCAAAGCAATACAAACAATAGTAAACAACCACGGCTTGGTGCAGATGTTCATGGAACTACAAATGACAATGATGACGACGAGGTTCAACATCCTATGCAAAAGATGACTTTAACCCTTGAACATGATGCTGATTCTGATTGCGATTCAGATGAAACTAGAAATAATGATAGCGATAGTTTACCTGCGCCTAATAAGCATTTGTTCCACCAATTTAATAATTATAAACAAAATGTTGAACCAAATCTAAAATCTACCAATCCATCCCTTAACCCACACCCAAGTGTTGCGGAGGAAAGTAATGGAGAGGACATTCGGGGGAAGTCTGACGCGAATGGCAAAAGTACCAATCGACTGGAACATTCTGATACTTCACTCCTTTCCAAATACTGGGTGCTATCATTATTTGCATTTATCTTGACTATATTATTTTTATTTTATCCAAATAATTTTAAAAATACCTTTGATGATCTAATTATATCCAATAGATTTAGTAATATCAATTCAAAAATTAACATCATTGAAACGAAATTGAATAATTTCAAACAAGACTTGACTTTGGAAAATCAAAACTTAAAGCAACAATTAATTACTAAATTTGATACCTTGAATGATAATTTTAAAGACTTGCCTGATTTTCAGCAACTAAAATTACAAATTAATGAAATTTCTTCCATAGATATTGACTATTTGAAAAGCGTTGAAGTCAATTTACAAGATTTACAAGCAAAGGTTAATCAATTTAATAACGTTAAATCGCAAATTTTATCCCAATTATATGAGCAGCTACCTGAATCGATTCCCGTCTACATAAAAGATAACAAAATTCACATCATACCAGAATTTCATAAATATTTATTCAATTTCATTGATAATTACTACAAATCTTCCAATTTGACTCAAATAAAACCAAAATTTGATGAAAGTTCCAATTATGATTTCATTAATAGGAGTAATTTTGAACAGATGATTAATAAGAAATTAATGGAAAACAATGAAATAATCTATGAAAAATTTAATAATGTTATGGATAATTTAAACATTCATACAAATAATTTTACTACGATTAATAAATCGGCCAATTCGATCTTTTTGAACGAGTTGCTTGATATTTTCAACAAAGGGTCAATCAAGATCAATTATGGAGATTATAATTTGGGGTCAAGAATATTGGGATTTTTAACCAACCTAGATTTAACTGGGAAAACTTCAACAAAATCTATACTTACAAAAATGTTTACTGGCTGGTTTGATTATTTTGGTAATAATTCTTCGTTAGAAAATTGGCAATATAATGCAAATAATGTTTTACAAGATAAACCTTGGCGATGTCAATCTAACGAATGCTCAATAGGTGTTCGGTTGGCTCAACCTATTATTATAACTGACATAATTATTAGCAGTCATAATTTGTATCTGGTATCATTGTTTGTTAAACCAAAAAGTTCAAAACAGGTTAACGAATTGAAGCAATATATCACTAATTTCAAACTAGATGAAGCCAAAGTAAACCAATCCAAATATATCAAAAAGTTTTTTAAAGTCAAAACTGTTATAAATGAAAACTTACTGTTGAATTATATTCATATTCGATTACCAGTTAGCTTAATTAATTTACGAATTTCGACAAAAGATCTTTATTTTGAATTCAAATCGAGAAAAAATGAAATAGTCAGTATGAGATCAATAAAAGTTTATGGAATAACAGAATTCAACAGTTATAAATATAATGAAGATTTCGATAAAATGGTGAATACGATTCAACATGAAGATTCTACTTCAAATTTGTACGGACACTCCAACTTTGAAGATTTAGGATTTGAAGATATATTGCTAGGTGAAGATGCTAAAATATGATCTAGAACTACAAGAAAAAATATAGTTGCATATTATCAAACAAAAACTAGCCACTTCCATCGTTTAGTCAAAAATATCAAATGATTTTGAAATAAATACAACATGAATCTAACCCTGGCGGGCACGTTCCTAATGCAACGACTAAACTATCTAAAGAAGTGGGTTAATTAAATAGGAATGTTCACTTCCATATATGAAAATTTTGTAGGGGCCAATTATGTAACCGGCACATGATATATTTGACGGGCCGTTTGAAACAGTTATGCTCATAACTACCAGCATAAACACCACATTGTACTGCGACGAACGACAAAATAATGATTCTTCACAATTTATGCAACACATTGTTTTCCGAAAAGTAGAGTTTTTACATTGATAATTTTACCGAAAACTTATATTTACTAAATATAAAATTTAACCACAAAATTATAAATTAAACACATAAATCATATCACACTGCAGGTGAAATTAAAATATGGGAAGAAACTTATAATAATTGTAAAGCAGCTAATAAACCAGCAGCAACAACTGGGGCAGCGTTAGCAGCAGCACCGTTAGCGATGGCAACTGGTGGTGGGGTAGAGGTAGCAGCAACAACATGTGGAGTAGAAGTAGCAACAACAACAACTGGGGTGGTGGAGTGAGCAGTTGAAGTAGAAGCAACAACAGCTGGGACAGTGGTGGTTGGGACAACGACAACTGGGGTAGAAGTAGCAGCAACAACAGCTGGTGGGGTGGTAGAGGTGATTGGACAGTAAGTGGTGTAAACAGTGTCGTTTTCAGTAACGGTAGTTAAACCGGTGGTGACTGGAACTTCGTGACATTTGTTTTCAGAACAAGAAGTAATGGTAACAACGGTGGTTGAGAGATGTTCAACAGTAGCGGTCAATGGACAGTAAGTGGTGTAAACGGTTTCGTTTTCAGTAACGGTAGTTAAACCGGTGGTAACTGGAACAGCTGAACATTTGTTAGCAGAACAAGAAGTAATGGTAACAACAGTAGTTTGGATGTCAGTAACAGTAGAAGTACCGTTAGAGTAGACAGCAGCAGACATAGCAGAACCGGCAGTGGCGGCGAGTAAAGTGGCAGTAGAGAATTGCATTATTAAAGTTTGAAGCGAATGTAGATAATTAATTATAGTAGAAAAAAGTATTGTAATTTTTGAACGAAAGTCGGATATTTATATAGTTTTCCCAAGAATTGGAAACTCAAAGAAAACAAAGCGGTCGAAAGATTTTTCAATACTTTAAAAATATTTTGGCGATTTATTAATAGATCATAATATTAGCTGGTGAAATTTTAAAAATAAACAAATATTAATATGTAAAAATTTTCCTACAGCGCGTGGAACTACTTTGGTAAACATGATAACTAGTAAAAAATAAGCCAATGCAGCACATTTTTAGGTTGTATCATGTATGATTGAAATAATAATTTGTCATATGTAAATAATGATTTCCCCTGTTGTTGCAGCACGGTTTTCTATCACGACCCGTCTAAAACTTCAATTTAACCGCTTAGCTATCAAAGTACATAGCTCACAGCACTAAGCTTAACAAAGTATATCAGGATATTTGCACTTACTATGTTATAATTATTTGCTTGCTAACTTTTTTAACCAGCACTATTGTGATTCTATTGTAAAACGAAATTTTCTCTCATATACGAATTGTCATATAACAAGCTACGTCATTGACCCCCTTCACAACACTTTCAATTATTGTTAGTGCCATTACGTAAGTTGATATTCTTCAGATTAAGTAACAATACATACATTTTAGATATATTTTTACCAAGAAATACACTGCATTGAACGGGTTTCTAGGTTACGAGTTATTTATAATTGAAATAGAAAAGGTAAATACTACAAATGTAAATAGTCGTACGTGTAGTGGGACAATGCTTTCACGCAAAAATTAGTGGCCAATCCCATCCAACAGTCCGCAGTCTGCTACATATTGTAACTAGTAATATGTTGCACCATGCTGAACTAAACTATGTCAATGTGCTTCTAAAATTTCATTGAAGACATGAAGTGATTGTTTACTTCTGAAGACTCTGAAATTTTCCTGGATTGTCTGCAGTCTTGTTGGTACCGACACGGTTTTCTGTACCTAGTTATTACCACCATTTGTAACATTACCGTGGTATTGTACCGTGGAACGCGCAATATGTTGTGCCATTTCTTCCATGCCCAATGACTACAATTTACATACGCCTTCAAATAATATTTGCCACTAACTTCAGCAATTTTCACCAGCACGATTACTTCTAGTAGATTAGTATGGTACTATTAGCGTGCATTAAAACAATGACTCCAGTCTTGGTTGAATTATACTATTTCACCGAACTGAAATTAGCTGCGATACCATGTCAAGTAATGTAGAAAATTGAGCATACTTCAGTGTTTGAAAATTGTTTTTTTCTTTTGGATTTTTTTACTTTATTTTTTCGCGCTCTGCAAGTATTTTTTACTGGTGATGGCTGACTTTAGTTTCCTTCGTGTTGTGGGGTCCTTAGGCTTAGTATCAACCGAAATGATAACAACAATATTTTTAGTTGGAGTGAAATACTTCAAATCAAAGGCACTCACTTAAACAACATGATCAATTCCAAACACAATGACTCTAACTTAGCATTAAGGCAATCATTAAAAGTGTTCTGCATTGTTTTGGAATGAATTATTTTTCTTGCATAAAATCCTCCAATTTCAGCGACGTCAGTTCACTACAATCAATTCTTACAACTATTGAATGTATTACTGGCTGTAATGGCTATGAGCCTTTATTTGTTGATGCAAGTCTAGCACTTTCCTGTATATTCTGCGAAGCTATATTTTTCCAACATTTTAGTCACTTTTCTGTCCCTGGCTGGTACCCGAATTACTCGCAGGATATCATCAATAAACATTATTAGTGCAATCGTTTTCCCCCTCATATGTACTCATGTAAATGTTGATTGCTCCGAATATCTTTATTCTCCACTTTGAGATTTTGAATCTCAAGCTTGGGAATTGCTGGTTTAGCGAAATAATCGATTCGACTCCTTGCTACGGAATTTCTCTCAATTTGCAAAGCTTTACGAAATCAGTATCTTTCATAACCAATGTAGGCTTAAAGTGTTTCAGATAACTTGTAGTTTGCTTCTTGGGTTTAATTTATACATTTATTGTACACTTTTCAAAATAATTTTTCTTTTCTAGTTTTTTTCATTTTATTTGCAATCTCTACCAAAAATTAAACAAAATATATATTTTATTTATCATTTATCAAAATTTTTAACTATTTTGTCATAAAACATAAAAACATAAAAACATAAACTATACGTAAGCATAAACATAAATTCATTCTATAGCATTTAAATAAAACTTTATTCTATTTCTTTTAATTTTTTAAAAGTATCTTAAAAGTGGCGATTTCAAAACCTTTTAATTTAATTGATAATTTATTATCATCAACAGATAATTGTTCGCCAAACTCATTAGATACCTCTTCTAAAGCATTAGTTTTATATATTTTGTCAATTTTTAAAATTTCTTTATCAAAACTAATAACCCCAGAAGCTCCACCCCCTAATGATTCATAAACTCTTAATACAATTGATGTTTCTTTAGTTTCACTCTTAAAATGATCATAAATATTAACATCATGATCATTTTCACCTCTTTTAATATGCGAGAGGATTAAACTCTTATCCCCTGTTAATTTAATTGACTGTAAAATCTTAGTCAACTTTTGGTTAGCATCTGGAATAGCCTTTTCAATTTGATAATTCAAATTATGAGCTAATTGAACGGTATCTGGTCCTAAACTACCTTTATGAGGATAAATTGCATATTCAAAGTCGTGCTCTCCCATGTCGGCTAAATCATCCGGAGCTTTTGCAGATCTTAATAACGATAACCTAATCAAATTACCATGAATATTTCCTCCATATTTATTAGTATTAATTAATGATACCCCATAATTATATTCTGATAAGTCCATAAATTTATGATGGCATACTTCAAACTTTGCAATATCCCAATTAGTATTGAAATGGGTAGGTCTCTGGGTAATACCAAATTGAGTTTCGAAATTTGCATGGTTTGCAGTATAAATCGTAGTAGGAAATTGAACCCTCAAAAACTTGTAAGTTTCGTGCCAATTTACATGACATTTAAATTTGACAAAATTGTTTTGAACTATGTCTCCCGAAGACTTTTCAGTTAACCCTTGAATGGAAATAATTGTTTCAATCGAAGATTCATTTGAAATTTTATTTTTAACTAAAATAGCACTCTCTAATTTATTATTGGATAAAATTGAGACTTCTCCCCCTGTTAAAAATTTAAATTTATCTAAGGAATAAATTTCAACATCCCAAGCAGGATAATTTAACGGTTCATCGTCAACCAAGATATACTGGTTACCTCCAATAATTCCATTTGGACTGGAGGTCTGTTTCGTAGATGTGGTGTCAATGATTTCCCTGTCATTAACTAAATCATATAATGACGTAATAATACCAGTGCTGGAAATCGAAACTTTTAAAAGCTCATTTGTCAAAATATAACCATCGCCAACTTGATTGACAGAAGCAGGATATTTAATATCATTAATCGTATTCAACGTGGTTTCACCATTTATTACGTTTAATGAGACTTTATAATTTTCGCTATCATTCTCATTAATTTTATATTCATTTAATTGATTATCTTTACACCAATCAAAAATGCTAGAATAACTCTCTGGCGATACATTTAACAAAATATCTTTTCTTTCCCAAGGTAAAGTATTAAACAAACTGAAACTTGAATTCTTATCCCCAGAGTTCGAAACATAGCTCAATGCCTCATCAATAAGACGATCTGCCTCTTTAATTAGTTTCTTTTGCATTGGGTACACTTCATCATAATATACCATACCAATACAAGTACCTGGAAGAACATCATGGAATTGGCATAAGCACAAATCTTCCCATAAGTTAATGATTTTTTTGGCTGGATACGTGTATTTTGGATTTGAAATTGAAACTAAACTTGCAATCAATTCCAAATCATGCAATTTAACTTCTCCATTTCTATTAAACCTCTTAACATCGGCGTGGGTAGTATAAGTACCACGATGATATTCTAAATAAATCTCTCCTAACCAACTAGGTAAATCATCACCATTATTGGAATTTTTCAAGATATCTTCATAGAATTCATCAACAGTGTTTCCTAATTGAACCGTTGGCATTAAACCAATCGTATTTGCTAATCCTCTACATCTTCTTATTTTCTCTAACATTTCTTCAGTTGGTCCACCACCACCATCACCATGTCCATATAATAACATACCCCCAGAAACATCCCCTAAATTCTTATGTTGAGATTGTGATCTCATTACATCACCAAAATTAGCTGCAGCAGTATACGTATTTGCTGGTGGCATATGAACTAATAGTTGCGACCCATCAATTCCAACCCAATTGAATGTAGTAAGTGGAAATTGATTAATATTATTCCAAGATAATTTTTGAGTCAAAAATCTATTGATATTAACTAATTGACAAATCTGAGGAATTTGTGAAGAATAACCAAAAGTATCAGGTAACCAAAATATTTCTGAATAGTAACCAAATTCTTGCATTTGAAATCTTTGCCCCAATAAAAATTGACGAATCAAGGATTCACCATTTGGAATATTAACATCATTTTCAACCCAAGAACCACCAATAGGAATAAATTGGTTAGTGACGAATTTTTCTTTAATTTTTGACAAGATTTCTGGATGATACATTTTCAACCATTTAAATTGTTGCATTTGTGAAGCAACAAATACGTATTCTGGATATTGATCACAAATTTTTAATTGAGTAGTCCAAGATCTAACAATTTTTCTCTTAGTTTCGGCAAATGGCCATTGCCAAGCTGTATCAATATGACAATTACCAATAGCAAACACATCGATTCTTTTGTTTGGGGAGGAAAACTCATGAAATACGTCTTCCGAGTTAATTTTATCACCTAATAATTTTTCTGCAATTTTTCTACATTTTGAAATTGATTCGACATCATTTGGATCGAATGCATTCATAATTTCATTACAAACATGCAAAGCTTGATATTTTTGCCACGAACCTCCAGGAAACTCTCTTGCAGCATCACCCAAGATCCAAAAGTCCCAAAATAACCGCCTAGCTTCCATATTTGGCAAGACCAAATGAGCTTTATTTAAGGTGAAATAACGATTCGGATCGGGTTTTCCATCACCACCATTACCAAACATACCATTACAAGCTACTTCAATATAGAATGTTTGTGTTGAAGCAGTTACATACTCGGGTGGTATTTTAAATAAATTCCGTTCTCCTCCACCAGTGTAAGCGTGTAATGGAAGACCAGAAGAATCGTAAATTGCCGCTTCAGTATTGGAATCCCACTCAATTTCAATATGGTCATATTTAAGCCAATGTTCAGGGATTTCAATATCAAACTTGACCCAAAACGATTTCCAAGATGGCCCAAAAGCATAGCCCAATCCAATATCTTGCCAATCTACATGGGCCCAATCAATATCATGAAACAAAGGCCGCATAGTTTGTCCATTGGGCCCATCGGGAACCCGATAACATTGCAATTGCAACAATTTACGCTCCCAATCATAAAATTTCGGTAAATTCAAAGAATGAAATTGGCCGCCGCCATTGGTGAACATCCGCAATCTATCCTCATATAAATGATCAATTGGTTTGTGGTTAGGCTGTAACCTATGCGAACTATACGAACTCATAACTAGATTAATCCATAAGAAGAATAAATAAATTAACCTAACTAAAAAATGATCATCCATTTTGACTTATATAGCCAATTGTTGCAACAAAGGGGTGAAACTGAACTACGGGGTTATTCCACCATATGCAACCCAACCCCCACTAGTTGCTTAGGTGGTAATTACCGAAGTAGTTCCTTGCCTATATGGAGAACCAACGCGGAGTACTGGCGATCAAAGTGGTTATGTCGCTAATCATCATAATAACGAAACCAACAGAGTAGAAAATACGACGATCATGGATGATCTTTAGTGACGTATTATACAACGATGATGAGTGAATCCATTGTGTCAATCGAGCTATCAGAAGTGAAGTATTTTGTCAGGGAAGTTTGGTTTAAGCACATCAAGATTTGCTTGGAGGAAGAACCAAGGAAAATCGTACATTTCTAGAAGCAAGAGAAACTACAGGCAGGCGGTGGAATATTGACACTTCTCTAGATGGGAATAAGACCTGGAAGTAGATATTGTGGTAATGTAGTCACCGAGAATTCGGTACCACTTCTCATTGGTTGGGTTGGCACACATGATTTTTATGAAGGTTGCTAAGTCTTTATCAGAAGATAAAGGGGCAATACAAAAAACCTTCCCCAAAAATAGAATTGGGTTAGTGGGAACTTAACATAGTTTCTGAGCATTGTAATGTAGATTAACAATTTTCAAAGAGATACAACGATTTGCCCCTTCCAGTTTGTTTTCTGATTAGCTAAGCGCAAAACTGCTCCCTTCATACAAAAGTTAACTTAGATGGAATCGAAATTGCTATTGATCTACAGAGACTCTCAAAATGTATAGAATTATACTAAATATGGTGTATACTAAAATTAATTAATCTTGACTTCCTTATCTTCCTCAATTGAAGAGACATGAGCTTCAGTTTTAATAGATTCAGCGTGAATTTCAGGTAAGTTAGCAACGAAACCTTTGATCAAAGAGTATTCGGTAGTGATAGCTCCACCTAATTTGGAAATTTGTTGTTTAATATAAGAAACATCGGCTTCAGAAGCAGAATCTTTTAACGTAATAATATAAGATTTTAAAGACATGGAATTGGATGGCGAATTTACCTTAGCTTTGTTATTGGAACTAATAGGTTTGGATGTGACAATTAAGAAGATCAAAAAGATTAAACCTACAATAGAAATTATCACTTTACTTACAAAATTCATATAAAAGAATAAAATTAATTTTATTTATACACAGTTATCTCTAACCTTGCCACAATCGACAATTTAAAGGGTCACAGCAAATTTCAGCTGTACACCGGACTGCTTCTATAAAATAGATAAGTGAGGAATTAATTAACTACCAAGTCAGGTTTTTCTTTATTGAATGCTTAGTAACTCTACCACAATTGATAGATTTATTAATCGACTCAGAAAACCAGGTATTTGGATATTCACGTCCTTAGTTGTAATATCGACTTTTTATACGTTTTATTCTTTATCACCAAAACCTAAACCCAAACCAAAACCGAAACGGACACTGTCACCTGAAATGAAATCGAAAGGATCTTCAGTTGATTTTCACCAACAGATTCAACGTAAGTTGCACCATTTACATAGTGGTGAGACTGGGGTTAAGTTACGCCAGGATCCTTTTAAAACAATGAAGGAAAAAGATTTTGAAGACCATATTGTAGATGGCTGGAACAAACATCAATTATTTACTTACTTACATGATGAACGAATCTTTCCTGATATTGATGATAATTTGGATGATATTAGATTACAAGTAAGGGAAATTTACGATAAAAACAACCAACATATGGCGGAGCAATAAAGAAATAACCAAAAGCACAATTGCAATTTAACTCCATTTGAGTAGTACTTTTTTTTGTTTATAATGACGTTATGATTTTATGATTAATATAAGTTTATCTTGTTGACCGTAGACTTGATAGTTTAACCAGTGAAAGCAATAGTAGGGTTACGTGACTATGAACTCGACACGGTAGCGCGCAATTAAGAGAACTAAACAAACAAGGAAGAGCAAGAGTTGTTTACGACAATGGCATGCCAAAAAACGATACACAGTGCTTGTTTTCGGTCACCGCTAGCCCCTAATACAATATTTGAACATAAACTCTGAGATATCAACGTCTTGTTCATTATTCGCTAAATGCGCGGGGATGAAGGTAATACTTATTAAGAGCAACGAAATATAGTGAAATATTACTAGGTATTGCTGTTCAATATCGCTAAAGTGATATAGCAATATAATTAGTGTATTACGTTTCCCATGCATGCGCTTACGTAACTACTATGCTCTATAAACCACTTGAGTAAATTAATTAATCAACTGGGAACATTAATTACCTCATGAGCAAATATTAACTTGCAAGGTAATTTGACGTAAATATAAAAGGAAATAAATACCCAAAGATAAATAAAGATAAATAAACATATATACACTTTAATTTGTCAATCTCGATTTATCTATGGTTTACTATATTAAATCTAGCTAGTTGCACTATAATACCCCTTTCCATTCATTGCATCATAATGTGTTTTCGCAATAGTGCATAGGGACATATTTACCAGATTACTGGCTAAGAACATAGTACCATCACCCATTGTGCCATCGTATGGCTGAAGTCTTTGGGCCCTTACTATATCACATTTCCATGTTGCTGATGTAGATTAAACGCTAGTTGTATAGCATTGACACTATCACAGTGTCATATGTTCTGGGCCGTGAGGTGTAAGGCAGCATTGGTTCAAACCAAGGGTTGATCTTTGACACGACTATTACTAATTGCTACCATCCCTAGAACGTTGTAATTTGTATTAATATGGGCAAAGACAAAAGTTTTTTATTATTGAATATTCTTTAATAAAATTATTTAAAATGGTTAAAGCTGGTATGTATTATGATAGAAATAGGTCAATTGACTGTCACCAATCCAATTGACTCAATTGAGCTTAGTTTTGTAGACTTTTTCAGATACTCAGTAATTGAGTTGCCGGATTATGTGGGCATGATCGGTTGAACACTTTGCTATGTTGTAAACTGTTCAATTGTGATCATTGTGATCCACTTTTAGGACCAATTGTCGGATAGCTCATACTAACGTATAGTTGCTGTATTAAGAGGTGATGCATCTGTTTCAGGTGTCGTTAATTTTGAACAAACTACCGAAGATGGTGCTACTACCATCACTTGGGAAATCACTGGTAACGATCCAAATGCATTAAGAGGATTCCACATCCATCAATTCGGTGACAACACCAATGGTTGTACTTCTGCTGGTCCTCATTTCAACCCATTCGCCAAAACTCACGGTGCTCCAGAAGATGACGAAAGACATGTTGGTGATTTAGGTAATCTTACCACTGATTCCAAAGGGGTTGCTAAAGGTTCTAAACAAGATTTATTAGTTAAATTAATTGGTGAAAATTCCATTTTAGGTAGAACTGTAGTTGTCCATGCCGGTACCGATGATTACGGTAAAGGTGGATTTGACGATTCCAAGACCACTGGTCACGCCGGTCTTAGACCAGCTTGTGGTGTTATTGGTTTAACTCAATAATTCATCTACCAAATCGATTGTTATACTAAAACGAGTTCATATGTGTTTATGCGAAAATGAATAGCCAGATTATTATTCAATATTGTAGAATGTAGAAATGTATTACGAAAAATTAGAAGTTAGATGAGATTAACGGAAGGAAGACAATTCAGTAAAATGCTTCAAAGAGAATCTTCATATAAACGTAGAATCTTTCGATCTATGCTTGTAATAAAGTAACATTTCATTTGGGTAAGAAATTGATATTTTATAGGTAAAGTTTAAATATTGACTTTTGACGAACAAGGAATGAAATTTCCAAATATGAGAAAAGTCTTGATAATTAACAGCTCGTAATAAACGGCACCAGATAATAATCTCAACGTTTTCCAAGAAATACAATCAACTAGCAAAGGGTTTATGATACAGGAATTAGAAAATAAGGGGTGGTACAATGGAGGTGAGAATGATAAAAATAGCAAGGAAAGCAACAATTGGCACTACTTAAGAAGCTAGCGAAACACTACAAATGCTTAGGACCAAAAGGGATGCTTAGTTTGAAGCCATCAATGGTTATTTTTCGAACAAACAAGTTTCACCACCGGCTAAAACCCTTCAAACGTGGCACCACTCAAACAATAATGTTAAATTACTAGCATTCTGTAATAAACGTGGCAAGTCGTACATGAATTTAGCTAGAACAATGAAAAGCTACATATGAAGACATGTAATATCCTGTGGTTACATATTCGTAGTTTACGGGCTATTCATAGACAATAGAATGATTCTATAAAAGAAGTCCAATGCCTTGATACATTAGAATGAAGAAAATTGTTAGGTGACAAATTTAACTTCGAACAAAAGGAATATCATGTTGTTTAAGACGGTTGCTTGGTTATCTCTTTTACCAGTTATATTTGGTGCTCCAGCTAGTTCATCAAAATGTACTACTTATACCACTACTGAAGTCAAGACTATCGAAACTTCGTATTTCGTTGTTAATTCTGTTCCAGCAAGAGATACTTTTAAGAATCCTACTTATCCAGTTCAAAATTGTCAAAACTATTTTGATACTATTAATGACTTTTCGTGTCATAATACTTCAAAAGTCCCTGAATCACAATCCTGTTGCTTCGAAAATTGGGGGATTTTATTGCAAGCACAATTTTGGGATTATAATCCAAGTTATCTTGCAATTGCTGTGAATGGTACTCAACAACAGAAATCAGCCATTGAATCTAATAGTACCATTATGAACCCTCAAGATCCAGCACAAAGAGCCTTCACTATTCATGGTTTATGGAATGATTTATGTGATGGTTCTTACAATCTGTACTGTGACCCAACCTTAGAAATTGCCGATGCTAAAGATAACATTACTCATGTTTTAGTAGACCAATTTGGTGAAGGTGCTTTATTTGATTACATGACTAAATATTGGGTTAACAATGTGAAATCTAACGTTGCTAACGCTGGCTCAATTTCATTATGGGAACATGAATATAACAAGCATGGTACTTGTATGAATACTCTTTTACCAAAATGTTTCACTGGGTCATACACTAGATTTGAAAACATTGTTAATTTCTATAAAAAAGTGGTTGAATTGTATCACAATGTTCAAACACAGAACTTTTTAGCATCAGCTGGTATTACTCCAACTGTCACTAAGCAATATAAATTAACAGATGTGATCAATGCTATTGCCAATGAAAACGCCGGTAAGAAAGTTTATGTCGGATGTTTGAATGGTGCTATTGATGAAATCTGGTATTACTACAACTTGAAAGGTAATGTCTTAACTGGAGATTATAAACCAATTGATTTAACCACCAAACAAGGTTGTCCTGACAATGTTTGGTATTTACCAAAATAAAAAGTTTTATAGAGAAAAGTTTTAGTGAATATAAATGGATTTAAGTTGCAACTACATTGAAATTAATTAATTACTAGATTACAGTAATTCTCAAAGATTGGACCACAATGCAAACCAATGCAATCCAGTATCTCTGTGTTTCATACTAAAGCATAATCAGTCAATTATATAGTTATAGCTCTAGTAGCAGCCCATATATTCTCCATGCCAATATCTAATCTACTACACGCAGAAGTGAAATAGCACGGTGCGCAAGGCGGTGAACCATTCAAATCGTACTAACCACCATTGAGAAGAAGTATTGCAGCCATGCTATTGTAGAGTTCATATTGTAGAAACCTATTCGAAGTATGCTTCACCAAGGAGTATTTGGTTCTTAGCTCCTTTCCACAGTGACCAAGAGTTGCTTACTTACGATGCAAATTGGCAGCTACCGGACTGGTTACTGATTTCATCATCACAGGGTACTACAGTAAGCCTTGTAAATGCCGGACCTGATTTGGGTACTTCACGTAACTAAATTCCAGCCTCTGAATAGGAAATTATTGACTAGTATTGACTCCATCGTATTGTATCATTTATGAATTCCAGTTCGAGGGATTCAACTAGTAATCCCGCTGGTAGAAGAAAAAGAGGTCTTTCTTTACGGTCTCAGCTATTTAACAAGACATTGTTTAAGATTGACGACGATGAAGATGTTTCCCACGAGGAGTCTAGCACATCTGGTACTGTGACCGCCCCTTCAATCGAATTGAATCTGATCCCTATGGATCTAGGTTCCGTTCAGAATGGGCGCAGCGGCATAGGCGCCAATGATGATAAGAATAGCGTCAATTATACGGTAAAAAGAGCTACTACTAGGGATGATCCCAGTCAAAAGTCAGACTATTCTTACAACACCAGCGATGGTTCTCCGTACCTTGTAAATACAAATGTCGTTAGATCAACATCAAACCTCACGGGAGGTACCAGCTATTACAATCGGCGTCCTGAAAGAAAGAAGATGGTGAAATTTTGGAACTTTGTCAAAAGTAAGATCAATGGCTCCAATTTACCTCCTTCTGAAAATGGTAGAATAATCCCGGTTTCAGTGAATAACACCATGGTCAATGAATATTTTAATGAATATTTATTTGATGACATCAGCCAGTGCCTTATAGACAATAGAAATGGTGAACCGTATGTTTCCAATCGCATAACGTCTTCAAAATATACCGTTTATTCATTCATACCAAAGCAATTGAAAGCACAATTCTCTAAAGTTGCCAATTGCTATTTTATGGCGGTGGCCATTCTACAAATGATCCCCACATGGTCAACCACTGGTCAATATACTACGATTATTCCATTGTTGATCTTTATGTCAATTTCAATTGCAAGAGAAGGGTTTGACGATTATAAAAGACATGCTCACGATAAAGAAGAAAACAATAAAATAGCCGTTGTTATAAAAGAAAGTCCCTTTTCGTCAGATACTCATTCAATTTCAACTGTTTCTACCGAAACAATAAATTTGGACCCATCAAACTCTCCATATCTAGTGGCACCAACGCATAACGCAGCAAGTAATTCTTCTTTGCATCCTTTTACTAGTAAATCTGCAATGACAAAGGGAAACCTTACTGAAAATGCTACAAAATGGAAAAACATCAAAGTTGGAGATATTATTAAGATCAAAGATAATGAATGGATCCCAGCTGACATCATATTATTAGCAACAAGCGATGCAGAAAACCAAGAAGCATTCGTAGAAACAATGGCATTAGACGGAGAAACTAATTTAAAACCGAAGTTCCCCCATACAGAAATATCAAAAAAATATGCTAATGTTGAAGGTTTAAAAAATTCGAAAGTCTTGTTTACAGTGGAAGATCCAAACGTTGATTTGTACAACTTTAAGGGTCTGTTTACGATTGACAATGAAAAGTTCCCCTTGGGTTCAGACAATGTAGCATATCGTGGAAGTGTCCTAAGGAATACCTCTTCTGTACTTGGACTTGTCATATTTTCTGGAGAAGAAACAAAAATCCGAATGAACAACATTAAAAATCCTCGGATAAAGGCACCTAAACTACAAAAGAATATCAATTACATTGTCTTGTTTATGGTTTTTGTAGTTGCAAGCTTAGCAGCCCTTTCCACAATGGGAGAACGACTTCTATTTGAATCGAATCGAAACAAAACATGGTACTTGTACGATCAAGATGCTGGGATTGCAGCAACTTTAATGGGATTTATTATCATGTACAACACTTTGATTCCTTTATCCCTTTACGTCACTATGGAAATCATTAAAGTCATGCAACTATTATTTTTGCAATACGATATAGATATGTATCATGTCGAAAGCAATACTCCTGCCGATTCCAAAACCGCCACAATTCTTGAGGAATTGGGCCAAGTCAGTTATATTTTCAGTGATAAGACTGGAACTTTAACAGATAATCAAATGGTATTCAGGAAGTTTAGCGTTTGTGGAATCAGTTGGGTACACGATTTAGATGTAATTTCAAAGGAAAGAGAAAGTCCCAATGAACAGGAGATAATTCAATTGAAACAAGCCCAACCACTAAATGTCGGCCACAATATTTCAGGCAGAGACAGCTATGAAAATCACAGAATCAGTAGTGAGTATGCTCCAAGAAATAGCACAACTTCAATCGCAAGGGAAAGTATGGAAATCAAATCGATTAGAAGTACAACTACATGGAAGTCTACAGCACAACCAAAGAAAATACAAGACTCCAGTAATTCACTACAGTTACTAAAATATATTCAATCCCATCCTCAAACTTTATTTTCTGTCAAGGCAAAATTCTTTTTACTTAGCATTGCATTGTGTAACACCTGTTCTCCTAAACGAAAAGACATAAATTATTCTGCAACCCGAAATGGATCAGGAATATCCCTAAATACAATCAATGAGTCAGACAATGAAGAAACTGAAATGAATGATGATGATGATTCCACTATCGATTACCAAGCTGCTTCCCCAGATGAATTGGCGCTTGTAGAAGCAGCAAGAGATTTAGGATTTATTGTCTTCAACAAAATCAATAAAAAATTAACTATAAAAACTTATCCAAACGGATTTGAAGGAGACCCAAAATTTGAAGAGTATGAAATTTTGGAAGTGATTGAATTTTCTTCATCCAGAAAGAGAATGTCTATTATAGTTCGATTTCCAGATAATAGAATTGGTCTATTCTGTAAAGGTGCTGATAATGTAATATTGGAGAGATTGAAAAACGCTGAGATGGCTAGAAAAAAGGCTCGTGATATTTCACTCAATTCTGAATTTAGGAGAACCCAAGAGGCTAACGCTGTATTGCAAAATAGAATCTCTGAAGATGCTGAAGCTATGGAATCTCGAGCTTCGATGAGTAGCCTCAGTCGAAATCTAAGCATGAACAGCAATGCAGCATTGCATAGGATGGGGTCCATTGATAATGCTATCCTGACCAAAGAAGATGGCGAAATAGCTGATATTGCCTCTAGAGTAAGAAAATCTTTACATTTCCAACAGGCACAAAAGTATGGTAATGATGCTAACTCATATGATTTGATCTCAAACGAAGGTTCTATTGACCATGGTACACAAAATGCTGGACAAACAATACCAAGTGATAACATTTTAGTGAATGAAGAGTTTATTCTAGAAAAAACGATAGAGCATTTAGAAGAATTTTCAACAGAAGGATTGAGGACTTTACTTTATTCTTTTAAATGGATCGATAAAGAAATCTTTGGGGATTGGTACAAGGAATTTGGAATAGCGAAAACTTCATTGATTGACAGGGCAAGCAAAGTTGAAATCGTGGGAGATAAAATTGAAAATGATTTTGAATTGATTGGTGCAACAGGGATAGAAGATAAATTGCAAGATGGTGTAAGTGAGGCGATTGAAAAGTTACGAAGAGCCGGTATTAAAATGTGGATGCTTACAGGTGATAAAAGAGAAACCGCAATTAATATTGGATATTCATGTAGGTTGATCAAAGATTATTCAGTAGTGGTAGTTCTATCAAATGAAGGTACCACGGAAGAATTGGTGAATCGAATCACTTCGGCCACTCTGGAAATACAAGCTGGAAGAGTTGCACATTCTGTTCTTGTAATTGATGGAGCAACTCTATGTGAGGTTGAGAGTGATCCTTCCCTTATGGCATTATTTCTTGAGTTGTGCATCAAAGTAGATTCTACTATTTGCTGTCGTGCTTCTCCATCCCAGAAAGCAAGCTTGGTGAGTGCCGTAAGAAATTTGAATAAGAAAGCAGTAACTTTGGCAATTGGTGACGGTGCAAATGATATAGCGATGATTCAAGAGGCAGACATTGGGGTTGGAATTACTGGTAAAGAAGGTCTTCAAGCTGCCAGATCATCAGACTATTCAATTGCGCAATTTAGATTCTTACTAAAGCTACTATTGGTTCATGGTCGTTACAATTATGTAAGAACATCCAAGTTTGTCCTTTGTACTTTTTACAAGGAATTATTGTTTTACTTAACGCAATGTATTTACCAAAGGTATACTATGTTCACAGGTTCTTCGATGTATGAAAGTTGGTCCCTTTCTATGTTCAATACTCTTTTTACATCTTTGCCAGTTATTTGCATCGGAATGTTCGATAAAGATTTGAAGCCAGCAACTTTGTTAGCCGTCCCTGAACTATATAGCAAGGGTAGATTGTACCAAGGTTTCAATTTGAAGTTATTTATTTTATGGATGCTTTTGGCAGCTTTTCAAAGTGTCGGAATATCATTTCTAAACTTTTACATTTGGGGGTTCAGTGCACTTCGTGATAATTCTACTTTTCCACTAGGAACTTTATCATTCGCAGTATTGATAATTATTATAAATGCAAAATGTGTTTTTGTAGAAATGCATAATATTACATGGTTGTGCTTTGCGTCCTTTATAATCTCAGTTGGTGGTTATATACTCTGGAATTGTTTGATTTTTGCGTTGTACAAAACAAAAGAATCTCCAATTTTCTTTGTATCAGAAGGTTTGAATACTTGGGGTCGCGATCAAAGCTGGTGGGCTGCAGTTTTAGTTATTGTTATAGTCCCTCTCTTGTTTGAAATTTTGATAAAAATCTTCAAATTCGCTTTTCGTCCTGGTGATGATGAGATTTTCAGAGTGTTTGAAAAGGATTTCGCAATGAGAAGAATATTTGAAACCAATTCTTATAAAGAACTTCACCAAGGTTGGACATTTGTCAAAGAGCCATCTACCCTGATTGTCGGATTCTACAAGCTTTTGCGCAAACTTGGAATTAAGGTGGAAATACCTACAGCAGATACAAATTTGACCATGGAATACCAACAAAGTGCAGTCAATAGAAAAAGGGCAGGTACAAATCCATTGTCGACTGAATTATCACCCAGTAGTAATGGTATCGCTGTAGTCAGTGAATATTCGAGATATATATCGGAACAAGAAAATGATGGATATGAAGTATTACCAAGTGGAAAGAGAATAAAGTTGAAACAAAAAGATAAAGCCCGCTGGACTGAGTTTGGTAGCAAGCTTATGGGTCAGGAAGAAGATGTCGATGCTATTATTGATGAACGTCTCAAAAATTTAGATCAATAGTAATTTGTTGATAATTAATTTATAAAATGTCAATAGAATGGATATGTCATGTATTTATTATGAAATCTAAAAGACTTCAATATTAAAAGTAAACTATTTTAACCCCTCTAACCTTTTGCGTCGTAAGTTCAAATCTCGCTCTATATCAGTCAAAATCATTTTCAAATTCTTGCTTTGACTGTTAGCTTCTAGCCAGTTTTCCAACTTGTGTGTCTGAAACTGAAGTTCCGAGATCAATGGAGATTTTTGACTGGAGCCATGTTCATATGGATTTAGTAATAGATTAAAGAGTGGGTTCCATAATTCATTTTGCCAGTATCTTTTCAACGGTGTTTCTAGTTGAACAGTGCCGTCTTCGGTTCTCTTAATTCTAATATAAGTACCAAAGAGTAAGGTGTGAATAATTGTGGCTAACCCATAATAATCTGCCTCATAACTCCATGGTTCATTATCATGCATTTGTGGACAATCTTGCTCATCAGTTTTCCAATTACTCTTGAACTGTACTTCCCCTTTGAATAAAGTTAAATCGATTGCTCTTCCAAAATCGATCACTTTGATGCTCTTTCTTGACCAACCATTGTGGCCATCTTTGTCATACTTATCGTGCAATTGTTCATCTTCTTCTAAAGTATCGAAACGAATCATGCAATTGTCTGCCTTTAAATCACAGTGTAATATTCCTATTTTATGTAAAGCTTCGATAGCTTTAATTAATTCTAGCGAAAAGTAAATACAAAGCACTTCGTCCATACCCTTTTGCATATCTTTATAATGGTTTATCAAATCTAATAGAGTGAATTGAGGACAGTACTCCAAGAATAAATAACTTTCATCTTTGAAAAAATGAAGCGAATCTGGTTCAACAAAATATTTCTTGGTTTTGCTTCCTATGAGCCTTCTGTGAACTTGATTGAGGATATAAAATTCCCACTTGGAAGAAGGGTTCTCTATTTTCAAAGCCTTGTATCCACCCACAGAACCAGATTCTACCAAGAAAACTACCCCAAACCCCCCTTCGCCTAGCTGATTTCTCAAACAATATATTTCGTTTCCACAAAAGTCAATCATTGCACTCTGGGATCCATTTGGGATTGGACGCTTACTTACAAATAAGTCTTTAAATTTATTCAACTTCCCTATATCCATTTCAGATTGCTCATGGTATCCTGGATAAATATCTAGTGGTATAGATAAATTGGCAAGCTGTTCCTCTCGAAGTCGCATATCAACTGCGTTAACGATAGCAATTTCATTATTCCTAAAAGGTTGTTCGACAAATGGTGAGCTATGATCATTATCCTCTATTTCTGTCGGTGGAGTTTTTTCAGGGTTCAAGTTTATATTCTCTTGTTGCAAGTTTATAGTTTCAGTCACAAACCCACTAAAGTTGGAAGTGGTCAAATTATCGTTTCTTTCTTCTTCGTCATCTGATTTAATATCCTGGGCTGCAGCATTGAACATATGCATAACATCGTTATTGGCCATCCGGGAGTAAAATGTCATGGTTGGTGACCTTGGCTGATCAAATAAGGTGTTATTGTCATCATTCAACGAAATAACGTAGGGTTGATTAATAAAATTAGAATCCGTGTTATTTCCATCTTCTATCGCTGTCGGTTGGTTATAGCTTAGTCTTTGTGATTGAGGTTGGCTTCTGCTCAAGGCAAGAATTTCCATTAAACTATATTCCTCCGTTGGGCCAGGATATACCAATTCCATATTTACACAAACTCTTTCCTTATTTTTGCCTGGCACTTGGATAATTGTAGAAACTTCACCATTTGTATCCACACTCTTGAATCTCTCATCGATGGAAGTTGGGGCAGAATCCTGATAAACTTTGATTTTTGTCTTGCCCTGAGAGCTTGGGTTAAATAGAGTCTTTTGCTTTATTGTTTCACCAAGCCACTGTTTTGATTTAATAGTGTTTTCCTTCACTCTGTCGACTATTGACCCAAGTTCAATTTGTTCCTGGGTACTATTGTTAAGTAAGGCGTCCCGTAGAGGTTTATGTGGTTCGTCATTATCTTGATATATTTCCATTTTCATCTTTTTACGATTAGTTGCCTGCTCCGGTTCTGACGAAGATACTGGTATTCCTCGTTTTAAACCTAACGGAGTGACTGTCGGTGACGGGTGAAGGTTATTATTGGCAAAATGATTGAGTTTAAGTTGTTTAAAATTTTCATAGTTTCGTTGTAGTCGTATTAACGGAGTAGCTTCGTTTTCTATTCCTATGTGGAAGATTTCTTCCGCATCTTCCCAGTTCCCATTTGAATGTAAATAGGTTGCAAATTCTTCATAGTAGACAGCCAACTGATTGCCAATGTCTTTCTTGGACAAATAAACAAATATATCCCGCGGACTGTCTGAATATCTCGTGTATTCCAACCACACCCGTAGATATCGAGGATCGTTCTTGTAGTGTAATACATCTCGAAAACATGAAGTACATCGCTCTAACAAATTCAAGAGGCCACTCTCGGAATTGGTACCTTGGGGATAATTGGTGTGAGTCCACTCTATATAATGTAAATACACTTGCAATGGATCATCCAACTCCTGGCAGTTCGCCAACTGGGATTCAAATTGTTGTCGTTGCTGTTGTAGGGTTTCTTTGTACTGTAGCACCGACCGTGACCCTGCCTTCAAACTTGACACTAGCTTGCCGAAACTTCGCCCATGTGTCAAAGGCTGAATGTTCTCCTTGTCTCGCTCGACTACCGAGACATCGCTCATTTGATTCATGTAGAATTCTCTCCAGTGAATCGATGGTTCTTTTTGCAACAATGTTTTGTAAACAAAATGGTTTTCTATACAAGAAAGAATGTCGCGGTATCAGATACCGCGACATGGATCAGGAAATTTTCGCCAGCGGTTGCACGACATTTTCTCTAGCCAAAAGAACCTGATTTTAGCAACAACTGTTCAGAGGTAATTGAAGCAAACAGTTGGGGATATGAATCTATTAGTGTGTGTTGCGGTGTTGTGGGCGACATTGGTGAGTGCTGGAGAGTATTACAACGAGTCTCTCTGGCTCAAGCCGTTGCCGCGCAACAACTTGCTAGCATCGTTTCAATTTGACATCGCGTCCTTGCCCATTGATATGCAATTGGGCGGCGATTCGGGCCACAAAGAACATCATTACACTTATTTCCCCAGGGCGCTTGGCCCAATTATCGAGTCTGCCAACGTACGGGAGTTGCATTTACGTTTTACCCAAGGTTGGTGGGATTCTGAGTCTTGGGGGAAGTTACCATACAATGGTTCCAAGAGCGGTGGTACCGGGGTGGAGTTGTGGGCAGTGATAGAGGCTAGTTCGTTGGTTGAAGCCAAGGAAAAATGGTTTAAATTGTCCAACACTCTCTCTGGATTCTTTTGTGCTTCATTTAATTTCATTGAGGATTCTATTACTACCGTACCTAAAAATGCCATTAATAACAACAACCATGAACTTTTCACCGCAGATCCGTCAAACAAATTGTATCTCTTAAGAGCTGCTTTACCAAGTGAACCTATCTGTACCGAGAATTTAACTCCGTTTATTAAATTATTGCCCACTAGAGGTAAAGCCGGTATTTCTTCATTATTAGATGGTCATAAACTTTTTGATACTTTATGGCACGGAATGTCCATTGACATAACCACTGTATGTGAAAATGATACCTGCCACTTGAATTTACAACAGACGATTAATACTGTTGTCGATATTGTTAGATCGAAGCGGAAGAGAGAAGAAGGTGGGATCCCAAAACCAATACCTGGAGATAATTTAAGATGTGATGAATCCAAAACGTTCAATATTTGGCAATGTTTCCCCCTTGGTGATCCAACCAACTTGTCATGGTCTTTAAATACTATATTTGGTAGAATGATAAATGGCCCAGCTTTTATTGACGATAAAGAGTCTACTAAAGTCAATATCGACATTGATTCTCAACATTGGGATGTCAATATTGATAGACAGGATAACGACTTGATCTACTTTAAACACGATAACATCGAATGGTACTTGACCGATGATGTTGCTACTGATATCAAGTTTAATACCGAAGACAGTACCTTCACCACTGCCATTGAAACCCCACCTTTATATGTTTCCCGTTCTTTAACTGGGTATTCTCAAGATCAAGGTGGATTCCGTGTAACCTTCTCCAATCCTTCAGACAGCGACGCCGTCAATTTTCTTTTCACTGAAAGTGTTCCATGGTTTATGAAATTGTATTTGTATACCATGAAATATCGGTTTCAAAATGCCACCGATACCTATGACGATTATGGCTCTCATTTAATCAAGGATACCTTCTACAAACCATCCATTGATAGAAAAAGACCATCACAATTGGAGCTTTTAATTGAATTACCACCGCAACTGTCGTTAACTTTAACATACCAATTCCACAAGTCATTATTATTATACCACGAATATCCTCCAGATGCAAACCATGGGTTTGCCATCGAACCTGCGGTGGTTCATATCTTACAAGATGAAAAGACTACATTCGAACTTCGTACTACAAGTTTATTATTGACCTTACCTACTCCCGATTTTTCCATGCCTTATAATGTTATCATTTTAACGTGTACAGTTATGTCGTTAGCATTTGGGTCCATTTTCAATTTGTTAACGAAAAAGGTTATTACAGAAGAAGAATATGAACAACTTTCCAAAAGCAGTAAGCTTGAAGTTTTGAAATCAAGAATAAGTGGTAAACTCCAAAGATTGAGACAATTGTTAGGTAGAAGCTAATATTGAAAAACCTAGTACATTGACTGTATTTAACAAAATAGATATATATCCAATGCATATATTTCACTATGGACAAGTACTCCGAAACAAGTTACCTTTCAATAGATGACAAATGACTAACGTTTCCGCAGCGTATATTAAGTAGAACTAGAATGGATCTTCATAAGGGTCCTCTTCATCATAATCGTCATCTTTTTCGAATTCATAGACGATAGCACCTCCTGCCGAGCCCAAGGATTGCTGGGCTTCCATAAATGGGAGCTGCACTTGATCTTTGGCTATCTTTTGTTTTGAGTTTGTGGATAAATTGAAAGTAGTTAAATCTTTTAATAAGGCATCTTCGTCTTGTTGGTCGTCATTTTCTGGTGGTTGACAGATTTCATAAGTATGACTCAGAGTATCTATAGAAAACTTGTAATTTATCGATCTACCAGACTTTCTCTTGTTTGTTAAGTTGACAATGAACCTTTTAGAATTGAAATTACTGTGAATAGGGAATTGCAAATGGGCAATGTGATTGTCAATGGATTCCTCGTCCACTTTGGAGTCCACTTGGATATCGAAAATGGTGTTGGCAATGTAGCTAAGTAGATTTATGGGATTTGGTGAGTTGATACTGGCTTGTAAGGGACAATTGGTATGATAAGTAGCAACAAGTGGGCATGATGTCAGGAAAATTGCCGATACAAACCGAATCAACAGGTCAGGAGCGATATGGTTTAGACTATCGACTATAAATACCGTCTTAGCCCCACCACTGACAGTACTGTTTATCAAGGTAATGATGTCATCGACCTCCATTCCAGCACACTGAAGGAATCGATGGTCTTTGGAACCTTCATAATTCAACGTTTCAAACGAAAGATACGTCACAGGCAACGAACACTTGCAAATGATCTCTTGCACCAAATTATACGAAGATTGAACTAAACTATCGTACAACAATGTGAATGGTGTATTGTCCTTAATAGATAGTAACCGATTCAAAAGAATCAATGAATTCTGATTGTTCATGATGGAAATGCTAGGAAAATCACCCAGAAACCACAGTAGCTCACGTATAGCACTCTACCACTTGAACAGAGCAATTATGTCGCTATGTAGTACTAAACAACTGTAGTATGATTGAACCCAATTGTCGCAGAGCATCTCATCGCCTACCAAATGCTCTGTACAGTTAGAGAAGCTCACCTCGCGCTACAACAAAGTAGTAAAGCTACAGTGAGGTTCATCTCTATAGCTCACAGTTCAATACACCTATAGTTCACTACAATTGTCCACTGGTGTAGTCGTATAGTACATTCACTGCTGTTTTCACCAAATTAACTGCTACTCTTTGCTACAGCTAGTGCCAGCATTTGACTTCTATAGTACTGTGGTCCAGTCAAGGTTTAGAAGCAAAGTCATCTAGTGAGTTTATTAGCAAGATTATTGAAGATTTACATAGTTTAGTATCCTATTGTGAGTTCGCCAAGTCTATTAGAAGCTCGATAGCCGCAACTGTAAGTTGGATACTAGGGAATAGCCAAGTAAAGATTACAATTGGAGTTATATTGTCATTTATATCCTAAAATTGCATTGTCATAGTTCAAAGTAATCATGTCAAACAAGAAGAACTTGATAGGGTCGTATACGATCCCCAAGGAGCTAGAGAATGAGATCGTATTGGAACAATCGCAATCTATTGATTCTCATACTATCAAGCAAAATATCGTAAAGAACGATTACAAGCAAAAACGTTATAATAGAACGATTGATACTAATCAAGTACAATCTTACAAAGAATTAATGCAACAACGAGAATTCGAACATGAAGAGTTCAGAGTTAAAAAGCTTGTAGATGAAAAACAGAAACAGCTACAACTAGAAATGAACAATCAAACCCTCACAATTTCGGGACGTAAAAGAAGGTGGGATGTCACTCCAGAACAGTACCAAAGAAATGCAGAATTGACATTAATTGAGGCAAAGAAATCCAAATTGGATAGAGATGTATTGGACAGTACGCATTCAAAGTCATTACAAACTATTATTGATAGTAAAATAAAAGTGCCTGTCATCAATGGCATTGCTTTGACGGACGAAATACTAGATAAAATCCTTCCTCCTGGTTTTGTTAAACTTGCACCACCAGAAAATTATAATCAAGATGATATATCTCCCGATATCATCGAATCAGAAGTAAACTACTATGTTCCACCATCTGATGTAAATGATGATCACAAGACGAAATTGATGATGGATAGTCAATTGCCTACCGAAGTTCCTGGGGTACAAGGTTTGCAATATTTCAAACAAGAAGACATGAAATATTTCGGCAAGTTGTTAACGGTTAATGAATCAAAACTCAATCCAGAAGAAAGCAAAGAAATTGCAGCAATGAGATTGATATTGAAAATCAAAAATGGAACTCCTTTAATACGTAAACGGTCATCACGTCAATTAATAGACAATGCAAATAAATACGGTGCCAAACTTCTTTTCACAATAATATTACCCATTTTATTGGAGCCAAATTTGGAAGATCAGGAAAAACACTTGCTAATTAAGTTAGTTGGACGTTTATTATTCAAGCTAGGTGAACTGCTTCGCCCATTAACTCACAAAATCATTCTGGTAATTGCACCATTACTAATTGAAGAAGACTTCAACTTACGTTTAGAAGCAAGAGATATTATTTCTAGTTTAACAAAAGCTGTTGGGCTAGCAACAATGATTTCTAGCCTTCGTCCAGATCTAGATCATGTCGATGAATATATAAGGAATATTTCTTCTCGAGTGTTTGCAATTGTAGCAAACACTTTGGGATTGGTAAATTTCCTACCCTTCCTAAAAGCTGTGATTAGGAGTAAGAAAAATTGGACAGCTAGACACACTGGTATTAAGATTGTACAACAATTGTCAGTAATATTGGGTGGAGGAAATGGTAATGCCATTCTTCCTTACTTGGGTCAATTAGTAGAAGTGTTACAGCCTGCGTTAACAGATGAAGTATTGCAAGTGAGATCTATTACGGCGCTAACCTTATCACAACTTGCAGATAACGTTAAACCTTATGGTATCGAATCATTTGAAAGTATACTAGAACCTGCTTGGTTAGGGTTAAGAAAGCACAGAGGGAAAGGTTTGGCCAATTTTTTGAAATGCATTGGATCTTTGATACCTTTGATGGTACACAATCCAAACTATGAAGAATATGCTAATTATTATACCAAAGAATTAATGTCAATTATAACTAGAGAATTCACTTCTTCAGATGATGAAATGAGAAAGACTATTTTAAGAATCTTAGCTGGCCTCCCACTCTCAAGGCAGTTAATTCGTAACTACAATTCGGAAATATTAAGACCTTTCTTGAAACACTTTTGGAATAGAAGAACTGCTTCGGATTCGCAGCTGATTGTTAAACTTGTTGCCGATACTACTAGAGATTTAGCAAACAAGTTCGATTTCTTGGAAGTTTTAGAACAAATTATAGTATTTGCCAAGGATGATAACGAGCAATTAAGAAAGTTATGTATGGAAACAGTGCACAAGATGATTACATCAAACCCAGAAAATCTAATTGGTTTAGATTCTCAATTGGAAGTGAGACTTATTGACGGGGTACTTTATGCTTTCCAAGAACAGACCGCCGAGCATAAAGTGTTTTTGCTAGCGTTTGGAAGTGTTGCAAATGCATTAAACATACGATTGAAGCCTCATATCAATTCAATTATAAGTACCGTGTTATACAGATTGCAACACAAGAACGCAGAGGTAAGACAACAAGCTGCTGCCTTAATTAGTATCATTGCTCCAGTTATTGGGCAATGTTTGGAGGGAGACAATGAAATTATGAGAAAATTAATCTTGATTTTGTACGAATCTTTGGGTGAGGTGTATCCTGAAGTTTTAGCATCAATTATTGATGCCTTATACTCATGTATTGATAGTTTACACAAGGCAGACTTGTACGTTATGAAAAATCCTTCTATAAATCAAATTCTTCCTACTTTAACTCCCATCTTGAAAAATAGGCAAGAGAAAGTGCAAGAAGCTAGTATTAAATTAGTAGGTCTTATTGCTAAGAAAAATTCAGAAACGATTAATGCAAAAGAATGGATGAGAATCTGTTTTGAATTATTGGATATGTTGAAATCAAACAAGAAGAAAATCAGAATAGCGGCAAATGATACATTTGGACATATTGCGAGAACAATCGGACCGCTGGATGTAATAGTCATGCTTTTGAACAATTTACGTGTTCAAGAGAGACAACTAAGAGTCTGCACTGCTGTTGCAATTGGAATTGTTGCCGAAACCTGCTCCCCATTTACGGTATTACCTGCGATTATGAATGAATATAGGATTCCAGAGAAGAATGTACAGAATGGGGTGTTAAAAGCATTAAGTTTCCTTTTTGAATATATTGATGGTTCTATGACCAAAGATTATCTATTTGCTATAACTCCATTATTGGAAAATGCATTAACTGACAGGGATCAAGTTCACAGACAAACGGCTGCAACAGTCATAAGACATATGGCATTAAACTGTGTTGGGCTAACCAACGACGATTACTACGATGTGTTCATCCACTTTCTCAATTTGTTGATGCCAAATATATATGAAACATCTCCTCATGTTATTAATAGAATATTAGAAAGTATCACTGCTCTAAGAATAGTGATTGGAATCGGAAGTTTTTCAAATTATATTTGGGCAGGTTTATTTCATCCCGCAAGAAAGGTAAGAAACCCATATTGGAAGATTTATAATAGTGCTTATGCACAAAATTGTGATGCGTTAGTACCTTATTATCCAATTATTAGTGAATTACCGGACGAACATGATATCAACTACAAAATTGAAGAATTAGATTTATTTATTTAGAACAAGAATGAACACTATATTAATTAGTAGGAAGATCTGACATCAGTGCCACCATATATAAACATATCTTCATTATTGAAATCGATCAAATTGCCTTCTTCATCATAATATTGATCAAAAGAATCAGTTAAATTATCTGCAAAAGGTTGAGGTTCTTTCAAATATAACCTGTTGGTGAATCTTGTTATCCTTCTTGCTTGGAATTCTAAGATTTCATCGAAATTAGTTAAATCTAGTTGCGAGAGGTCTGAATTCGAACTAGAATAAGAAATAGTAGCTGGGAAACAATTGACAATGATTTGGCGAGTACTGTCCACGCAAGTAGGAATAGTTTTTATCCAATTATTGACTTTATCTTCTGATTTCATATTAGCGCCACTTCTTGGATTGAAGTTTCGAGAGAAATTATTTGATTCTGGTATCAAATGTTTAGCCGCCAGATCATAGCATTGAAAGTAGTCCTTGGATAAGTAGTTATCATTAGAATTAAACTTTAATATATTATGATTTAAATATTGTAATTGATTAGTTGTATAAGATGTATCATTAATTGCAAACCCGCTAGTTTGCCTGACATTTAAGCTATGATAGTTGTGATCTAAGCTTTGATGTAAATGTTTTCTATCGTGGCTTCGAGGTATATGACTGTTATTTTCCATATGGTTACTATTTTCAATATTTGTACCCATAATAAAGAAGAATTTATATTCGTTTATATTTGTGGTAGAGAAATGGCTGCAAAAAGTAATTTCTCAAATTACCACATTTCCAACTTTTGTCGAAAGTAGTGGAAGTTTGAGCTGAAATACGCAGATAGCTGTGATTTATGAATAGTTGCAACTTCGTAAATAAGTTGAAGGTGCTACGAGCTAGTTGAAATTGGTTATATAAGCACTTCGTTTGAGGTGGATAAATATATTTAGAGAGTATCACTTTAGCGATTACTTTCTGGCGTCTCTTGATTGGAGATAACAGTTGAGTACGTAGTTCTAGGGTCCTTTTGTAATTACATTGCAACTAATTTTGGAGCCATCAACGGTTAATTGTTGATGGCATGGAAAAACCAATACTTTGCACAAATAATCACTACTAAATAAAGAAATACTTCATTTGAAGACAAATTGTACTCTGATTATACAAGACTAATGCTGCTATGTACAAGTTTTACAGTCTATGATTCATGAAATAGAGTAGCCTTTGCCTAAAGTTGAGCAGAAATAGCACACATTCCTTCAAATTAACTTCCACTAGCTATAAATCGTCTCAATAAGCGCTTTGAAGAGACATGTCAAAGTTTACTCTAAATTGCCCATATGCAAAGAGAAGCAAGTGAATGCAAAAGGGCTTACATTTGCTTGTATTCACTATAACTATGCTTCCAATAGCGTTCGAATCTGTTATTTTGTAGAATTACCCTGAGTGTAGGGTAACATACTTTAAATACACCGGATCCACATTATTCAATAGTTCGTTAAATTTGCTTCTCTTCCTTGTACTAAATATTTTGGATCGCTTATACGCGGAACATAATTTTCAAATCCACATATAAGAAATTAAAACTTTCAATAGCTATTGGCCATGTCTAAACGGAATAGAGATCAGATAGATGAAGAGGAAGAATATATAGAAATGAATCAGGATCATGCATTTCAAGCGGATCCTTCGCATAATGATGAAGTTATAAGAGATGAAGTAAACTTTAAATCGGTTGTAAACCAAGTGATAAGAATTATCTTAGCAAAAGATCTTAAAAACCAGATATTTAAAAGGGAACACATCCCTTCTGAGCTAAATATTCGTTCCCTAGGGTTTGACAATATCATTAAAGAAGTTAATCGCCAGTTAACTTTGATTTATGGTATTCGCTTGGCTGAGCTTGAAGCGGATAAAAAGAGTTCCAAAACCAAAGCTAAGCAGCAATTCGCCATAATTAGCAATCTTTCTTCCAGTGAACGAATATTCTTAGGCGAACTCTGGTCCCAGCTGCTGGACCAAATTTTTAATGAAAAGACAGTTTCTGATAACCAATATTTTTTACCAACTTACAAACAATCTGCAACACCAGGTAGCAATAACGAGTTGGTCAAGCAAGGGATCATGTTCTTGATTATTTGTAGTATTATTATCTCGGAAAATCATATTGCAGAACATGAGTTATTTGAGATTTTGAATAATTTTGGTATCTCCAAGAACATCAATATTAGAAATAGCAATTATGGAATGAATTTACAGGAGTTACTTAATGAATTTATTAAAGAAGAATACATTATCAAAGAGATAATCAAAGGTAATACTGAATCAGAGAATGCGTATACTTATTGTCTTGGTAGGCGGTCATTAGTGGAATTAAGTGCCCAAGATGTTTATAACTATATTAAAATCATTTGGAATAAAAAATTCGATCAAGTTGAAGCATCCAAGGCTATCCTCACAATCGAACGTGTTTTCAATGTCAAACTTGATAACGAATTTGATAAACAGGAAAACATCAATAATGACGAAAATGAAGGTAATAAAGATAATCAAGATAACGAAGGCAATCAAGAGAGTGAAGTCAATGACGTGGAAATAGTCACTTAACTGATACAGTAAACTATAGACTACATGTGTTGGATGATTAAAGTTGGCAATTGGTCTCCTGTAGAACTTTTGCAAATCTTATAAACATTTCCTTTGCATTATCCCCGAGTATCAAGATTGACCAACCTGAACTTTGCTTAGAGTTTTTTCTGCAATCTCCTGGATGCACGATCTGTCACAGCTGACTGTGGTATATCACAGGATATGGCAATGTACTATGTCGAGCACTCAAACAGCAACCCTAGCCCATCAGTGGATCAGACGAGAGTGCAGAGAAATAAAAATATATAATTCACAAATAGAAGCAACGAAGCAACGTTACACCGATGCTACATACAAGCTTTATTTTACGAATTGCCCGGTATTTCAGAATCAAAAGGCACAATTGGATTTAAGTAACCACCGGCACTATAACTTGGTAAAATGGAATGCTTCGGCTAAATACAAGTGGTTTGGTACCAAAATCACTGCAACTCCGAGTGAGCCCAACAGTGATTCAAAGTATCACATGTTAGCATGAAACTATGTAGAACAATACAATCAACCCAAACCTCTTGTTGGCTATTTGTACTGTAGTGTGAACTAACGGAATATCACTGTAGTGCCAGGATATGTAATTTACGTGATAACCTCCTATCCTGGTCCCTAACCATCGCTAACTATTGATTGTTAGGTACCCACGGAATTGCAAACTCTAAAGGAATTTACTTCCTACTAGGGAAATAGTATAGTTAACCTGATTCGGAGTTGGTTATCAGGTGACGTACGCTGCCGCTGAAAGTTGAAAATCGCCCCATGTGAAAAACCGCGCCAAATCACACTATAGAACAAATATTGAACCATGGATGAAACCAACTGGAACCAATTCCCCATAAAACCACTGCAAAACAGCCCCAAACTCAGGCAGTACATATATAAACCTCTATTTCCACCCAGTAATGTATTTTCTTTGCCAAAACCAAAATAAACCATGAAAAATCACCACTTCTGCCACCACTCCTGCCCTGATTTCATATGAAACCTACTCCCCCCACTACTTTGCCCTATATAGGTAGATACAATTGGACATTTCCATAAATACTAGTAGGTTTGTAATAATTGTATCGGTCTTACTGTGCTTGTGTAACTGTGAACCCGCGTCGTCTCCTTATTCCATTGCAATTTGTGTGTTAGAGCTACTCCAAACACCTTGATAAACCACAGATCGGAAACGTATATTTCGGTGCGCACAAGCTTTTTGGTTGTATTAAAGAAACCGGTTTTTCAATTTCAGCATTTTAAATATATTTAATCTTTCACTGATTTGTTGACTATTATTAAGTGAGATTATTTTCATATCTGTTTATATCTGTTTATATCATACGGTAGTATTTGTTGCTTGAATGGCTTTGGATACTTTAGATTTCACCGTTATGGTGGCATTGGCTATGGCGGTTATTGCGTACTTCGGAAAGGATTTCATTTTCCCCAAGAAAGCTGACGAAGGGGGGTTTCTCTCCAGTGATGCTGGTGGTGACAGAGATATCAGTAAATACTTGGAGAAGAACCATAAGAATTGTATTATTTTTTATGGGTCTCAAACTGGTACTGCTGAAGATTATAGTTCTAAATTGTCGAAAGAATTATCGTCAAGATTTGGTTTAAAAACCATGACGGCCGATTTGTGTGAATATGACTATGAAAACTTTGATAAAATTAACGATAATATCCTTTGTTTTTTTGTTTTGGCTACTTATGGTGAAGGGGAGCCAACGGATAACGCAGTTGATTTCATTGAATGGTTACAAAATGATGCTGATACTTTGTCCACTTTGAAATACTCCGTTTTCGGTTTGGGTAACTCCACCTACGAATTTTACAACAAAATAGGAAAAGATGTCGATAATATTTTAGAAGATAAAGGTGGGGAAAGATTTGCCAATTATGGTGAAGGTGATGACGGTACTGGTACATTGGATGAAGATTTCTTAGCTTGGAAAGATCAAGTTTTCGAATCGTTGAAAAATAATTTGAATATGGAAGAACATGAATTGATTTACGAACCAGGGTTAGAGATCATCGACGATGAATTTATAACTCACGATGATATCTCGGTTTCCCATGGGGAACCAGATAAATCGTACATTAACTCCGAAACAGATTTGACCAAGGGTCCTTTTGGTCACCATCATCCTTATTTGGCCCCAATCACTCTTTCAAAAGAATTATTCCAATCAAAAGAAAGATCTTGTATTAGAGCTCAATTTGATATCTCCGATTCCAATTTAAGATATTCCACTGGTGACCACTTGGCTATTTGGCCATCAAACAATAACGAAAATATTAAGACCTTTGTTAAAGCTTTTGCCCTTGGGGAAAAGTTAGAACAAGTATTTAATTTGAAAGCTTTGGATTCAACCATCACTATTCCTTTCCCAACTCCAATCACATATGGCGCAGTAGTAAGACATCATTTGGAAATCTCCGGTCCGGTTTCTCGTCAATTCTTGTTGACTATTACTGCTTTTGCTCCAGATCCCGATTCAAAAGTTCTCGTTACTAAGTTGGCTGGGGATAAGAACTTATTTGCAGAACATATCACTCATAAAAAATTAAACATTGCGGATGCTTTGTTATATATTTCCAAAGGTCAACCTTGGTCCAAGGTTCCTTTCGAATTCGTCATTGAAAATGTCCCTCATTTACAATCAAGATATTACTCAATTTCGTCTTCCAGTTTATCTGAAAAGACTAAAATTGAAGTTACAGCTGTGGTAGAATACGAAAAAGAAGGCGACCAATTAGTTACCGGTGTTGTCACTAATTTGTTAAGCAATATTCAAATTGATCAAAATAAAGAATCAAAGGCTCCAGTTGTTACTTACGACTTGAAAGGTCCAAGGGGTAAATTCTCTAATTACAAATTACCAATTCATGTTAGAAGATCAACTTTCAAATTACCTTCAAACCCATCTACTCCAATTATTATGATTGGTCCTGGTACCGGGGTTGCTCCATTTAGAGGTTTCGTCAGAGATAGAATCACTCAAAAAAGTCAAGGTCAAACTATTGGTGATACTGTATTATTTTACGGTTGTAGAAAAGAAAATGAAGATTTCCTTTACAAAGATGAATGGTCTGATTATGCTAAAACCTTAGGTTCTAACTTTGAAATCCATACCGCGTTTTCGAGAAGTGACCCAGCTAAAAAAGTTTACGTCCAAAACAAATTACAAGATCAAGCTAAAAGGATCAATGAATTGATTGAAGCAGGTGCGTTTATTTATGTTTGTGGTGATGCTTCTAGAATGGCAAGAGATGTTCAATCTGCTTTAGCCAAGATAATTTCTAAGGAAAGAGGTATTGCTGAAGAAAAAGGTGTTGAATTGATCAGATCTTTCAAAGTACAAAATAGATATCAGGAAGATGTTTGGTAAGTTATTTGTTTATATATATTTATTGAGTTCTAATTTATTGATTATATATCAATATTGACCTAGAATGGCTCTGTTTAATTTAAGTTAATGATTCTATAGAATAAATAAATTTTTTGTATATCTCTTGAACCAGTATAGAAGTCCGAGCTCTCATTTACAATAGTGAAATCAAATGCAACATATTTAGTAGTTAAATAATCCAAAGCAAACCGTCCTTTCCTCGCCAATCTCTATGCTTCAGGTTATATCCCAAAATCTGTACCAGGAGTACCTCTGGTGCACCTTTTCCAGGGGTTTTGTGAATTGTAAATTGGAGTTAATTTTTGTTCCACATTAAGCCAATGACTATATTTAGTATTTGATTTCAAATCCAAGTCGTAGATGTAACTAGAAACTTCAAACTGTCCAAAGCTCTCAACATTGAAAATCTCTTTGTCTTTGCACGGTTTGTTGACTTTCATTTTTTCAAATCTAATGAATACACCCACATCCCGTAGAGTCATAATTAAAGATAGCTCTTCAGAAACATCGGAACTGAAAGCTAAATTTTGGATCTTATCTTCTTCCTTCAAGACTTTTTGGCACTGAGACAATTTCTTAAATACGTTATCGGCACTTAATAGGTAATCCCCGAATAAATGCTCAATTGGTATACCATGCTTATGGAAACTATCCATATTGCTCTTAGGAACCAAGCGGAAAATATCCGATACAGCTTGATCAATTGTGTTGTCATACATTAAATCCAAAGGACAGAAATGTCGAGGATTACCTTTTAGTTGGTTCAACAGACACGTTCGACAATAAGTAGAGGTAGAATTGTTGTACAACCATTTTGGCTTTATTTCAAGTACTACTGTATCTTCATTTCCATCAAAATATAATTGACAATGCTTCGATAAATGCAATTTTTGAAAATTACCATGGAGAATATTTGGCAATAAAAACCCAAATTTTTCACTTTCCATTAGCATATAGCCTCTGGTATCCAACCCAACAGTAAAATCCTGATCTATCTTCACCAATTCAACCTCTATTAGTAAATTTGCCAACAATGGCTCACATTTTTGTTGTATAAATTGAAGAAGTTCCCAAGTAGTGATATATGCTTCATTTTTCTGATCCAAACGAAGTCGTATCAACTTGCCCTTGAAGATCTCACTACTACCAACATATTCAAATAAGATATTAGCAGCTCCTTTATTGAAATATTTCCAATCTTTAGAATTTGTAGATTTCAATATCTCCATATAGCAGCGTTTGAGATAACAATATTCCTGGAACACCACTAATTCAACACAAGAATCCAGCTTTGGTTAGCGACAGGTATACCGACAAGTATAGCGGAGTTGTGATTAGTTCTTCTCTCCGGAAAAGTCAGATTTCTACGGTGAAATGGAAAAAGAATATTTATTGCCAAAGAGTCTACAAGAAGCTTTAACTAATCTACGATGAAAGTACAATGAATTTTCAAATGATTTTTTTTCAAGAAAACTTGCTAGAATTAACTATCGATGTATTTTACAAGTATATAAGTATTTATTTTTGATCGTAGGGTCCTTGAGTTGGGTGGTAAAACCGAGTAATATGGATATGCATAGCGTGATAGATTGAGTAGGAGAAGATATTCTTGTGTCAATTTGATAGCCAAAGTGCCAGCGAATCTGTAGCTAAAGATAGCCAAAGGCTCTTGCAGGACTTTGGATTGAATATCTTTCAGCTTGTTTTATTTGGGAAATTTTTGTTTGTTGTATCTATTTCTTCAAAATATCGTAAATTTCTTGTTTAGAAAAAATAGATCTTTTACTTACAGCAGGAGTATTATTGAGCAATAATTTACAAGGACCCTGTACTTTAATGTAAATCGGTTTGGTAGAAAAGGAATCAATCAAGTTTAATCTCACAAACTGCCAACTTGATGTTATATATGATACAATTTGGGAAAGCAATGTTTTGAATGTTTCCATTGATTTGGAGATTCCACTGTTCACCAATTGCTTCCTGAAGTAGTCACGCAATTGATCTAGGTAGCCAGGGATTATGCCTATAATCCCCGATCTCAGCAAGGAAGGGAGGGAAATTTTTGGCCAGGTTATATTAGAAAGTTTTGAAGGGTTCTTAGTGGAACAGAACTCGATTGTAGAGTTTGTAGCAACCAAACTATTTGGGTTGATTAGCATATGTTCTCCTGAATCCACTTGTACTTGGAATAATTCATTAGACCCCTGTAGAATCAATTTTCCTTTACCCAAAGACTTTACACTGGAAAATTTCGATAATATGGAAAGTGGCAATAATTCAAGAGTGAATCCCGACCACGCTATGATATTCGACGGATCAATAATTTGCCATGTTTCCGAACTATCAGTGATATCAATTGTGGAATAATGGTTGTTCCCATTAATAATTATCGATACGGGAGATTGAGTAAATAGTTGATTAAATGTGACATTGGCACCCAAATCCCTCGGGTAGGAAACTAATTGTTCAAGCTCACCATCAATAGCAATCATAGAACCAGATTTGATATTCAAATAGGAAGAACTGGGAATGGTTATGTTCAACAAATTCGATGATTTCCCTATGGCCGTAAAGCTAGGTAACTCAATGAATGGTCCAGCACCAGTGAATTGTGGTTTGTTGGCTAATTGAATGGACTGATTTGTCCTTACGCTTACACCAAAGCACCTCTTAGCTACAGCAGGACGATACATGTTGACTTGTGCTAGTTGGTTGGTTGCTAGTGTCAAATACAACTTACTAGAGTAATTTTCATGGTGGTAGGAGTTTCGCCTAGTGCGATTTTTCAGTCTAATGAGAGTAGCGAGCAATACTTTCCAAATACTTAGTAACAACATTGTAAACGCTTTTAAAGGAAAAGCTAGGTTCTAGTTTGAGCTACAGTGAAGGGGTTTATTGAATATTAGCTTATATATTTGAAAGCAACTGGAACCATTTTGGAAATGGTGCAGTTAAAATCACATTAAGCTTCTATACAAATTTTTTGAGCCATTCATCGGCACCAGTGATATCGTTGTAATAAGCATCGCTTATTAAAGTTTTATCGAATTGTCTGATGATGGCGGTTAATTTGATGAATTGATTCCAAAACTCAATTCCAGAATCAAAATCTTTTAGTAATTGTTCGCTAGTAATTGCATTGACTCCATTAACGTTAATATTAAAGGAAGGATTATTGATTTGATAAACATGGTTCAACAAATTATCCTTGATACTTCTTATTATTTCGGTCTTGTCCTTTCCAGTCTTGGATTGTTTTAAACCATATTCAAAATAAATTTCTGCAACTACACCTAATAATGTGTTGTTAACATCATTATAGAATGGTAGTTGATCAATCAACCTGTACCAATCACTTTTACTGGAAAATTGTGATTTGATATCATTCTTTTGTTGATGAACAATGAAATCAACCAATAAACTTTGAATGGAACTGATAATCGTAGAATTGATGAATTTAATATGTGATCTAAAATTCAATAAATTTCTAGAAATAGGTCCCTGATAATTGATTGGAGAAATATTAAGTTTATGCAATGAAAATATCCTGGAAATCAAAGTAATGTATTTATTTTCCTCAGGAGTAATATCACCATTAATTAATTCGTTGGCATTATTGATATCCTTAAAAAATTTTGGTACATTGGAGAATTTCTTGTTTGATTCGGTCAAAATCAAGGTGTTAGATTTAATTAAAAATAAAATCAATACTAATTGTTCGAATTCTGCCTTGCCAATGTCGTTTGTCTTGACAAATTCTTGTAAGATTTGCCCCAAAGAACTTAACTCTAAAGTTTTTTGGTCAACAATATTAAATAAATATAATGTTCTTAAAACAGCGGTAGAAATAATGTCTTCAATAGAAGTGATATCCTTGTCTGTGGAATATTTATTATCCTTGACGGCAATGGTTTTAAACATTGACTTCAAATCAAATATGACCCCAGATTTATCGTTTTGAATAAATAACTTTCCAACTCTAGTAGATATTGGTGGAGTCAATCTATTATTCAATTCAACAATGTCATCTTGAAACCAATATTTAACACTAACTTTCTTAACTTGATAATATCTGGTTAATAATTGGGTAATTAAGTTATATTGATAATCCACGATTTCAGTATATTGCTTCGAAGTTATAAGTTTTTTATAACTATCACTTAACCCACTTTCTAATGTGGGTCTCACATCCAATTGTCCTTGAGTAATCGATTCTAATAATTGAATTGGAATTAAACCAACGGACTGATAAAAATAAATCTCAGTCGGCAACCTTTGCGAGATTATATCATGGACATCATTTGGTACTTTGATTATCTTACCTTTTGAGCTATCAGTTTTATTTCTGTCGGTTTTTCTATCTTCAATTTGTTGAGATTCATCCTCTTGCAATACAAAATCTGGATTTATTTGAAGTCCTAATTTGGACATTTCAATTGAGTAAAGATCAACAATTCCTTCTTTATTTATTACTGGGGCATAGTTCAAGGCGGCGTGACCTTTGAAATATAATTCAATTAATTTTGGGTCATTAAGACTCGCAATATACCCTAATAAGTTCTCGTTCCCACCATTATATTGATTGACTTGGTAAATGATATCTAAACCTAACTTAAAGTAGCTTAATTGAGGGTATGGCTGAATTTGATTTGGTTTTGGAATAGGAGGGAAATTTGGGAAAGTTGTTGGCTGAATATTACAACCTACCATAATACTGAGATCAATAAATTGTCTTTCGGTAACTTGTAATTCGTTCAATACTTTTGCTTTATCGATAAATCGGAAATCTTTTGATTGAAATTCCATACCTAAAATAAACCGATCAATTTTGGTCAATAATAAATCTGTAGAACCATAAATTGTATCAATCATACCAATTTGGTACAAGTAGGATAATTGAAACGAGGCATCGTATGGAGCAATTAAATAGTCAATATTAATTTCAATAAAATACTTTATCAAGTCGTTAACCATAGGTCTTAATGGTAATGGATCGGTGAATAACCTAAACGATTCAACGTTATTGTAAGAGTATAGTTGCTTTGTTGCCAATTTAGCCCAAGTGGCTTCTAAATGTTGTTCTTGTGCTGTTGATTCATTGTTTCTATATTTTGGAATTTGTAGTTGCATATTTATACCGGAAATGATAAAGATAGGTTTGATATTAAATTCTTTGAAAACTTGTAAATCAGATTGAATATAATCTTTAAGGGAGCTAGGTACTCCACCGATTCCGGACAATAGTTGTTCCTTCTTGAAGGTATAGATTCTACTTAAATAATGATCAACATCGATACCAATCGTGGCATTTTGTAAGATTTCGATTGAACTAGCATTAGCCAACTTTCTCTCGAATAAATATGATTCTAGAGTTCTAATAGGCATGATTGAAGTGAATTGAATAATGAACGCAAGTTAAAAATGAAGGAAACTTATTCGGATATAAAGGAACTTGACTGATTGCAGTGAATAAATCCAATTGCGATTTGTACTAAATGTATTTCAAAGCTGAGATAAACAAACTCAGATAAACTCGATCGATTTGAACTATTAAAAGTCGCCTACTACTTCTCCAAACTTAAATATAATGGAGGAAAGGAAAAATGACGAATCAATCAATCAATCACAAACAATTAAATACACAAGACTGACACCAAAAACACGTCGCTGACTGATGTAACCAAGCAATTGATGAATTTCTTCCACTTGTTTGCTTGAAATCTTTCCAATTTCATTGTTGCAACATTTTCAAAATGTAACCGCCGAAGAAATTGGTGAATAATACACGACCTTGTCATATTAGGTAATTGGACGTTTTGGCCGCATGGTAGCAATAATTCACAAAGGTATGGCAGGCAAACTGGCTATTTGGGTTCGGACCTCTTAGGTCAGCCACGATAAACATTTTCACTAACATGATAGCATTCAACGTTTAAGCTCACTGGTATAACGCACAACAGCCAGAAACCAGTAGTACCAGATACGATTTGAGGTATACTGGTGGATATGATTCCTTGGATTGGAACTGTTCACTCTGATCAATCGATTCGATGTTCAAGTCTAAGGCATAGAGAAGTTGTACAACTAGATTTAAATTATGTTGGCAATGAATTATAATAATGAACCCATTTGTTATTTCTATCGTGTCTATGAAATATCCTACATCCTCTTCATTATATTAAAGTGGTAGCACTATGAACTGCCTGCAGAAAGCACCAGCATTATACAATATACAATGCAAGCAAATGCTGCTAAGCTTCAACATTTGGAGATTGGCTATTGTTTAGTGCTTTCCATGCTCAAAATATTTCTGGTATCGTTGGCTTGACATTGAAGATCCATGAATGGTTACAACCCTTCGGTGGTGGGAATGACTCAGTGACTGGATACTAGCACATGTAAGTGAAGAATACCGTACTGAGGAGAAGTCAGTATACCTACACAGTTACAGCCACGCATCTTGCACCAAGTCCTTCTCGCAGTTGAAAGCTTGGCTTCTGAAACCAGGAAATGTTAGTGTGCAGAATGGGGTAGCCTCCAATAGATACTTGAGTTCATCTTCGGCAAACAATTCGTAGTTGTATTTCAACTGTAGGTTCCAGCACAGCTTTGTTGATTGTTTCTCTCGTTATTTGATTCTCCATTCCCGCATTGTCTCATGCTTAAATTACACTCGGAAATTGTAAACTTGATATTCAATAAATTGGACCTTAGATCCAAGTTTAGATTGCTTGAAGCCATTGGTGTTGATTCCAGGTACAAACAATTATTTGCATGGGGGAATTCTACTCCAATTTCTATAACCGTCAATTCGCCTACTTTTACTGATGAAGATATTTCAATTGAGGAGTTCTGTAAATACCTAACATTCGATTGTAGCTTCGATGTCAAGTTTGAAATTGACTTGGCAGGTGAATATTTAATTTACGATATTTTGCAATGTTATTTCCATCGCATTAATACCTTTAGTATCGAATATGGACAGGAGGTTGGGCAACTTTTAATAGATCCAAGTTGGTATGACAAATTAGTTGGATTATACTTTTTCGATAAAACCCCTGCAACCTTTGAAGCAATACTTCCGCATCTAAAGCATCTAGTAGATCTTGAAATTTGCAACCTTCCATCTTTAGAGTTAATTACTAAAAATATCCCCCAACATTGCAAACTACAACTGTTGATTCTAAATAATATCGAAACTATCCATCAGCTTCCAAAATCTTTGAATTCGCTAGAATTATCTCGATGTGGATTGGATCCTAATATTGATAATATTCCAAGTTCAATAACAAAATTAACAATCTCCTATTCTTCCCATTCCGAAATGAAGAAGCTACTTTTGAACAATTCGTCGCTACAATCACTAACCTTAAATACTTACGATATCGAACACATTGACGAATTAGCCACTATTTTGCCAACTCTTCCGTACCTAAAACGCTTGATAATTCGGGTATTTTTTGATTTGCTGATGATTCAAACATCAAATCTAGATTATCTTGAAATTCAACGTTACAAAACTGATGATATTTCTATAAATTTGAAGGAATTGAGAATTGAAGAACTAACTGTAAACCCAGACATTGGGGTTTTCAAAAACTGTCAGTTGAATATCCTTTCTATTGCGATGGTTTATCTTGAGAAGATAGATACCATTGAATTTTGCAATCTGTTGTTAGAATTACATATAGAATGTCTCGAGATAGATAGTATGTCAGATGATGATATAGACGAGGAAGAGTTTGAGATAGATGGAACCATATTCAAGTTACCCCCGAACCTTAAAAGCTTAACAATTAATGAGTTTTTTTTTACTAACCTTCCAACTGTTCCTAAATCTATTGAAGAATTGTCATTTTGTGACAACAAATTGGTAAATATAGGCAGTTTTAAAGGATACGATAACCTACGTACTTTAAAACTAGACGATAATCCATTGGAATCAATTTACATACAAGCAGAAAACTTGAAATCGATAAGTCTTCTAAATACTAATGTGACACAACTAACAGTCAATGAAAATATTGAAAGTATAGTAAGTAGCTTTAATGGATTAGATTCCATGGCGAAAATCAGCAATTGGAACAAATTTAGTAAATTAAGAGAGTTTGAGTTAATAGATTTAGCCCATAAAAGCAGGTTTGACATTGTTGCAGATTTGATATTTCCTGCAATGTTAAAAAAGGTTATGCTTGTATTCAATTCACTACACAATGCTGTTTTTCGCTGCGAAAACTTGACTAGTTTGACATTGAGCATACCGAAACCTGGCCCTTGTTTACTTGTGAACGTTCGATTACCACAAGTGACAAAATTAACAATATGGACAGAAGGGCTGAAAAAGTTGAATCCAAAGTATTTTGAATTCATTAGTACTACCAAAATTGCAGAATTCTCGTTAGTTTCCAATATTGAAACTTCCGAAGAAAATCCTTTGCTATTACCTATCACAGTTGAAAAGTTAACAATTGAAAAGTTTTCTAATGAAGAAATACATTTAGAATTTCCCCATAATTGCCAAACAAATGTTAAAGAAATTAATATTTCTCATGTTTCCGGAAACAACTATCCACAATTTTCATTTTATACACTTGGTCACGGTAAGAATAATACATTCCATGATCAATTACAACGGGTATCTAGTAATTTTACGCCTAGATTTTCTTCTCGCACAACAATAAGAGTGATGGAAATTATCCAAGATACAAATATCGACTGGCAGATTTATGAATGGGAATCCGATCTATTGTGGGAAATATTTAACGAAACACCACCAAAATTATTTCTTATAAGTTCTGATAAGTCGCTGGATATAGAGTGGAGAATCTCTCATCCACGATATAGAAGTATCCCACCCACTTTTCCAATTGATTTGAACAATTGAATTACCGAACAATAAACCTTGGGGATATAAAGGTCAGGTTCCGTGAATCGTGGTATTAAAAGTAGATATTTAAATAGATTACTTATAAAATAAGAAAGTAGAGATTATGGATATATCCATTATTTGCAAGCTTCAGAGCGATATCATGATACAACGAGCTTTAACGCAATAAAAAGATCAAGATGCATTGAGCTAACTTGCTGCAAAAAAATGTACATTCTACAAAATAGGTGCAGTTTCATTTTCTTCCTCTTACAAGCTCCTCTTTTAGATATTCATCTAGTTTAAAGCGAAACTGCCCCCCATGATTCGCTACTTGTTGGAAGGTAAAACCATCATGCCAGCAAACAACTTGCTTGCTTTTGCTTGACAAATATGTAAATATTTTTTATGCCCAAGCAAGGGTAAGCATTGCATAATCGTACATATGCATAAATCGGTTCTGGTATATTTATTTGAAGTATGAACATTGCAAAGAAACTATAAAATTACACTTCATAAATTCAGATCTGGACTATAGAGATACAAAGCTGCTCATAAATTAAATATGATTGAATTAGCTTTCCTTTTCAAATATTAAGTTAACTAATAGAGTTATCTTCCAACAGTACTAACAATATTCAGTTTCAGGACATTAGAGAATTACGACTCAAGTTAAACGAATATATAATCATTATTATATATAAATGCTACACAATGAAAAGGGAGAGCTAGTATTCAGCATCAATAGCCAAACGTGTAGTTACCCTGGAGCCATGTATTAAGCATATCGAGACATTCTTTTGGTTTATCTTGTGGAGCTAAATGTGAAGCTCCAAATATTCTAAGAAACGTAAACTTGTTATATGTCTTCACCTGTCCAGTTATTTCACCATCGGGTGCATACCAAGGTTTTAACTCCACAGAGTTGAATTGCTTTTTATTTTTGTGCTCAATTGATTCGACAACATCAGAAACGCCTAACCAGTTACAGATGAAGTCTTTATCGCCAGCATACACTAAAACAGGAATGTCTTTGTCCAAAACTTCAGCTACAAGGGACTTGCACTCAGTAGCCCCATCACCACTAGATGCAAATTGCTTAGGAATATCTTTTGAGCAGAAAGAAAACTTTTCTGGCCCTACCCCAAGTGCACTTCGAACGGAGTCTTGTTCTAGAAATTTAGTTAACCAAATCATATCTACTCCAGAACCCCAACCTTTTTTTCTAACATCGAAGAGATTTAAACCAGCGTCAATATATTTTTCATTAATGTACTTTTTACAATATTCTTGTGCTGCTTCACAACCCAACTCGCTTGGTTGTTTAATACAAATATCAAGCAAAACACCACAAGCTGGGAATGCTTGCCTCATTTCTTCGCAAAATTCTTCATCGAGAACAGCTGGGTGATTCCCCTCTCCACAAGCCATAGGTTGTAGAGTAGCAAATTGTACTAATGGATCAATAAATGGATTACCAAGAATTAATGAACTCAATTCGAAAGACCTTTCAGAATGTGAAAGAATTGCAGATGCTATATTTGGAAATATATGACCACCATAGGATTCTCCAGCAAGATGGAATTTGTTATCCAAATATTGAGGATGTTTGGTAAAGAACCGTTCTAAAAATTCGTAGACATCTTCTCCTGCCTGAACCGAATTATCAACAGGTTTGCCATTTGTATAACTAAACCCAGTACCAAGTGGCTGATCAAGAAAAATAACCGATGCATTTGAGTTCCAGGAATAAGGATTGTGAATGATATCTATATTTTCATTGAGAGTAGCAGGTCCTAATTCAAAAAAGATACTAG